>OY978016.1:6173022-6524746 GCA_963854515.1 Pandemis heparana | reverse complement strand
AACAATTAGGTACTAAATATACTGCATGCGATGATTTTCAGTGCGTAGATTAGGTATATAATTAGCTTAACTATAGTGTGAAGTATTGGCTTGATTGCAATTCGTATGGTGAGTGATCTGGAGGTTCATGGGGAGGGACCCAAAAGCTGGCAATGGATAGGCGATTCTCTTGAGGTTGCTGGTTTTCATGAGTTGCGTGGATCACTTCCCATCAGGTGGCGCGCATACTCATTTACCCCTTTTCCATAAAAATTAAAAATAACTAGCTTCTGCTCGCGCCTTCGCCCGCGTAAACAAAAAATATTTACGTTGCAACTCTACGCAGCTACGACCTTTGACATGTTTATAGCTATCCCGCGGAGCTATACAACTTTCCGGATAAAAAAAAAGCCTATGTGCTATTCCAGATTTTTCTCTATCTAAGTATATCTCGAATTTCATCCAGATTCGTTGCGCCGTTCTGACGTGATTGAGTAACAAACAAACATCCATCCATCAATCACTTTGCATTTATAATAATTATTAGTTAGATTTGTATTAAGAAGTGGTATGTTGAAAATAACATGCATATTTTCTAATGTACTATTAATTGAAACATTTTCAAGTCTTTTACTTCATTCATCTGAGTTTTCTTCACACTTAAAATAATAAACTATGGATGTGTGGATAGTTAAATTACTTAAAATATATTTGTAAATTTTAAAGTATTAAACTCAAAGTTATATTCCGTAGGACTGTACATTCGGTCTTTTAAATGCACAAGTATTTAATTTCAACCAGGGTTCCTTAGATCAGTAAATTGTACTACCTACTGACTATTACTGATAATTTTAATTCCTACACATAAATCATCATACATGACAACGAGGTCATAAGCTCAAGGATTTTAAAGGAGTAATATTTTCTTTCTTTCTTTCTTTCTTTAATTTAAACAAAGAGTTACAGATTTATTTATTTTTATTTATTTATATATTTAAGCTTTATTACACAGTAAAAAGAGTTATGTAATTTTTTTTTTATTCATCATAGGTAATATAAACTTCATAGGCGATATATTTAATGTATACGGAACGCTACTCGATAAAGGTGAATTAAAATAGCATCAGGAATGTAGTGGCGTCATATTGCACATCGCGTTTATAGTCTTATTATCTATTCCAAGACATTAAGTCATACGCGATATAATAATGCATTCTAATTTGAATCTTAAAATGTAAAAAACAAACGTATTGCATTTAAATTACTGTGTGCATTTATAACTAAGTTACTTCATTTTTTTTGGTAGAGATGTATTTTCATTGTAAATTAAAAACCAGATTATCTACTAATGTGAACCTTACTGTGTATCAACTAAGTTCAAATTGAATTAATTGGTCTAAATTTATGTTACTACTACGTAATGACGCTACACCGAGTCGATTAACCAATCAGATACGCGGGTCTACATCACACCAACGGAGTTTTTAACATTCTGCATATAAATAAAACTTAATGTGTTATGTATTTCGGGAAGTTTGTGGCTAATACGACCGATAGTCATAAGCGACCTAGTACAATGCAAATCTCGCAGCCTGATCACCTGCTTGAGGCGTGTCGTGCTTAAACAGTTAAACCAGGCGAACCGGAGATTTCGAACGCTAATACGGTCGGTAGCGTTTGGATGATCCAAATCACATCATGTCAAAGGGCCTGATCACCCCTGCGACATGCTCTGTGCAACAAACACCATATCAAACCAAGTCGAGAGATGCCATGATGAGGTGCGATATGCGGTCTCCTGAGCTCAGAGACCTTAGTGTTAAGCTTTTGCAATTTGAATAAATTAGTATTGTGTTTGTGGCGGTTCTGGCTCAACAAGTACGGCTGACCAATCAAAGTGCGTTTAATTAGCTAGAGCTAGAATGCAAATTCATGAAAGTGATTCTTCCATTCCTACATATTTAAAGAAATTAAGAACAAACTCATCCAATGTCGCTGTGTTAAAACATGAAGTTTTAAATTATTTTTTTCAAATCCACATTGTTCGTTTTTAATCGGAAAACCGAAAATTGATTGAAAGTTTCAAAATCAGAAAACCTATACTGTATAAATAATATACTGTCGAAAACGGAAACCCAAAAAGCCGATTGAGAGTTTCAAAACAATATTGAGAGTTGTCAGAACAGGAACTGTTCTGAAACTCTCAATATATACCTACTTACGCATCTATGGATACCAGCTATGTAAGTGTTTTGTAGTAAAAATTGACCATGTTTATCACGTAAAGAACACTCTGCCATACAAAGACCCATGGTCAGAAAACACTACCCCATACATATTTCTAAAACATTATTACATTTTAAGATAATCTAATTTGTCAGCATAAAACTAATCAGAAAACCTACCAAATAAAAATATTTTAATCTTGAATTCCTTTTGATGCACTACCTTTACCATAAAGCCTGCAATGAACTTTCACAGATCGACTAGTTAGTATTCGACACAAATGTTGTCAGCATCTTCGCACAAAGCGTTTTTATTCATCCCTTACAATTCAAACAGCTGATCAGCGAAATTCTCTTCCTGCGTCTGTGTTTTCTGAACGCTACAGTGGCAGTTTTCAATCAAGGGTGAAAGCATTTGCTAGACAAGCATGCTCCATCTTAGATCACACTTCGCTTGCCATCAAGCGTGATCGCGGTCAAACGAATCTATTTCACATTAAAAAAAAAACGAAAACGTGAATACATGTAAATAGTTGTGTAATGAAGTTATGCTTTATTCAATTTAAGGGGCCATTCAATTTGTTGATCAACTCTTTCGTGGTATGTTCTGGACCAAAAGCTAAAGACTGCACCGTTTTGAAAGGCAACGTTACCGGAGATGCAGTCATTCATTTAGAACTACAAGTTCTTAAAAGCTCTGCACCGACAAAGGTACTTAACTTATCTTTAAATACCCATGTCCTTTACGTATCGTGTATTTATTTCACTAGGATCACCTAGTTTTTGGGGAATTTGAGCTTTGATTTGGCGCATGCCTACACACATGACTGGTGATTTTCATCTCGCCCTCACAATAATAAGCACTAATATAAACTAACTAGCTGTTGCCTGCGACTTCGTCTGCAAAGAATTCGTTTATCAATATCCCGCGGGAATTTTCCGGGATAAAAAGTATCCTATGTGCTAATCCAGACTTTTCTCTATCTATGTGCCGAATTTCATCCAGATTCGTTGGGCCGTTCTGGCATGATTGAGTAACAAACAAACATCCATCCATCCATCTATCCATCCATACTTTCGCATTTATAATATTAGTTAGAAGTTAGACTAGCGATTTCGTCTGCATGCAGATATCATCAGAATGACATCGCCCCCTCCCCGTCCTTACCCATGGGAAATTTGAAAATTCTGTCCGTAGTGCATATTTTTTCATGTTTCTAGTAATTATAGTTATTGAGAAAGGGTACTATTGTAGCAAACATTAATTCATTCCGTATCCCAAGGGAATTTCAAAAAATTCTTTACTTACCGTAAAATGCTGCAACTTTGCACGGAATTTGATGTTTTTCGAGAATAATTCTTGAAGTAGGTATACGTTACCTGTGGTCCTCGTCGCTTTGTAAGCTAATTGAAAACATAAGTCACAGAGTTTATGGTTCATAATGCCTAAAAAGCTCTTATTTTCGACAGTAGACGCCATTAAAGTTGTAGGCAAAATTGTAACCAAAAGATGCAACATTGCCTAGAAGATTATCAGTAATAAAATTTGCGTTATTTTTTAAAAGGATTTGAAATTTAAATTCTTAACCGTCATGTTAACGGTGTGATTAAGTCGGGAACATTAAAAACAATAGCATATATTTTTTTCTGCCAAGTAGGCAAAGTTGAGGAGTCTCCCGTGGTATTGCCATACAAAATTTTGAACGTAATCAGGGTTGTGCCAAAAAAAATCGCTAAAAACAAACAATCATGACAAATGAAACATTGCGAGTGATATAATAAATGTCAAATTATAAGAAACTACTAAATAGATTAGACTCAACATATATTTGTATGAATAGCCCAAGAAAAACATTTATTTGAGCAAAAAATAATAAAACATTGGAAATCGAAATGAACAAAAGGCTCAATAAAAATAAGTAGCTATCAACCTAAATGGATTTAAAATAAAATAAAAACTCATATGTATCAAGCAGACCAATGAAATATAATATATTTTTTTGCTAATTAAATGGTGACAACCCTAGCACCAGGCAAACTTGAGGAAGAAGTGTTCGAAAAACCCTTTGCAACATAGCCTACCATCGTTTTAGTCTTATACTAGCACATTTATACTACAAAACCACTTATAACATAGAAAAGAGCATATTTTCTTATCATATAAACATTCAAAGGGCCACAGTCTTTGATATTTAACCCACAATAACAAAAGTTCCTAGCCTCCAAAAAATTTTGCACTTTTTTCTTTGACTTTGACAAGGAATAATTCAAAAGTTACCAGTGTTACCGCAACAAAAAAAACAGGTTGCCAGATAAATGACGACATTTCTCCCATTATACGATGATAAAAATAGATAGCCGTTTGGTAAATAATCGTAGTTTTTCAAAACAGGCAAAATTGCATCATGTTGGCAATGTTGCAGAATTTTACGGTACCCCTATGTCTGCCAAATTTCAAGTCTGTAGCTTTAGTGGTTTAGGCTGTGCCTTATCTGTCTGTCAGTGACATAACTCTTTTATAGATATAGAAGACCACTCACTACCATCATTGTTGTCATATTACAAAAACACCTGCGGAAACATTTTTCAGGGGAAAATCGTGACGTCATCAAATGGTATAGAACTGGCGAGATTTAAAATGAACAAGCCGTGCGAGCACCTGTTTCTGAGGCCTCTACTGGCATCGATGTACAATGTTACCAAAAATTGCATGATAATGAAGGTAGGTTCACACATGAAACAAAAAAAAAGATGCTGGCAACGTGCTTTTTATGTGATCAGCAACAAAAGCCTCTAGCTATAGACGCTGTGCTTAAAAGTGTCTTTATAAAATCTGGAGTAAGTAATTAACCAATATGGTTTAAATTGTTTCATTGAACATTTCTATTTAGGTTTTCTGATTACTAAGTATAGGTAACTCTTATGACGCTGTAGGTTACACTTTGAATATCGACCATGTTAAATAATAAAAAAAAAAATTACGTTGGTGTTCGTTTAAACCACAGACAGATAAAACTATTCCAATCACCTATATAGGTAGTATTATATTCGTACTTAGTCCGAGATAACTATGTAGTTCCGTCCTTTCTTGCTACTTGAACGCGACGTATAAAGACACCATAAACAAAAAACAGCACCTGTCAATACTAATCACATATGTCATCTGTCACTTCGCGCTCGAGCGCAATGGACACAAAAGATGTCTTTACTTTTTATTGTATCAGTTATCGAAAATATTATATTGCACCATGCCAAAAAGAGAAATACTGCAATTAGAGAAAAGGCTGGATAGAGATAGGAAAAAGTACGACGCAATTTCTACAGAACATCGGCTTCTCCAAAGGGTAAGTGATTAGGAATAATATAATACAGGGGGTTTAGGCAAAGAAATATACATCTCTCTTCCTTATAATTATAAGTTCTTTGCAACACGGGAAAGCTTTTCCCAAAAAATAGTTACGAAGAGATGAGAACGTACGTACATTCCGTGGGAATGCTATGTACCTACACGTCTCACTGTATGGAGACTTGAGTATAATTAACTCTGTTTAAAAGCATTATCGTGTGACGATTTTGCTATCTATCCGTTGGATAGTATTGGGTCAAACCTTGACATGTTTGTCACGATCCTAACCTAAATTGTTTGGGATAAACAAATTTTTGTTTTGAAATTCAGGCTGGGTATTTACTTTTTGCCTGCATATAATTCAGCTCAAATACCAGAGCTTGACCCAGAAACGGAACCTGTAGCATCAGAATTAGAAACTCAGATTACTTAATTAATAAGCAAATAAATAATTCTGATCAAAGTGACTCAGAAGAAGTGACTGATATTTTGTCGGCACTAGGTGAGTCGAATACTGGTGAGAAACAGTATGGAGACAAGGTGCATGATCAGTTTTATAATACAATAAAGTATATCATTGTATATTGCCTGCCCAAGTAAAATAAAGAGAAACTTCTCGAGTCATTGCTGGTCCCTATCAACTGTAAACAGTTAGAAACGGGCTTGGCAAGTGTCAAGTTATTCACAACTTATCGAAGACTTTGACAGTCTGAATATCAATGCATATACCTATGCCTAATGCATAAATAACACATAAGAAATATTTAAGGTTCCAATTTAATTCGGGTTATATAAATACAATTGCTTACCATTTGGCATAAGCACCGCACCATTCCATTTCACAAATTTGTTAAAGCCGGTGATAGGATATCTTAAGATAAGACGGCATTCGCTTACTGGTTTATGTCAATGATCTGATTTGTCTGGGCTCAACTTATGATGAATGTGTCATTAATGTAAAAATTTAAAAAAAAAAAAAAAGACATTTACAATGTCTAGGTTTGGTCATAAATGGGGAAAAGAGTAATTTTACTCCACTTAATATCAGAATTTTTTGGTTTCCAAATATATTGTAAAGGTGACATTAGCCCATACAAATATAAAATGGGAAAGACTGCGGAGGATAATTTAGAATTATTTAAATTTAGATTACTGCTCAGTTAGGAACTAGGATGTTAGGTAGTTTAGTTTCAGTATGGATGACAACATCTTAGGGTGTGTAATGTTCGTCATAACAACGATTTTTGCAAGTTTTAATTTCTCATAACACAAATATCAGAATTTCAATCTCGAAATATTGAGATCATACAAAAACAATATACATTTAAACAAATTGCCGAATTTCTCAAATCATAATATCAATTTGCATAAAATAATAATAATAATAATAATTAATTAATAATCATAACGGGTCCCCATGGGCCCGTGATCGGAAACCCGTACCAACAATAATAATAATAATAATAATTAAATAATAATAATAATAATAATAAAAATAATAATAATTAAAATAATAATAATGATAATTTAAAAAAAAAAAAAAAAAAAAAAACTAACATTGAAGGCTAAGGCGGAAGCTACGCTACGCTTCGCTCCCGCCTTAGCCTTCTGAACCTAACCTATCCAAGTCGCTTCTGCTCCGCACCGTCTTGCTCGCTCGCTTCGCTCGCTCGCACAATGCAAATGTTTTATGCATTCGGCACCAGCCAAATTTAAATATGCGACAAGAGATAGTTCGCTTACTTATTAAACATATTTTGCATAATGTTATACCCTCTAATCATTGTTCTAAATGTCGTTATGGATTTTAACTATTATATTGAATAATCGAATATTCAAATGAATTTATTGCAATCGTTGTTATGACTAATGAATGTTATATTGCTTGAAGTTTATGCTCGGTAATAATATTATGATTTTTGAAAATAGTAAAATGAAATTATGCTAATGAAACTAAACTAGTATGATGATTGAACGGCACCCAATAATATCTAATGGTTTTGTGTATACAATAAATTTTGAAGCAGCAAAATTTAGGGCTTTGGAATGGTTGTGGGTAATTATGATAACATTATTACCATTGGCCAGAAGGCCAAAGAAGATCTCACATTGTGGAAGAATAATATTAGGACTAGGCCACATAAAGCAATATAATTTTGCTTTAGAGATTTTCCCAGATGCATCTTTAGTTGTTGGGGTACAGTATGTAATGGAAAGAGTGCTAAGGGAAGTTGGCCAATAGAAGAAAATAAAAATTACATTAATTATCTAGAGTTATTAGCGTTATATTTTGCTTTATGATGCCTTGCAGATGAGATTTTATTACGAATTGACAATACTACTGCCATTTCCTATATAAATAGGATGGGTTCTATTCAATTTCCACTGTTAAATAACCTTGCAAGACAAATTTGGAAATGATGCGAAGCAAGACATCTATGGATTCTTGCATCATATATTAATTCTAAAGATAACTCTCTGAGACAGATTATGAATCTCAGAGTTCAAATCAGGATATAAAATGGGAATTATCACAAGAAGTCTTTCAAACAATAGTTGACTCAATAGGGTATCTATCTATTGATCTGTTTGCTTCTCGTTTTAATGAAAAATGTGTTAAATACATTTCCTAGCACAGGGATCCATTTGCATGGAACATTGACGCCTTTACAGTCGAATGGAGGAGGTTATTTTAAACATTCCCTCCATTCTCGTTAATCTTAAAAGGATTGCGTAAAATTAAGACCGATAGAACAACAGGAATATTAGTATTTCCAGTATGGCCCAATCAAGCCTGGTATCCATTGTTAAAATTTCTCATAGGCTCAGAAGTATGGTCACCACATCCCTTACATCTTCAACTTACCCTGGGGGCCTGTATATTATCAGGGAATCAATGAAGAGAAGAATGATACCTAATAGTATCTCTAGCCAAGAATAGCTTTAAGCAATATGATTCACGTTTAAGACAGTGGTAGCAATTCTGTAAAACTCATAATGAAGATGTAGTAAGCGTTGTTGTACCCAAGATTATATCATATTTAATGTTAGTATTTCAAAAAGAAGCCAAACTTTGAATTGCTAACGGTTAACTTGGTCTTTAATTTTAGATAGCCATAATTATAGATCTGATAATGACGATAGAATAAAACGCTGGTGTAGGGGAGTTTATAAACTACTCCCAGGTATAGGTACCTAATACTCAAGTAATCATAATCAAGTACCTGGGACCCAGCCACTGTTCTGTCTTACCTCAAATACTGGTATCTGTAGATTGCAAACTGTTGAATAAATATCTTTTATTATTATTATTATTATCCTTTAGAAACTTTAAATTTAAAAGAGCTCACTTTAAAGTCTATTGTTATTAGTTTTGACTACAGGACAGAGGGTCTAAATGCGGTCGCTAATTAATTACAGTAGATTAAATTAAATTATGAAGAAGGCGTCGACATATTTTTATCAGATATCCAAAAAACCTCAGCTTCAAGACGGTTTATGAATAAATTATCTCTACCATGTTTCAGTAATAATCCAGACTTTTGCCCGGTATAGACCCTGTTAGAATATTTGAAAAAGAACTAATGACTTAAGACAGATAGTGACTGCATTAAATTATTTCTGACTGTAAAACTTCACAAACCAGCTTCAACACAAACAATAAGTAGATGGCTCAAATTAGTGATGAAAGACAGTAGTATAGATGTCAATAAGTTTTCTTCACATTCAATTAGGCACGCAGCATCGTCGCCAGCATACCGTATAGGTCTCACAACAGACAGTTTTTTAAAAGCTGTTGGGTGGTCTAGCAGGTGGTCTACCTTTGCGAGACATTATAACAGACCTCTAATCATTGAGTGTAATGCACAAAATGTATTTGCCCAATCTGTGGCATTGCCTAATTATTCATTAAAATAATGTTAAGATTTTAAATTTAAATGTAGAATGTAAATTACCAAAGGCTGATTTTCTTAGGATTTCCTGTGGTTTTAAAATTATAAGAAGTAATGTTACTGATTTTTGTTGTTTTAAATAATTATGTTCATTTTGATTTATTATTAAGAAAATAAATACCTATCGAAATTTAATTTGGATGTTTATAAATATGTTTATTTTTGCTCTAAACATCTACATAGTTATCTCGGACTAAGTACGAATATAATGATAGGATTAAACGAACTTACCTGAAGTGAAGTTCGATCCTGATTATATGAAGTACTTAGTCCGAGATAAGGGAGCCTCCCGCCCTCCTCACGGATAGTCACTTTCTTACTATCCCCCTAGGCCTTATTATGACGACTCTAAACGTAATGACATATGTGATTAGTATTGACAGGTGCTGTTTTTTGTTTATGGTGTCTTTATACGTCGCGTTCAAGTAGCAAGAAAGGACGGAACTACATAGTTATCTCGGACTAAGTACTTCATATAATCAGGATCGAACTTCACTTCAGGTAAGTTCGTTTAATCCTATCATTCTGCATTAATTTAAGACGTTGTATAATAATTAACAGAATTTTATTTAAACCTAGGGACCTTCCTTCCTTCACTTTTCAAATTCAAAACAAACCTTACATACCCAGACCCTTTTTAAGCCTTAAGAAGGTATACCAGCTTGGTTACAAAATGGTGCATTGAAGCATAGACGGCTAGAAGCTCTATAGATATAGATGTATTCCATGATGACCGGGGACAACACGAAATCAAAAGGAATAGACGACATGGGTGGCCTTTCCTCAGCAGTAGGACATTTCACCAATCTAATAATATTAAGGTATTATTTACTACCTACTTGCAACTTGACATTATTTTGTTCCAGGGAGACTATTCGCGTAGAGTAGACATAGGACAAATAGCCAACAACTATTTGGTGGCAGTTTCTTCTACGGAAATCTCACTTTTACGGCACAGCTATACAACGACGAATGCAATTTTTCATGCACCATACTGCAGGTCACAATGAGCCCGAAATAGTATAAATAATATGGTGGTGCGTGTGATTATGAAATCAAAATTCAATAAAAAACACTAAAAACTATTTAAAATTACGAATAAAACACTAGTTTTTTTTTGGGTAAGAAATGAAAAGAAAGCAATTTTATTGCTTTTTTCTAACAACTTTATTGCTTAGAAACATAAAATTATCGTAATAAAAAAAATTATAATATTTACAATTTAAATAAACAAATTCATTCTATTCTCATTCTATTTTAATAACTTCAGTCGAACGGACAAGCTTCTTCGTGGTCCAGGTTGACGCAGTACATGCCTCGACATCTGAAAGAAAAACAAGTCATTTAAGATTATTGTAAATCTTATCCTTTGTTTCTTTAAATGTTCTAAGAATTATTTTATTAAATCTTCTGCAAGTCATGTCAAGATAAAGTCTTTATCTAATAAAATAATTCTTACAGATACAGGGATTTTCCAATATGACTCAGTCATAAAAAAATCCATGTATCTATAACAAGTAGAAGAATGGATTACCCGTAAGTTTTTTTTTATCTCGAGCAAATTTTACACTTGAGTTTTTTGGTAGACAAAGAGGTGGGTAAGCAGACAACGCTGACAGTAAAACCACAGAATAAGTAATAGTGGTATGGTAGTTGGTTCACGAACACTGATGGCGTATGCACAACAATAAACAAATTCATTTAAAACTGGTAAAACTATTAGAGCACATTTCATCCGCTCTAATAGTTTACACTGGTGACCGTACAAAGTATTTATGCCAAAACTGTCTTTAGCTTGTTTCCAGTGCATTGTAGGATTTGTAGGTTTGATAATCGATAACATTAAAGAAATAAATGGTATGGTACGGTAATTCATCGGTGAACTGATAGCTTATTACGTAACTCGCTCGTAATCGCTATCGTGTTCATTTTGACAGTTCTTGTATGAATGTGACAGCTAGCTGATTCCGATGCCAATTGTCAGCCCATACATGAACTGTCAATGGTAGCGCCGCAGAGTGAATACTTTTTCTTTATATGTAAATTCTCTTTGGACTGGCGGCTTCCGTCAAAATTTATTATATGTATTGTTTTAAAAATGTTAAGATCTGTCTAACGTAAAAAGTCAATTGCGAAAAATACGTTTCTCATAAAAGTATAATATTTGAAGATAAATAAAGTGAAAAACTAAGGTTTGCGACGCAGAGGAGGGGCGCCCCGAGTGCATGGACCACGACAGCGAAATCTTAAAGTAAGTTTTATATTTATTTTCCTGGCACTTGGAAGTCGCCCCTTTAAATTTAATGTTTCTAAAATTAACCATATTTATTCACCCTGCGGCGCAACTATTATTGGTCCTTCGAACCGGATTAAATATAGAAATTACGCCCCTGCTAAATACGTTACGGATTAGTAGGAGATAGGTAAATAAACCATATCATTTATACATTTAAATTATCGAGATGCCGCTTGTACCGGACGACACGAAACCTATTAAAAGGCCTGTGGAGGCAGGATCGAACCAAGGCACTTCTGGTGGGGCCGGTGGTGGCGGTGGTACAAGCAGCACCGTGTCAATAGAGTTGAGGTTACTGGAGGCAAAGAGAAATGCGTTATTCGAGTGCATACAAAAATCTTATAACTTGTCTAAAGATTTGAGCAACGAAGAAGATAGAGAATGTTTCTTAGACGCTTGCGTGTCTATTGATATATGGAGGGAGGAATTTAGGCAAGCCACGATGGACTACAACCAATCTATGCTTAAGTTGAACCCTGAGGCGTTACCTAACTTCCAAAGCTTAATGGCATTTGATGAGCTATATGGGCGGATTAAACGCACAGCAAATAAATTTACTCCAAGTCGAGGTGAAAATAGTGCTAGTACTGGCGACTTTGCGATACGCAAAGGCCGACCATGCTTACCGCCCATCGAGCTCATGTCGTTCAACGGAGATATTCGTTCATGGCCCTTGTTTTACGCGAGCTTCAAGTCGATTATTCATGACAACCCATCTCTTACTGACGCAGAAAAATTATATTACTTGCTGGGAAAGTTATCTGGCAAGGCCCAAACCGCTTGCGCCGGCATTACGCCGTGTGCTAATAACTATAAACTCCTAATGAAGGCACTCATCGATAAGTATGAGGACAGACGTACACTTGCATCTACTTATCTCGATCAAATACTAGAGTTCAAACCTCTGACTACGGCTTCGGTAGTGAATTTTGACATGTTTACGGAAAAGTTCGTGGCAGCAGTCGGAGCTTTGCAAAATTTACAAATAAATAAATTTGATGACTTTATGATGCTTCATGTTGCACTCAAAAAACTAGACCCGGAAACTAGGCGTGAATTTGAAATATCGGCTGGTACAAAATCCGACGAAATTCCCGCGTTTAGCGAGTTGGTAGACTTCATAAAGACTCGGTCAAAAATACTGTCGCGTAGTAATAGTAAGCCGCCATCTTCGTCGTTATCCAGTGAGAAAAAACCCAGCGCAATTCTTCCGCCGAATTATCAGTCATACGTGACTACTATTAACGCGCCGAAATGTCTATGTGATAATATTGTGCATGATCTGTTGTTTAAATGTCCGCAATTTGTAAAATTAACACCAGGGGATCGGTTCAAGTGCGTTAAAGAACGTAATGCGTGCGTCAATTGTTTAAGCACGAAACATAAAGTTTCGGTGTGCAAGTCTGAAATGTGCTGTAGGTTTTGTAAACTCAGACACCACACACAGCTTCATTTTAATCGTACAGACTCTCCTCGTGTTGCGTTAGTGGTGGACAATACCGAACCACCGAGATCTTCACCAGCTGAGGTGAAAATTACGTCACCCATACCGCAGTCATCGTTTCCAAAAACTAGTCACACTTGCCCCACGCCCGCGCCCACTACGTGTGTTGGCGTGAGTAAGGAGCAAAATAATGCTGCCGCAGTTTTACTCGCAACCGCGCAAGTAGTGATTCGTGATGGTCATGGGAACGACCACCTAGTGAGGTGTTTACTGGATTCGGCCTCGCAAACGAATTTTATTACGGTGGAGTGTTCGGAACGCATCGGATTGTGCTGTCAAGCCACTCCTTATAAGCAAGTACGAGGGATAGGTGGAGTGGACAAGCTGGTTAAGGGCGCAGTAGATCTAGAATTTGCGTCCCGTTTTAATCCTGAAATAAAATTCAACGTGTCATCTTTGGTGGTTGACAAAATAACAGATAATTTGCCTAGTGCTTTTGTCAGCTTGTCAGCGTTGACACATTTACATAATCTGCAGTTAGCGGATGACAAATTTGCCATTCCAAACGAAATAGACATGCTCATTGGAGCGGCTATATTCCCGCATTTACTGCTGGCTGGCGTAGTCCACAGCAGTGATCCGCGCGTCCCGCCGGCCATTGAGACCGTGCTTGGGTACATTATTATGGGTTCTGTGCCCACGGTGAGCAAAGCGGAAAGTGTTTTGACGGCTTGCTGTGTTTTTACCCCGCCGGTGCCCGCTTTAGATACGCTTGTAAAAAAATTTTGGGAGCTTGAGGAAATTCAATGTCCGCCCGCTCAATGTCGCGAAGACATAGAGTGTGAAGATTTCTATCGTGCTACTACGGTACGAGATCCCGCGAGTGGTAGGTATATGGTTGCATTGCCATTTCGTGAGGACGCCGGCCTCCTCGGCAATTCCGAGAACGTAGCTCGTCGTCGTTTTTTGTATTTGGAGAGAAAGCTTGAGGCTTCACCTAAGTTAAGGGTGGCTTATGACGACGTCATTCGCGATCATCTTAAAAACAATTACTTAATTCGCGCACCTGTAGAGAGTGTTAGTGAAGCATTGTTGCCGTCTTATGTGATCCCACACCATGCTGTGGTCAGGGAAGATAAAACGACAACTAAACTACGAGTTGTCCTAGATGCAAGCTGTAAGACCAGCTCTGGCTATTCATTGAATGATGTGCTTCATTGTGGACCTAACCTACAGGGTGATCTTTTTCAAATTTTGTTGAATTTTCGTTTATTTGCCGTTGCGTTGTCGGCGGACTGTAAACAAATGTATCTCCAACTGTTAGTTCGGGAAGAAGATCAACGTTTTCAGCGAATATTTTATCGCTTTAGCCCACAAGAGCCGTTAGTATTATATCAATTTAACAGGGTGTGTTTTGGAGTAAAATCCAGCCCGTTTCATGCGCTACGCTCAGTTCAGCGGATGGTGGAGGACAATAAGGAACTGTTCCCTGACGCTAGCAATATCGTATCACATTGTATCTACATGGATGATATAGTGTGTTCTGTAATGACTGAAAAGCAAGGAGTTACTATGGCAGATGAACTAATACGTTTGTTCAAATGCGCACAATGGGACTTAGTTAAATGGAACAGTAACTCTAAAGTGGTGCTGGACAGTTTGCCAGCGTCGCATAAACTAGCAGCAGAGTTAGAATTCGATAAAGAGGTGCAACATAAAATATTGGGCTTACGCTGGTCAAATGTTACTGATGATTTTCGTTTCGAAACTGCCGCTCCCGGGGCTGAGTGCACCAAACGTTCCATACTCTCAACTACGGCACGTTTATGGGATATTATGGGTTTTGTAGCTCCAACGGTTTTATATGCAAAGTTGTTGATTAAACGTCTGTGGAACCTTAAGTTGGATTGGGATGATACACCGCCGTCTGATATTGTGAAGATCTGGGAAAAGTTTTGTGCAGAGCTACCAGCCTTGAATAATTTAAGAATCCCACGGTTTCTGGAAGTCAAGCAGGACTGTGAGGCAACTTTGATAGGATTTTCAGATGCAAGTGAATTAGCTTACGGAGCAGTTGTATATTTGCATGTAAAGTCTCCCGATAGAACGACAGTGACGCTAGTCTGTGCGAAGTCGAAGGTCGCACCGCTTAAAACGCAGTCTATTGCGCGTTTAGAGCTCTGCGGAGCGTTGCTTTTGGCTAAATTATTACGCGTGGTATATGATAATTATAATGAGAGATACAAAATGGATCTTTTTGCGTTTACGGACTCAAAGATCGTACTTTGCTGGATTAAGAGTTCACCGCATCGCTGGCAAACCTTTGTCGCAAACCGAGTAGTAAAATTGACTGAGAACATTGCGGCAGAGCGGTTTTATCATGTCTCTGGGGTGGACAATCCCGCAGATTATCTGTCGAGGGGAGTATCTCCTCAAAACTTAATTGAGAACCCATTATGGCTGCATGGGCCACCGTGGGCTTCATTAGACGTGGCGCAGTGGCCCATAAATAAAATTGATCTGGCTCCTATTGAGGTGGAGATTCCGGAACAAAAGGTGTGGAGCCACCCAGTAATTGGCAATGACAGGGACTCAGAAATTTATAAATTAGCGACCAAATTGTCATCTTGGTCAAAGCTGGTTCGATGTCTGGTTTATGTCTTTCGATTCGTAAAATGCTTACCATATCGAACAAGCGCACTAGTTACCGTGACGGATCTGATATTTGCAGAACATAAGTTAATTGAGGCTGTACAACGAGAACATTTTGGGAATGAAATAAATAATATTCAAAAAGGTTTGCCGATAGTAACTGCGATGGTAAGACTTAAGCCGTTTATAAAGGAGGGTCTCATCCGCGCGGGGGGGAGGTTGACTAACGCCAATGTATGTTTTGAGCAAAAACACCCAGTTATATTGCCGCGCAACGATCATGTCACTGACATGCTTATTGATTATTATCATAAGAAATATATGCACGCTGGACCTGAGGTTTTAGGGTCACTACTCAAGCAACGTTACTGGATTTTGGCTGCTAGAGGAGTTGTTCGAAATAGAGTATTCAAATGTAATGTTTGTTTTAAACTCAAGCCACGGACATCCAGTCCGCTTATGGCTGATTTGCCCGACATACGTGTCAGACCTGTCGTTAAAGCTTTTACTCACACAGGTTGTGATTATGCCGGTCCGATTAAATATACACCAATACGACGCCGTGGGGTTACAAGCCAAAAACTGTATTCATGTATTTTTACTTGTTTAACCACGCGGGCATGTCATATTGAAATTGCTACGGAATTAAGTACCGTCTGTTTTTTAGCGGCGCTAAAGCGGTTTTTATCACGACGCGGTCCTGTTCAGTGTATGTACACTGATCGAGGAACAAATTTTGTTGGTGCTCGGTCGTATTTACGCGATTTATACACTTTTTTAGACCAGAGTCTTAAAGGTCCGATGCAGGATTTTTTAGCGGAGAACCGCATCAACTGGAAGTTTAATCCACCTGCTTCTCCCCATTTCGGAGGTTGCTGGGAGAGCATGGTCAAAATTATTAAGACTCATTTATACAGGGTGATAGGGCAGCAACTGTTATCATATGAGGAGCTGAGTACAGTGCTTGTACAAATTGAAGCGCTGGTAAATTCGCGACCGCTCACAGCTCTTAGTTCGGACCCGTCAGAGCCTTCAGCCCTGACTCCAAGCCATTTCTTACATACCGCGCCATTAAATTCGTTGCCTGCGCCAGAAGTACTAGAGAACAACGTAAGCTTGTTACACCGACATCAGTTGATGGATAAAATGGTGCAGTCGTTTTGGAAGAGATGGCGAGTTGAGTATCTGCATAAGTTACAAGCACGAGAAAAATGGAACGTTCCAACAACTCCAATTCAGATTGGCACCGTTGTCATAATTTTAACCGAAAATGCACCTCCGTTGACGTGGCCGTTAGGTATCGTTGATAGCGTTCATCCAGCGAAAGACGGTACGGTTCGTGGGATTGTTTGTACGTCCAGTGGTAAAATTATGCCCCTTACCAAGCCAGTAGTATGATGTCACTCATTAATTCATTTACTGTTAGGTTCGTCGGTTTTGAGACCTTTTGTTTGTTTCTTTTGTTTTATTGACAATATTAGTAGGGGCACGTATGATAGTATGTAAATAAGGTGCAGTAACTGTAAGTTAAACCTGATCCGCGATACACGTGCAAAACGGTTGTATGTGTGCGACACATATATATTTTTTTTTTTTTGTGGCGTAACCCGCTTTAAGCATAGTTATATTAGGTTTTTTAAAGGTAACCCTTTAAGGGCGGGAGGAAATGGTAGCGCCGCAGAGTGAATACTTTTTCTTTATATGTAAATTCTCTTTGGACTGGCGGCTTCCGTCAAAATTTATTATATGTATTGTTTTAAAAATGTTAAGATCTGTCTAACGTAAAAAGTCAATTGCGAAAAATACGTTTCTCATAAAAGTATAATATTTGAAGATAAATAAAGTGAAAAACTAAGGTTTGCGACGCAGAGGAGGGGCGCCCCGAGTGCATGGACCACGACAGCGAAATCTTAAAGTAAGTTTTATATTTATTTTCCTGGCACTTGGAAGTCGCCCCTTTAAATTTAATGTTTCTAAAATTAACCATATTTATTCACCCTGCGGCGCAACTAGTCAAAATTAAGACGATGGTGATCGCGAGCGAGTTACATAATAAGCCTGCTGATCCCTTAGTAACTAACTTACGTGTCAGGGGTAGCTTCACCGAGTCGCACGGCACGTCGGTCCAGCCTGATGCCCCAGCGGCCTCGGTTCTTAGGACAGTTGGAGTCACAAGGCACCCCCACCATTCGGATGCTCCGGTTTTGACGCACGCTGGCCGCGAAGTAGCAGGAGCTCATAAAGTGGCTGCATCGAGCTATTCCTATAAACAAAGAAGAAATTTATGAGCCATTGGATAGCTAACTTAAAGCATTTTCTCATTTGTCACTATTCTTAATTATTTTAAATAGATGCTCGACTTTATTCGATAAAAGTTTTAACGTGTCTGATTTGCATTAGCTGAACTGGAATGGGAGTTTCACTAAGCTAATCTTGTCTGCTGCATGCGGAAAAAAACAAAAAATTACGATGACCAGAGTGACGATAATAAAACTAACTGGACCACTTGGTAATAACTACCCTGTAAAGTAGCTAGAAGCTTAATCAAAGGAGCGCTTTGTTAGTAATCTATTCTAGCGATCAAAACGGGTTCGTAGGTAACTATGAAACCCCCTTTTGCTATACTACCTACTTGTCAATTTCTTGGGTGCAAGTATAGCTGACCAAGGAATTCCTTTACCATCGTAAGGTTCAATCTTTTGTACGTCTTAAAAGTGACAGTCAAATCATAATGTGTTGTTGCTATATAAACTGTGATAAAAAATGGTTAAAGCTCTGAAACGGTCGACTAATTATAAATATTTACTCACGCATGAAGTGACCCTGGCAGCCAGGCTGAGTTGTGCCACCATTGACGCAGAAGTCAGCGTGGCCTATTAGGCCGGACTCGCCCAGGAACCCTGCATTGGTGTGGATCACCTGAACCACCAAAGCATCGTCCTGACTCAGACGGAAGAGACGAGAGCCATAACCGGACACCAAGGGCCGCGCTGGGTCAAGACCTGAAAAATTACAATAGCAATGTTGCATCAAATCCATTAAGACCAACAAGGAAGCATAAAGCAAGGTGGGCAAGGGAACTGTTATAGACCTTCGCAAAGTAACGCCTAATTCATAAGAGAAGAAATGACAACGCTCGATGAAGCTGGGAAGCCAGCTGCTGGCTTGAGTTAGAATTATCTGGGTACTGTTGCACTTTGGATAGTTTTCCTTCCATTAATATTATTTCCAATATTCTGGAGGTAGAGGTCCACGCCGCGCCGACGCGCCGCCGCCGAGCAACCTCAGCGCGCCGCCGCCGCCGCCGGGTCTTTAAAAATTTCGCGCCGACTTGGAATAAATATTTTACCTATGACCAAACCGAACAAAACAAACAATGCGCTGTTGCCATACTGGCCTTTTGGTGATCCAATCTTGGATGTAGGCCTCTTCCCTCTTCTTCCACTCTTGGCGAACTTGTGCCCGTCTCATCCAGTCTCGCTCGACCTCCGTGCCGTCGAATGTCGTCCATCCAGCGCTGGGGTGGTCTGCCGCGCCCTCGAGTATCTGCTCTGGGTCTCCATTCAAGGACTCGATTTGTCCAGCGACTCTCTTTCATTCTCGCAATGTGTCCTGCCCATGTCCACTTTTTCCTTGCTATGACAGCCATGACGTCTTTCACCTTGGTCTTATTTTGGATCCATTCGTTACGTTTCCAGTCACGAAGGGTGATCCCGAGCATCACTCTCTCCATACCCCTCTGCGCGACTCGGAACTTCTCGGCGAACTTTTGTGCTTTTGTGGTCTCTGTACCGTAGGTGAACCCGTGCTCACCCATGACCCACTGCTTGAAGACTTTAACTTTGAGATCCAGGGATATTTTGCCACGTAGAATCTGCTTCTTGGCACCGAACGCCGCTCAAGCCTGCGCGATCCACCGTTCCACTTCCGCTACCTGGTTCTCAAAGCCCAGTGTAACCTTATGCCCCAAATATTATGTATTCGGTTTTCGGTTACTCTATCCACTGGAAGCTGGTAGTCAGTGACTTCGAGAATGTTGTTCATAATCTTAGTTTTTACCATGTTCATTTTAAGACCAGTTTTCTCGGATTCCACTCTTAAATTCTCCAGCATCGTCATCATCTCCTCAATGCTCTCTGATACCAGAACCGGGTCATCAGCAAACCTCAGATTGGTCATTCTCTCTCCATCAAGCATCAGCCCCTTCCCTGCCCATTGCATTTGTTGGAATATACATTCTAGTGCTAGGATAAATTGTGCGGTGATATTGTGTCCCCTTGCCTGACACCTCTCTAGATGGAATTTGTTGGTTTTCTTGTGCAGGGAGACACAAGTAGTTGCGTTCTGGTGGAAGTGGTTGAGGATCTGTATGTACCTTTCATCGATACGGCATGAAACTAGAGCTTGCTTATGTATACCAACACTCTATGGAGTTGAACGCTTTCTCGTAGTCGATGAAGGCTAGGATAAGCGGTTTTCTGTACTCATTACCTTTCTCCACGACAGTTTTGAGAGTTTGGAGGTGGTCGTTGGTGCTGAAGCCTGAGCGAAAACCTGCCTGTTCTCTGGGTTAGTAGACTGATAGGTCTGTAGTTTTCTTTTGATGTCCCCTTTTTGTGGATTAGGGTGATTACTGCGTTATGCCATTATGTAGGTCTTTACCTTCCAGGATGCACTTTGTGAATAAAATTGCCAGGACATGACTGACTTCAGAAGTATTGGGAACAAAATAAAAAATGTTTCCTTGGCTTGCAGGATTGGCGCGGATTTTTATTCACGATTAACATGTGTTTTCTTTAATTACTTATCCCTCCTAAAAAATGTCCTCACGCCGGCGACGCCGCGCCGCGCTGGGTTCAAAACCCAGCGCGCCGCCGCCGGGTTTTTTGGCTGCGGCATGGACCTCTATTCTGGAGGCTGGAAGAATGCTTAAAAATATAAACTCCAAAAACTTTAGCTCTCCTTACCTATTTGTGCTGATCGAATAACGGTAAAACCGTTAATTATGGCAAGAAGATTATATTGTACCTATTAAGGCTAAAGCTAGGCTACCTGCTAGTGACAAAAAATTACAGATTTCCTGCAGGATAGCGAGTAACCAATTCCGCGCACACAGTCATAATGTTAAGTAACAGCCAGTTGTAAATGATCTTCATACGAGAGTGATTAACGCACTTATCTTAATAACAAACTGTTCAGAAATACACAAGGTCAAGATAACGGAATATCGCATCCATAATAATTATATTAAGAAAGATTTAAGTGAATTCAGATTATAAAGTATTCGTTTTAAATAGGTAGGTACCTAAGTCGTTTCGGAATTGTTAATTATTAGATCGATTAAAAAACGAAGCTCTTTAATTTTAATAACTTTCTGTCGAAAATGTCGCTTTTGCACAAGCATTTTTGTTGACTGCACTTACTTCTTTTGGACGCAGCCATTCGGACATTAGGCTATTTTGAGATTAAGTTCTATTTTTCGGAAGGCTTGCGATAAATTTAAATTTTTGAACATATTCATTGGAATCTCAAAAAGTTATAATAGGTACTTGCAAACTAAGTCAAGGACGCCAGATATGGTACAACAAAAGACGCTTATTTTTCCAAAAAAAGTACCTAAACGAAATTATAAAAGCATACGTTATTTTTACATCGATAATTATTAAGTATAGCGTTACTGCCGCAGTTTATCCAAATCCGACGGCTTTAGCGTGATGAAATATACCGAACGTTACTTGATAATATTATAATAACAATAACAATACCGTCCTTTCTTTGGGCGGTCGCGTAAAAGGTCAATGACAAGATGACTGAGAGGTAAGTAGCAAGGGTGAGACAAAAAATAATGCACTCCAAGAAAAGGAACTAAAGTCGTCGCAAAATAAAAGGCCCGTTTTGACATTTCTCTTCCCGACGTAACTAGTGCAGTAGATAACCATACGACTCGGTACTCGATACTCACGATAAATCGATTCAAGTTTGAATGAGCGTTTGATCGATTTGAATATGTATTGTAGTGCATTGGATTAAAATTCTGATTAGAAAAATTAACTTAAATTGATATTGTTGGTATTTTGAAATGATCAAATGTGACGAAAGGTCAATTTTCTTTCAATTAATATTTTTGTTACAATAACATTCACTAAATCACAAAAAAAATCGAGAAAATGTTAATCTTCAGTCAATCATTTTCTTCAGCCAAAGAAAATTATTGCTGTTACAGCTTTGAGCTCCAAGGTCATAATTTTCAGTAAAGATCACTATACTGCTGGTGAAATTCAGTAATTAATTGGTGTAAATAAAATAAATAAAACCGGCCAAGTGCGAGTCGGCCTTAAAAAAAATATCTTGATCGATTTATTTTTTTCTCAACCGATTATTAATAGTCTATCGACAATATGATAAAATCGTTATGCACAGCACTTAGCTGAGTGAGCGATACCCATCAATGAAAAATGCAATTACCATCAGAACATTTCGATCGGTAAAAAATAGAGAACTTCATGGGCGTGAACTGTCAAAACGGGCCTTTTAAATTGCGACGACTTTAGTATGTATAATGTGCTAGACTAGAAAATAAGGTGCGGATGTTTTGAGGGTATGTAATAAACAACCCAAGAATCAATAAAAAAACCTAAAATGATTTTTCAACACAGTTGCTCGTAAATTGAGTCTTATTTCACCGCATTTAAGCTCATAATTCAGCTTATTACGCACAAGTGCCGTAATAATTATTACCGCACGAGTAATATAAACTTTTTTTAAATCTCAGCAAATAGTTCAGTTATGTGTAGGAATACCAGGAATATTTTCGTGAATATTAAACTATTTTAGGTTAAAGATGATAAATAAACATTTAATTTCGACGAAGTATTCATTTTTATCTAAAAAGTAACCATAATTTGCATATTCAAGACATTGATTAATTATTTTATTATAATTTTAATATTAGGCTGTATAGCGGTCTGTTGTCAGTGCCTCGTTGCGCGGAGAAATATCTGCCGCCATCTTTCACACACAGATTTGGTTGATTATTTTACCTTGTTATTACTTTAAAGATTACGAGTTCAAATAATAAAGAAAAACTAAGTATAAATAGTGTCCATCGCCGGAAAAACTAGTAAACTATGTTCGGACAGGTTATGTCAGTAAGAAATCCAAGGTGTTAATTACCAATTTACAAAGAAAAATTCTAAAGCCTCCAGTAACGCAATGTTTGGCAACAAAGTAAACTAAAGTTCTTTTATACTTAGGTACTTACTAACAATTTCATTTATTTTTCCTCGCAAATGTGTTGAAAAACGTCGTATGAAACGCGTGTGCATTGATCATTACTCCACTCGGCGTTCTTACCCTCGCTCGCTATCGCTCGCGAGCAATAATGCCTCGTATGAAGTGATCAACATAGCACACTTGTATCATAATGTACTATAAGTATTGTGTGGTATTTTTTTTATTTCATACAAAAATAATAATTACCATTACTCATAATCATACTCACTCATTTATTCGTAATAATTATATTTAGTTACCCGTCCAACGAAAATCATCCTTGCATCAGACACTGCAATTAGTTAAGTGTGCTTTAAACTGACAAACAACGATGCAAAAAATCGATCCTCAAAATATCCACATCTGATTTTCTAGCAGCCTGTATAGCTTGTAGTCATAATAGCTTACAGATAATACTATCCCAAAACTCAAAGTTAATTGCTAAGAAAAAGTAACTATGTACGAAGTGCATTAATTAATATTAATGACACTCTTATCGTGAAACTACTATGTATCACAAAAATTACAATGATCCAATGTCAGGTACCTACCTACCTATTCTGTTTAGAGTAACCACAATTTCTCAAATCAAAGTTAATTACTACCGCTACAATGTACGAGAGCGGAAGTTGACATACTTGTAGGTACCAGTAGCTACTCGATCATTGTTATCAATCATCTGGAAATTAGCATGCCTGCAAAATGGAGCAGTAACATACAAATAGCGTGGCCTACTTTAAGCCCTGCATTTAGAATAGAAACCTGCATGCAGTGCAACTTTACTGGCAGTAGGCTTATTGTCTAACTCGCTCGCAATCGCCATCGTGTTCATTTTGACAGTTCTTGTATGAATGAGACAGCTAGCTGATTCGGATGTAAATTGTCAGCCCATACATGAACTGTCAAAATGAACACGATGGCGATTGCGAGCGAGTTAGACAATAAGCCTACTGATTGTGTTTATGTATGTCATATTGTTATGTTGCATTCTGAGGGTGGATGAAATAAATGAGTCTTAAAGCAATGCTTGTGTTTAATGTACGTTCCTTTGGTACCTAACATGACATGGCGCAGCGGTTAACTTATTGCAAATGAGTATTTAGAAATAACAAAGTTACAAATAATAAGTTAGAAGTGTAGTAAAAGTGAAGAAATAAACAAATAAATAGATAAATAAAATGGAATCAATTTTACAACCACCGCAGCCATTTTCGTTCGAAAATAACTTAATTAGTGTCACCTCGGGAAATTTGAGCAAAGAATGGATAAAGTGGAAGAAAAGTTTCAATATTTATTATGCGGCGTGTGAACTACAGAAAAAAGATGCAGCGGTGCAGATTAATATTTTACTGCACGTCATTGGAGAACAAGGTCGAGAGGTATACGACCAATTTACGGGAACATTAGATACCTACGTAAAGGTTTTGGAGAAATTTGATGCTTTCTTTCTACCAAAAAAGAATCTAACGATTGAGCGGCATAAGTTCTTTAAGTGTGATCAAAGTGAATCTGAGTCTGTGGAGCAGTATGTGTTCCAGTTAAATAAAATGGCTGCTAAATGCGAGTTTAAAGATTTATGTGATGATCTGGTCCGCGATAGATTAATTTGTGGAATTCGAGATGGATCTTTGCGAGAACGGCTATTGCGAGAAGAAAACTTAACATTAAGCAAAGCAGTGGGTATATGTAACTTGGCGGAGCTATCTCGCGCGCAAGCCGTAACTATAAAAACTGAAAATGTCGATCATCACGTGCACGAACTAAAAAAGAGCCCTGAATCTGAAGACAATTCCGAAACAGCAAATGTAAATATGGTACGAAAGAGATATGACCCCCCTCGGACTTATCGGCAAAGGTCATCGCGCACGCGGGGAGCGCGTGATCAGTGGCCACGTCCAGGCACGTCGAGGATGCAATCGGAGCGAACCATGGAGCAACGGGACTTTCGTGACAACCAGCGCGATCACCGTCCAGGCGATGACACGAGCTGGTCATATAAGCGCACTTATCGTGGTTGCAGGCAGTGTGGTGGTGTTCATAAGAGGTTTAACTGCCCAGCATACGGTCAGCAATGCTTACGTTGTAAAAAACTGAATCATTATTCAAGGATGTGTGGGGTGTTCGAAGTACGAGAGGACTCCTCCGATCAGGTAAATAAAAACATTAATTCTGAATGGTCTGTTTCTTTACAAATACGTGGAGCAAAAATTATTTTTAAGTTGGATACCGGTGCTGACGTCAATATTATACCACTTAATAAATTGAGAGAATTAAAGGTCACAAAATCAGAATTAACCAGAACTTCTATCAAGTTGCGTGGCTACTCGGGCAGCGAGTTGAAAGTAGTAGGTAAATGTTTTTTAAAGCTGAAATACAAAAGTAATTTCTATATTTTGGATTTTTTAATAGTAGATACGAATTCAACTCCCATACTAGGCCGTAGTTCTTGTGAACAGTTAAATTTAGTTAAGAGAGTATTTTCGGTATCAACGAAAAACGATATACTAGATGAATATCCAGATGTTTTTGTGGGAACGGGTTGCCTACCTGGTAAATACAAAATCGAGTTAAAAGACAATGTTACGCCGGTAGTTCATGCACCCAGGAAATTACCAGAGGCCTTGAAAGATAAAATTAAGAGTAAATTAACAGAAATGCAAGCTGAGGGTATCATTGCAAAGGTAGAAGGGCCGACGGACTGGGTCAACAGCATGACCGTAGTAAAGAAGCCCAACGGTGATTTAAGAATTTGCCTTGATCCTCAGGATTTAAATAAGGCTATACGTCGCGAACATTTTAAATTACCTACATTGGAAGAGATTACTGCAAAATTATCGAATGCAAATTTTTTTAGCACTCTGGATGCAAAGCACGGGTTTTGGCAAGTAGCGTTACATGAATCTAGTACAGATTTGTGTACCTTTAACACAGCATTTGGAAGATTTAAATTTTTGAGAATGCCTTATGGCATTTCATCGGCATCTGAGATATTTCATAGAAAGCTGTATGAGTACTTCGAAGACATTCAGGGTGTAATACTTTTTGTAGATGATTTATTGGTATATGCAGATTCTAAAGAAGCTCATGATCAGCGGCTCAGAGCTGTACTTGACAGGTGCAAAGAAATAAATATTAAATTAAATCGTCAAAAATGTAAGGTAGGTTTGACCGAAATAAAATATCTAGGCCACACAATAACCCGCACAGGTATAAAACCCGATAATAGTCATATTATGGCAATTAGAAATCTTCCGACACCGGAAAAAACAAAAGACGTTGAACGTTTTTTAGGATTAGTTACATACGTGGGGAGATTTGTACCAAATCTAGCAGAAAAAACTTTTGTGTTACGCGAGTTAATAAAAAAATCTGTAGAATGGCATTGGGATCATCAGCATCAGGAATGTTTTGAAAACATAAAAAAGTGTTTGATAAATCCCCCTATCTTGCAGTATTATAGCCTAGACAAACCGGTTGTCATTTCTGTTGACGCGAGCAAGCACGGACTGGGGTGTTGTTTATTACAAAACAATCTACCAGTCGCGTATGCGTCGAAATCATTATCAAAGGCGGAACAATCGTATGCTCAGATTGAAAAAGAATTATTTGCCTGTGTTTTTGCTTGCGAAAGATTTTATTCTTATATTTATGGTCGTGACGATATCATAATAGAAACAGATCATAAGCCCTTAATAAGCATTATAAACAAGCCATTAGCGAATGCACCCGCCCGACTACAGAGAATGTTATTGCGACTTCAACCATACTCCTTTAAGCTTGTTTATAAACCAGGCAAGTATCTATTCATCGCAGACACGTTATCGCGGGCAGTTGCACCGGGCGCGAGCGAGAAGTCCGACCCGCGCGACTATCTTGAGGCGCAAGCGCAGGTGTGTGCAATTACAACGGCTAACCCGCTTACAGATTCGCATTTCTTAATGATACAGAAATGCACTAAAGATGACGATGAAATGCAAAAATTAATAAGAATAATTAAACGAGGGTGGCCAACGCATAAAAATGAAATTAGCGACATCTTAAAACCATATTGGGACGTGAGAGATGAGCTCACGCACGCTTATGGGATTATTTGGAAAGGAAATCGAGTTGTAATACCTAATTGTTTAAGAGCTGAGATGCTTAGAAAAGTGCATGTAGGACATTTAGGTGTAGAAAAATGCAAATTAAGAGCCCGCGAAATAATGTACTGGCCTAATTTAAATTCCCAGTTATTAGACTACTTATCTCGTTGCCAAACATGTCTAACTTACAGAAAACAAAATAGTAAAGAGCCCCTAATCCAACACGAGGTACCACATCGTGCGTGGTGTAAAGTGGGAGCAGACATTTTCCATTACAATGCTAAATCCTTCCTACTGGTTATTGACTATTATAGCAAGTTTGTAGAAGTATCTCGGTTGCACTCAATGCAATCAAATCATGTTATTAATAAAATGAAAAAGATATTCGCTAGACAAGGTATCCCGGAAGTAGTTATGAGCGACAATGGTCCTGAATTCTCTTCCGGCCTTTTTAAACAGTTTGCAAATGACTGGAAGTTTCAGCACGTAACGTCATCACCAAGATACGCACAATCCAACGGTCAAACAGAACGGGCTGTACAATCTATCAAAAACATAATGAAAAAGACAACTTTAGATGGTACAGATTTTCACTTGGCACTTTTAGAATACGTTAACACACCAATATGTGCTGATCTAGGGTCTCCCGCAGAATTACTATACAATAGAAAGCTTCGAAGCATAGTTCCTTGTGCCCCACAATTGCTGCTTCCAAAAATACATAAAAATACAATTAATATTTTGAAAAGACGCCAAGCTTCTCAGAAACAATACTATGACCGAGGAGCCAAAAATTTATCGCAATTAAAACCTGGGCAAAATGTAAAAGTCAGGCACAATGGTACTTGGATGTCGGGCATAATAATAAAGTTAGTAGGCATCAGATCTTTTATTATAAAACTGCTAACAGGCGAAACGTTGAGACGTAATCGAAGGCACATCATTGCCGACTCAAAAGATCGCAATAACAATTTATCAGGTAGGTTCTCACTGCAATACGATGACATAACAGCAGATAACGCTCAGCTGATCGGAGCGCCCGCACCTCCGAACCCAACTCCCCCGCCCCCGCGCTCGCCCAGCACCGGTTCCAACAACCATGCTACCAATAACAATAGTAATTACTATCGTACTCGTTTTGGCAGGGAAGTGCGACCTCCTGATCGGTGGGGATACCCGGCGACCTCATAAACACATCCAACTACATTTGTATCACTGAGCTAAACGGATAATTTTATATATTAATTAAACTAACAATTTGTGTTTTGATAAAATAATGTGAAAGATCAAAATTAATGTATTAACTAGCATGCTATTAAACTATGATTAATTAGGTACCCGTAGTTAAGTGTTTAACTGTCACTAGCCAGAGGTATCTATGATTATGAATGGAATTATATGTTATTAAATTATTGTAACGAAATTAAATATAATAAAATAATTAAATGTACTTAATTAATAAAATAATAAAATAAGTTAATAAAACAGTTTAATTGTAATTTACAGATATACAGATCAATTACATTTTAGACAGTATAGGTACCTATATTGATATTTCATTATGATTCAATCACATTTGTCGACCGTCGTATCAATAATACAACGGTTTCTCGTTGAATGACAAATTTATTTAATTTCTCAGCCCTTATATAGTTTCTTGGGGAACATTTCGATACCGCGATGTAGGAATGGGACGGCCCGATACAGCGGCATCTTGCGGCCGATAGACATACTAAATTAACATAACCTTTCATCTGTACATACCGCCCACCATGGACAGCTATGTCCATAATTAACAGTACCGCCCACCATGACAAAACCTTAGATTATACACAAATACAATTTTTACACAAATTTAACAACTGTCACTTTGTTCCATTTAAAATAAATATAATTATGATTCAGTTAACAAAATCATACAGGAGCACAAGATTACCGATACCAAACCCGATTACGTCTAAAATAGTGGTCATTAACATTACGCCAATTTTGTAACAAACTATCAGACTTTTCTTGATATTTATTGTTCCTGCTTAACTTAACTTGTGAGTGTAATGTTACCACATTACTTAACCTACCTTTATTTGAACAAACAACTCCTGAAATTACCCATCCCAATTTTGTAAATTGAGCTACAAGTTTCCCCTGTGTATCCTTCTTGACACCATCCAGAATTACCTGACCAAACACCTCAGCACCTAACAAAACATCAATTTTATCGGGTGTGTGATAATTCGGATCCGCCAACATTAAATGTCTTGTCTCTAGACCGTTTAGATCTTCAACCCTCGTTGTTGGAAGTGATGCCGTGATCGTTTCCAACACATAAGCCTTCACAGAGATGTTCGTCTCTGGATATATCAAAGACTGCAGATTTAATTCAACCATAGCCTTTGATATAAGGTTATTATTTCCACCAAGACCAGAAATGTTCCCATTGAGTGGTTCCTTTTTTAACCCTAAACGTTGCGTGGCAGCCTCCGTTATAAAGGATGTCTGCGACCCTTGGTCTAACAAGGATCGAATCGTCACAGAATTTCCATTTTTAGCCTTTACCTTAACCAGTGCAGTCGGAAGTAAGACTTGCCCCGTTCCCATCGCAAAACAGTTATCAACCGTATCAATTTCCTTTGCCTCAACTGTATCAGAATTGCTCATCCTAACATTGCCTGTTCTAGCTACCTGTCTGTCCTTAGGGTGTAATAAGGTATGGTGGCGGCGCCTGCAGATCCTGCATGAAGTTGAGTTCTGACAGAACCTGGCCGAATGATTGCCACCTAAACAGTTAAAACATAACCCTTTTTTCTGAACGAAAGTTCGGCGAGCGTTTACATTGAAATTGGCAAATTCCTTACAATATTCAATTTTATGCATCTTTGAACAACAAGGACATTGAGTGCCGTGGATGACGTGCAATACCCGAGGATTCTGATTGGTTATTACTGGTTTCTTAGTTTCCACGAACTCTAAGGCTCTGAACCTTTTGGTTATAAAATCTTTAAACTCTTGAAAAGTTGGAAATTTATTATTATCTATGTCTCCGATTGCACTCAACTCCCATTGCTTTCGAGTTTCCTGATCTAATTTAAGAGTAAGTAAATGTACTATGATAGTATCCCATGTGCTCACATCTATGCCTATATTACCTAGAGCGCTTAAACAATCAGAGCTTGTATCAATGAGTTGCTTTAAAAATGTTGAAGATTCCACAGCCGCGCTTTTCTGACTTAAAAGCCGTTTTAAAATCGTATTACATATGAATCTTTTATTGTCATAACGCTGCTTTAGAAGCTCCCAACATTTATTGTAATTTACATTCGAAATTGGTATCTGACGAAGTAACAATTCTGCTTCGCCAGTCAGATATCCTTTTAAATAGTGTAGTTTTTCCACATCTGTAATTGAACCATTATTATGTACCAACGATTCAAACAAGTCTTTAAATGTTACCCATTCCGAATAGTTCCCCGAAAAATTTGGAATAACAATCTTTGGCAGTTTAACACCAACATGTTTAGAATTAGCGTCATTAAAACATTCATCTTTTGAAGAATCCCTGGCCATAAACACACAACTAAACATCTCTACAGCCGTCAATAGTTTTTCTTTGTAGTCCATGTAAATTTCACTTGTCACATCAAAAACCTCCTTTTCCGCGTAAATACTTGACTCATATTCCACAGAATGCAACTCTATAAGACGATAGTGACCAGCACAGAACTTCTTCCACAGTTCTTCTAATTTTTGAAGTCTGATTTCAACGTATGGTTTCGTAATACGTTCTTTTGGTGACTTTTTGTAATTTTTAAAATCTTTGTTAATTTGGTTACAAACTTCCATTTGTATTTTAATTAGGACTTCCATTTTGTTTGATGTTTCGTAGCCAAAGTCGCAAAATAAGTTCCAGTTATTCGAAAATTTTCTAAGTCCTTGAAGCCAAAATTTTTCTAAGTTCAAAAATTGTTTTGAAAATTTTACAAGTCTTTGAGTTTTAGATTCTGACGTAAAACGGGCGTGGATTCCCCGTTGAAACCACTTTTGCTTCTAAATTTTTACAAGTCTATTTTCTTTACTAATTTTCTAAGTCTTTTTACTACTTTAAATAAGGATCACTTTCGCTTGACTTCACTTCTACACCGAATTTTGACTCGTCCGAAACGCTACAATACAAAGTTAAATGTCACTTACAGTTTTCCTTCCCGCGCAATACCTCACAACACTGATCCTCTGCGCGCGCACTCTCCTGCTCCCGCTCCCGCTCCTGCTCCTCCTCCTTCCTCGCCGCGGAAGGTAATGGTCGCCGCTTCCTCGGGCCCCTACGTCGCCGTGTCCCGTGGCTCCGTCTGCAAGTCCGGCTGCCTCAGCTCGAACTGCCGCTTGATGGCTCCGAGAAGATGGCTTCACCCTTCGTCACTCCAGTTCACTGGAGATCCGAGCTCTGAAGGACCATGTCGACCGTCGTATCAATAATACAACGGTTTCTCGTTGAATGACAAATTTATTTAATTTCTCAGCCCTTATATAGTTTCTTGGGGAACATTTCGATACCGCGATGTAGGAATGGGACGGCCCGATACAGCGGCATCTTGCGGCCGATAGACATACTAAATTAACATAACCTTTCATCTGTACAACATTTTTAACTAAATGCTTGATAAAGGTCACAATTACTTAACTGATATTTATATTGCAAACATGTTTTATCAAATTGTTAATTTAAGCATACAATTAATCCATGTTCGAATTTGTGAAATATGCATGTATTCTAAACGTTATCAAGGAAATGTTATGTTGTGTTGTATGCTTGTATGTACTTTTTTTTTCCATTTTTTTTTGTTAAAAGGGAAATTGTCATATTGTTATGTTGCATTCTGAGGGTGGATGAAATAAATGAGTCTTAAAGCAATGCTTGTGTTTAATGTACGTTCCTTTGGTACCTAACATGACAATGTAGGTATTGCGGGTGGAAAGACCTCATTCGAGGTCCATCCGAATCCTGGTGCCCGTGGTCCTACTACAGTTTGTCCCACTGGTTTGCGACGGAGCTCCACCCATCCTTTTTCTTGGTATTTTTCCTTTCGGGCAACTATAGGTACCTGACTATCATAACCTACCTATTTTTGTATTAAAATATTGAATGATTCAAAATAATGGCAGCGTTTATTCTATCCTATAAACATGTCTAATCCTGCCGCCAAGCAGCACTAACTTGCTAAGCCTCGACAAGCATGCATCCTACAAACATGTGTATTCCCAGCACAACGACTTGCCCGAATAAATTATGCATAAATCAGTGGACTGGACTTATGATATTTTTATTTTGATTCTGGCAATTTTATTGCAACGTCACTTTGACAATTATGATGGCACAACTCCACAAGACAAACTTTCTTAACAAGGTATTTTATATGTTTGTGTTTTTGGTAATTCCCTACTTCACGTGCGCGGCTTCGCCTCCATATCCTATTTAATTCCCTATTCCATGGGTAGTATCCTAAAAAATCCGTATTAATTCCTTGTATACATACTACCACAAAAGGAACATTTACGCAAATTTTCAGCTTTTTAGGTCGAAGAGATCATAGTGAGCGTTGTTTTGTCAGCCAGTCAGCAAGGACTTTTAATTTAATACACGGAATTTTCATACAGTTTCCGTACGGAATAACGTCAACTCATAGCCCTGTCCCGTTCCGTTATAAATAACGATATCCCGTTCGCTGACGTCATTCCGTACGAAAACCGTATGTATACGTGGCCGGCCTTATGCACCACCACGCAAACCATTAACAAATCTTTCTTTAAGAAACAGTTGGAAAGTTCTCCTCTAACATGATGCTCTTAAATATTGAACAATCAATTCACAAATTGAACATTTGAACAATAAGCGCCCACCAGACAATGGTCACAATTGACAATATTTCAATTTTTTAAGAGCCACTTTTTATTGTTTTGCTGGAAAGAGCGCACAAATTTAAGACACCCATATTTTTTTTATATTCGTGAAAATCTTGTATTTTCGTGGAAAAATCCATTTAAATCGTTGCTCAAGCAGAAAGGACGTAAGTAACAAACGTCAAGTATTAGCGAAATGACGTCACTGCTTTGTTTTATACACTTAAAAAAACGTTGAAATAATTACATTAATTGACCGCCAAAACCTGTGCTTAAATACTTTAACAGTAAATGCAGTTGTCACTGTCGATGAACGTCAAAACGAGCTGACAAACTCAAACAGAATACTTCACAAAAAATTATGATTTTAAATGAAAACTTGCAAAAATATTATCATTATTGCCCGGCAAATAGTTATCTAGTGTTCCCAATGGCAACAAAGCCGAGCGGTGTGCGAATGAATTAACCGTCAGCTGTCAGTAGTGCTTGTGTTGTGAAAGTTGTAAATGTCAAAGGGAAACCCGGAAGACAAGGTTTTTTTATAATGGCAGTATTGGACCGGCCGCTGGACATTATTTCCTGTTTTACATATTTTGCTCATTTTTCCAAAAAATACTGTACAAAAAAATCCACAAATATTTTTTTTGTGTTCTACAAGTGTTTCTCTCGAAATGGTTTTTGATTTATGAATATAAAGAAATTTGAAATATTGTCAATTGCTATTTCAAATTGTTTGACACAATTAACATCATCGGTTTCAGGATGCCCAAAGAATCATTATTCTTATTCTTATTAGTAGAACAAAAGGGGATTTAGACTAGTTATTGTTTGGTATCATTATACCAAACAATAACTAGTCTAAATCCCCTTTTGTTCTACTAAACAGTAAACGTTGTCCAGAAACTAGCCTATTATAGTCACCCAACAACGTAAGTCTTGCGAGTCTTATATAAGTCTTAACATAGAAACTTTTATCAGTAAACATTTTCGTAGGTACGTTTTATCAAATGCCTACGGTTTTATCGCTCAGTATTAATAATAATAGACAAGGTAAAGAGCGGCCGGCGTTGTTATTTCCTCACTTCGCGGGAGACTGTGGTCGGCGGCAGACGGGTACATACCAAAATAAACATGGCCAAAGTTGACATCAAATACACAAAGGTATGTATATTGACTTAGCTTTTTCTAGTGTGTTTTAACAAGTGCCATGTAATTGCTGGACTGTATTGTATTGTATTTTCATTGTGCCTAACCTGTAACACGTATTTACCGGCCGGCCGGCAATATGTAGCAGACTTGACTTAACAAAAAAATTTTGATCTCTTGACTTTATTTAGACATTTTCGGCTCGCGATTATTTTGAGCTAAATACTGTAGTGTATTGATATTGGTAGTTCGAAGAAGATACGAAAGATGCGCAATGACTGGCGGCAAACAAAATAAGGACCTACTAGTATTTTTAAACTATTCATAAGTTGAAGTTGAATTAGTTTTAAACGAGTAAATATTCAATGACTTAAAGGCATTGGTTACAAAATTTAAAAATATTTTGGTGAAACTTAGTTAAGGTAGAAATTCGAAATAAGTAAGGTTCTTGGTTTATGTGTTGGTTTCGAGTTTAGCGGCTTTTGAAACGTTTTTGACATTATAAATACTTTTATGTTATTCATTTTCCGACAATTCTAATCAAAGATACTATATCTATTCGTATTTACTTTTATAATTATTTAAAAACTGTTTACAATGGGTACAAAATAGTCCAAATTGTATCTATGCAGCTTAATCACTAAATATCTTCATTGACAACGCCATAGTTCTATGCCTCATGTGTGGGTGTTTCCTTCCATAATAACGATAATAACTAAAAATTGTCACTAAAAATAAATTACAACCCGACGCGCCAACTTCTATTGTTTTAACAGACTGATTTATGTCAACATTGAGCCTATAGCTGAACTGATTTGAATAATCTGTAGAATAACTTTCTCACTCGTTTATACCATCCATCATTAAACATTGCTTATTTGAATAATGAATCGTTCAACTGGGTAACCGTAGAACGTTGCAGATGAGTGATTTTATGGCACATAACATGAAAAGCCCGGGCGAAAAACGATTACACTCGATTTTAATTACATTTTTGGTTAAGTATGTGGCCTGATAGGAAAGTTTTTAGCTTTAAGAACACCATTCTTTTTTTCCGAAAAGACTTTACTATCGACTATAATATTTTGCAAATACCACTCCGAGGTCAGGCTTCGAAACATTTTAGTCATCGTGGGGATAAAGAAAATAACACACGGGGCCAGGGTCAGGTCTATAGGGTGGTGATACCACCTGAACACCTCTGCTGTTCAAACAGACTCATATACACATCCCATACAAAAATGTATGAAAGGCGACGCGATATTTTTGCTCGTCAGTATCCAGATAACTCCTCCTTTTTTATCAACCGTAATCACTATGTTTACAAACTACACATAAATAAATAAATAAATAAATAAATATTTGGGAACAATTCACACAAATTGACCTAGTCCCAAAGTAAGCGCAAGTAAGGCTTGTGTTATGGGTACTAGACAACGATATACATACTTATATAGAGAAATACATACTTATATAGATAGAAACAGCCATAACTCAGGAACAAATATTCGTGCTCATCACACAAATATATGCCCTTACCAGGATTCGAACCCAGGACGCTTGCTTCGCAGGCAGGGTCACTACCAACTAGGCCAACCGCGTGACACATGACATGACACAAACAAATAAGTACAAACAGATTCATTGATGTCAATTAATTTAGCGGAATGTACAAAGTAGTCCTTTGGCTTAACTACTTTACTTACGAGACGAAGCGCTCGTGTTCAGTTCTGCGTTTTAGTAATATTTTCTCAAACATGCTCGGAAATGTATGCGTTACTATCACGAAATGAAGACATGACGTTTCTTATTTATAGCTCCCTACCTACTAAAACCTAAGAAAAACCATTATTGTCGGCTGCTTTAACTGTTTAAATTTGCTTACTAACATTAAACTGACCAAGGAAAAATTACATACTTACTGCTAACCACCACTAGACTCTGTAACCAAACTTGCGACATTAAAAAAAAAATATGGTAGGTACTATAATTATGTGCGGTTAAACATGGTGCTCGAATAGTTTGTTCAAATGCCATGTTTACAAAATAAAAAAGCGGCAAATAAACAATTTATACTTGATTACCTGGTAGGTACCTAGTTATTTTAATTTTAATATTTCCTCACATTGATTGCTTGAGAAAAGCACTATACAATCCTCTGCCGGAACTATTGCAGGACTCGTTTTATCTGTACCCCAAACTCGTCCAGCAATCCCTTACTTCACGGCCTCTGCAGTAATGCACTATTTTTGTAACTACAAATAACAGGATACCGTAATGTGAACAAGACGGTGCTACTTTGTCTTGGTTTTATTGGCCTCTTGACAAAACGTAAATTTAAAGGATTAGGTCAACTAAAATTTCAATACTTAACTATTATCATTATAAATCGCTGTTCTCATTTATGGTGTTCGATAATGAATAATTGTAGGTATATTGTTACCATAGGCTCTGTCTACCCCGTAAGAATATAGACGTGATATGTGTATGTGTATGTTGTATATTTGTATTGTATTGAATTGTACGTGAATCTTGAATCATCTTCAGCCTGTAAATGTCCCACTACTGGGCACAGGCACAGGCTTCCTCTCAGAATAATAGGGCTTGGGTTGTGACTCCCTCGCAAGCCACATACAAATCGGAAACTTCACGCTCACCAATGAACTGTTTCACAGGCGTGTGTTCCTTACGATATTTTCCTTCGCCGAATATCTCATGTCAAATTTCAGATGAAATTTCGCAAATAAATGACTCCGGTTTCGAACCAAGAAGCCTCTACTCGAAAGGATACTGCTTTTTAACGATAGGCTAGTTTTCATTTTCATTGGTTAATCAACAAGACAATAAAGTAATCATTAATCCTGCATATACACATACATTCTGCCAGCATTAAAATGCAAAACAATAATACCATTTGGTCCGTGGTTACTGAAATTACAGACATCCACGATTCCGGTTTTGTGGCGAGCCAAACAATGACATGCGACGCAAACTGTTCATTGTGTTGTTATACCCAACACAACAGTACGTAGCTCTGTACTCTTGATAGTTAGTAACCCAAAACATTGAACACGAGATATGTGGCATTCAAGCATGATCTGTAGAGATTGGAAATTCATTACACATAATTTTGAAGTGGTTCGGTGGCTGAGTAATGAAATACAATTAATTTAATACAACTTATTAAAAAGGAGATAATAGATATTTCAATGATTTATTGTTTTGACATTGTTTCGTATTTAATTAATGTTATTCTGTCTCTTTCGTTTTATGGTATTTTTTTCTATTGGGATTGCTTTTGAAATTCTTTAATTTAATGGTTCTAATAATTAGTAATATAATGTAATTCAAACAAAATAATTGTATTGTTTATGAAAAAATAAATGAAATGAGTCAAAAATCATTAAATATTTGGAAACAGAAACTAGTCGCAAATTTGGAAATACAAAATATTTAATGTAACATACCTAAAGAGTTTGTACGTTCGTTTTTTTTTAAAAAGAGTGTTTGAGTACTTTCAGTTTCAGAAAAATATACCATTAGTAACCGCAGATAATCAACACAACAACATGTACAACAGCATGTACTTACTGAAATAGTAGCGAATTCGGAATAAAAAGGCTATAAATAAATATTATAACCGCAGATAATCGCAAGCAATACATTCTTTCATAATAATGTATCGCACTTATTGAACTGAAAAAGTTTTCAAAATTACAAAGACAATTTTACATTACTGAACAGGTTATCAAGATTAGTGTTGATTAAGACATACTTAAATATCACGTAAGTCAAAACAATATTTATTTTTTAAAAGTCATTCTGTTCATTTATCGTAGTTTATCATATTTCATAATGTACTTAAATTGTTTATAATAATAATACTTTTTCATAATGTTGTGCAATACTTGTAAGTGCTTGTAATAGACGCGCGGTAGGTGTACGCTTTTCTGTTGCAAGGTCAAGTCGATCAGCTTGTTAAGCGTTTGATTGGGCGGACGCATTAAGAGTGGAGATATAATATATCTTCTATATAGGTACCTATATTATAAGTCCATCAGATGATAAGACAAACGCCCATCTATTTAACCGACTTCAAAAAGAGAAGAATGTTTTGAATTCGCTTGATTTTTTTTGTTTCTTACCTCATAACAGAACTCCGTCAGTTGTGGACCGATTTGGAAAAATCTTTTTTTTTCCATTTGTATCATTAAAAAAATATCAAAATCAGTCAGATTCGGAATGAAATAATAATTTTGCGGTTATATCATCGCATTGCGTCACAACTAATCCTTACCAGTCCTTACTAATATTATAAATGCGAAAGTAACTTTGTATGTCTGTCTGTTACCTTGTCACGCTTAAACCGCTGGACCGATTTGGTTGAAATTTGGTATACAGATAGTTTGAGTCCCGTGAAAGGATATAAGATAGTTTTTCCCGGAAAATTTCTTAGTTCCCGCGGGATAGCGATATTAAGCGACTTCTGCGCAGACGGAGTCGCGGGCAACAGCTAGTTTCTTCTAAATACAAACAATCCCGCTTCAGTATTGGCACAAGACACTGTTTTGCCATCGTTAGCTTCAATGCATGCACGCCCATAACAACCCCATTTTTCCACATTTTTTCTAATTATACATAATATACATACACAAATCATGTCTTTATTCCTTACGGGGTAGACTGAGCATAAGTAACAAGACCTACAGGCCACGTTTGGCAAGATTGTGGACGTTCAGGTGGAAAATGGAATCAAAATAGTGGTGGGTTGCTAGCCACATCGCCTATAACATGATTCCAATGATTTTCGCCCATTCCCTTGATGGGCTAACTAAACCAACGTGTAATATAAATTTTCGTACAGTTTTTATTAGTTAACTAAGAACGTTTGTCAATAACCGTTCCTTTATCAACTTTCACTAATAAAAAAGAAATTCGCACAATCACTTAAATTATCCTCACTATGTACCGTCAACTGGGGTGACTTTGGTAATTTTGGGGCTACTTTGATCGTTTTAAAATTGCTATAAAATCGATATTATCCATATCCGGTGAATGTTTGGCTTGTAGACGCAAAGGCGATCGACGAAGACATTGATTGAAAGATGTTAACGTAAATAAAAAATAATGGTTTTTTCACTAAAACTACTTTTTAAAGTCACTCCGTAAATCAAAGTCACCCCAGTTGACTGTATCTAAAACTATATTGTTTTGTTTTTATCTTTGCTCAGAACTTAAGATACGATTTGTGTGATAGCGGGTCACAGTTTTAGATTAGAGCTAAATGATTTGTCGGTATAACACAATTAATAATTCTTTACAGTTGTTCATCAACAACGAATGGGTAGATGCCGTTAGCAAGAAAACTTTCCCAACCATCAACCCTCAGGATGAGAGTGTCATCATCCAAGTTGCCGAAGGAGACAAGGTAAAGCCTTATAGCAAACCGATTATATGCAGACCATTTGGTTATATTGTAAACGTTGACGTGCACTACACTAGATCAGAATAGAATAGAATAGTTATTTCTATTGTTATGCCTTCAATAGATATCCTGCATGATCATACATCATCGTGTTATGTAACAAACAGTAAAAAATCCTGTTTATTTTCAAGGCTGACATAGACCTTGCAGTTCAAGCCGCTAAGAAAGCGTTCCACCGCTATTCGGAATGGCGTACCCTGGACGCGTCCCAGAGAGGCAGACTGCTACTCAAACTGGCTGATCTGATGGACAGGGATGCCAAATATTTGAGCGAGCTGGAGACTCTGGATAACGGCAAGCCAGTGGCTCAAGCCTACGGTGAAATCATCTGGGCTGCGGGTATCGTCAGATACTATGCTGGAAAGGCTGACAAGATCCTTGGAAGCACAATTCCTGCTGGTAAATTCTGAATCCATAATTAATTCAGTCATTGCAATTTAAAAGCAGAGGTTTATCATTTTTTTTTTTGGTTACAGATGGCGAAGTCTTGTCTTTCACTCTTAAGGAACCGGTAGGTGTTTGTGGCTCAATCCTGCCATGGAACTACCCGGTTCCCATGTTTATTTGGAAGATTGCTCCTGCTTTAGCTGCCGGTAAGCACCTTGCTTACTACTAATACTTCAATTAATTTAGAATGACAAACCACAATAACATTATATTGCGTCTGGTCAACAATTTCTTACCTAGCAAATAGTACAGTGCAATAGTTTCGCAGCCGCAAAATAAAATTGTTTTAATGTCACTTTATTTGCGTGTCGTCAATTGTTACTCTAGTACAAATTGTAAAGAGATTACAGTTCACGAGCCGCAATATAATGTTGTTGTGGTTTCTCATCCTAAATTAAATGAAGTATAGATAACACATTTTTTATAATACTACAATGAAGACAAATCAGCAACTTTATCAGCAGAGCTGCTGGTGCATCTAGGGGACTAAGGTTTAATGTGTGTTCAATTACGGCATGTTAAATTGTTAATCTGTGCAAGTGAAATTTAAACTTTCTTCTGAGATAAATGAAGATTCTATAACCCGAATTAATCCATTGTAGGTACCGTAATAACTTCGGTTTTCTATATATACCTACTGCTTCTGTCAAGATAAGCTATTTGGGCGGACCATGCGTAAAATACTAAAAAGCTAAGGAGATGCATGATAACTTAGGAGGAATATATCCGATAATGCAGCAAATACGTCTACATAATTCCAATGCTGTTTTCAGGTTGCACCCTCATCGTGAAGCCCGCGGAACAGACTCCCCTTACCGCCTTGGCCCTCGCAGCTTTGGTCAAGGAGGCAGGGTTCCCAGCAGGAGTAGTGAACGTGGTTCCAGGCTACGGACCCACAGCCGGAGGCGCGCTGACCCACCACCCCGATGTCGATAAAGTCGCCTTCACCGGATCAACTGAGGTAAAATTCCGAATCATAGTTGTAGACAATAATTCTGCTTCGCTCTTTAGAAACTGCCTATAAAGTGTATGCGATAGTTTCTTATGCTGCAGGTTTTGAGGTTTTCCTTCACCAAAGATAGAGTAGATTTCAAATGAAATTGACAACATTTCAGAAAAAAAGCACTTTACACTGGTTAAAAATTAGACTACCCGTGTTTCTCGGTTTTCCTTTATTTTATTTAAATTCGTCGTTAATAATTTATTAAAGAAATGGTCATTAAAAAGACCGTATATACAAAGATAGGAATACTGATGTCGTGATCTTAGCTTGATATAAAATTTAAAAAAGTAACTTTCAAACAGAGCAGTCTACTGTCATGTCATGTCACTTACTGTAGTTGCTGTGCTTTGCAACGTTTTGCATTTTGCAACATAAATTCGTCGATTTTGGGCAGATTGCGGCTATCCATTTTTACAAATCCATCAATCACTTAATAATCACTTTCATTAAAACAATAAAAATATTACGAGATTTACGAGAATCGAAAGCGTGTCGTTAGAATCAAGTAATCCGTCAGACAGATAAACAATTAAACAATGGACATGACATTGACACCATGACAGTTCTATATTTTTTTCAATTCCTACGGTAATAAATGAACTAAGGGCACTATAATTGTATTGCTAACATCCAACTTTTTTTACTGTTTTTTCTGAATATAAAAAAACACATTAAGGCAACTTTTACTTCTAAAATGAAATCAAAAGTAATAAATTGATTCATCCAAACACATTGTTTTTGCCATGTTTTTATAGTCTAAGCCCACGATTTATATTTACGTACATTAATAATTCAGAACGTTGGTTTAGAACAAACAATGCCAAGGTCAAGTTTACCCATCTATAATCTTAACCGACTTCCGACCGTTTGAATTGCTAATACCTTTACATAAAATCACAAAGGTGAAAAACGATTTCTTTGTAGTACCTATAGCTAGTTTTTTTTTTAGGTGGGCCGTATCATCATGAACGCCGCTTCCGCGGTCAACCTAAAGCGAGTCACACTTGAGCTTGGGGGCAAGAGTCCTCTGGTTATCTTCAACGATGCTGATGGTAATAAACGTTTAGCACTCAACTAGTTCTTGAATAAACAGTGCGACAGTCATTTGTTTTGTTTATTGCCTCAGACATGGTCGTAATATATGTTCGATCAATTTACATGTCGCTCATTCATAGCGCACGTGAGGATAATTTTAAATCCTGGGTTGGATTCGCACTTGAAGAATTCCGTACCACCGTTTTATACGAGGATACTCTTTTGTTTTAAAGTTAAATTTCTTGTATAAAGATATGCATTATTCTGACAAACAGACGAACTGACAGGCAGACAGTGGAGCCATATAGTGATGAGCCCTTTGGGCACCAGTTTTATGTCTTTAGCTTTTTGATATGGTTTTAATTTATCTTGGATTTTTCATTTAACAAAAATAATCTGTATTTTTTGTGATGACCAAGGCTCATTTTAATTCGTAGGAAAACCCTTAATTTTTATTGAACAAGCTAAGCTCGTAACCGATAGCAGCAGTTTGTAACGAAAACTGTCTACAAAAAGACAACCCAACCGTTAGGTTCTTAGCGCTGAGGTACGATAATTAGAACCACAATTCAGGATTTATTTGCTTTGATATTTCAGTTGACAAGGCGGCTGATATCGCCCACAGAGCAGCCTTCGCCAACGCTGGTCAGTGCTGCGTCGCCGCCACCAGGACGTACGTCCAGTCTGGCATCTACGACAAGTTCGTAGCCAAAGCTGCCGAAATAGCCCAAAAGAGGAAAGTTGGCAACCCTTACGAAGAAGTAGAACAGGGCCCCCAGGTAAGAATAGCGTGATACCTTTGTGACTAAGAAATAATATATACCTACATTCAATCAAAGCAATTTCACTTCCAATAACGGCGTTTATCCACAAAATATCGTGATAGGCAAGCATGCTCCATTATCTGTTTCTTTGATTACAAAAAATGCTCAATTTCCGATGTTGGATTCGATAGCTGTCCTTTTAAGCATATCCAAGCGTGCTTTAGTTTTTTTGGTAAAGACAGTCCTTAAAATGACACTAGTTGTTTTTCTATTCGTCTTATTAGCGAGCTTACGATCCTTTTTTCACCTCGTTTTATCTTGTGACACTGTTTCAACTTCAAGGCTTTCTGGAAGCCATAAATTGCAGCGTCAAAAGGCTTGCCATACATTGCATTTAATCTATATTTTTCAGATCGACAAGGAAATGTACGACAAAGTGATGAGCTACATCGATTCTGGCAAGAAGCAAGCGCGTTGTGTAGCCGGCGGCAACCGATTCGGCAGCAAGGGCTTCTTCATCCAACCAACTGTGTTCGCCGATGTCACTGATGACATGAAGATTTCCAGGGAAGAGGTAAGATATAGATTGAATACGATAGTTCGATAGTACAAGGTAGTAGAAAGCAGGTGGAGAATATCTCCTGTCGTGTATCATTATTAAATTGCTCATGTTCTGTCCAAGAGTTGGTATCACCTTTTTCAAATTAATATTTAAAAGAATACAAATTCAAGCACGTAACTCTCTCGTAAGGTGTGTTCTATGAGTTTGAAATTTGGTTAGTTCTTCTCTCGCGAGACTGAATGCAAAAACATCCTAAATATATAAATCTAAACAACTTATGCGTGTGAACTTAGTAACTACCCCACCCAATACCCACCCAGTACTCAGCAATAACATGATCGCTGATCGCCTTTTTACGAATCTTTGCCTTTTGTCTTCAGATCTTCGGCCCCGTCCAGAGCATTCACAAATTTGAGAGCTTCGAGGAGGTCGTGGATCGTGCCAACGACTCCAACTACGGACTCGGCGCTGGCGTCGTCACCAACGACGTCAACGTCGCGCTCGCTTTCATCCGACACGTGCGCGCTGGCAGCGTATGGTAAGAAAGTCTCACAACTTTGCCACAACTGCATTCAACTTATCTTCCTTCTAAACTTTTCCTTCCTCCTCTTCTCTTACCATAAGACAACATTAAATTGGGAATGTCATTATGATAGTGGGCGCATGTGGGTCTTCTATTGTGGACTTAAAATTTTTGTACAGATTTTATCCATCGAACTACTTTTATACTTGCTGGCATACGAATACAGCTGTCTCTTTTTAAAGACGATGTGAGAGGCAACAATAATATGTCTTTGTAACGGCCCTGCGCTACTAAATTATAGAAAATATGCATTGGCTGTGTCATTACTTTAATTATTTTCTTAGCGACCTCGCTTTTCGACGGCACTGTGTCTCAACCTCATACATAAAATTTGACGAGACTAGAATAAACCTTAAGTGCACGGTCTGAAGTGGTTATATCAATTTCGTAAAATTTCTTATAGATTAGATTATTTTATTCATTCAATGAAAATTAGGTACATCATTAATTCTACATTGACGACGAGGTTGGTTTTATACGAGGTTGGTTCAGATTACTGACGTTATTATAGCAAATAGGTATTAAACAAATGGATGTTTTTTGTCTCCAGGGTTAACACTTATGAACACGTGACCACCCAGACACCGTTTGGAGGCTTCAGGGACTCTGGTCTCGGACGCGAACTGTAAGTGTTACAAAATGGCAATCACATAACAATATACCGCTCTACATGCAATAGTGCAGGAGACGTGCATTTTTTATTCTACCGATTTCATACCAAATAAACCTAATTTTAAGCATTTAATGATCGTCACAATTACTGCAATGGCTGTCGTTCTCACTTTGGAAAAAACATTGTGAACATTTAAAAAAAGTGTTTTTAAAAAATATCCGTACAAAAATTGATTCCTACTACAATCATGATGCGGTACGCTGAATTGACAACATTTCATATTTCTGAGCCTATAATTTTAATGGTTCTCTGTATTTTGTTTGAAAAGATGAACATGCTGACAGTTTAATTTTTTCGCTAGGGCTTGTATTTAATTTATAATTAATTTATTAATTTGTGCTTATTCTAAAAGGGCGTAACTCCGATACTATCACAGAATACACACTTATCCCTTTGTCTTTTCTCTATAGAAAAAAAAACCCGACGTTAATTTCAAATTGTCAATGTCAGGCCCTATTCTCCAATATTCGATTTTCGAGGTTCGCTTCGTGCTGTTCCGCTCATACTAATAGTCATTATCTTGAGAGTGAGAGAGAAGGTATGCAACGAAATTCGAAAATAGAATTTCAGAGTTGCCCCCCTTGTACTTTGAAGTTGTCAAAAATACAAAGTTATGATCGCTTATTTTTTCTCGTGAAAAAAGCACAGGCGTTTCACCTATCATGTGGTAGTTTTGGTAAAATTAGGACATATTTTTAATTATTTTTTATTTTTTATAATAAGCGATATTAAAATTATATAAACATATTGCAGTGATCAGGAGGCAAAATGCTTTCGAACCATATATACATTTTCAGGTGTTATAAAAATGAAATGTTGTCAATTGGCTTTAAAAGGAAATCTGCTGCTACTAAGATGTAAAGGGGTCTATATATTAACTGTAATAACGTGTTGTTATTTTATTTCAGGGGCGAAGAAGGTATCCAGCAATACGTGGAGAATAAGACTGTGACCCTCAACCTCCCCAAGAAGCCTTTGCTTTGAGCCAAATGACAATCCTGTTTAAGCATATTATTTAACACTTTTTCGAAAATAAAAACTTTTATTTTACATTTCATGTTAATGTAACGATTATTACACGTTATTATGATTTTTTATTGATTGTATTATTTTACCAAATGCCTTTCGAGCTTAACGTGCTTGAAATTTCTAATAATGTGACATGATATATCTATTCATTCAAATTTTAAATCATACTATAAACATTATATTTCTAAAGAAAGTCGAATCATCTAATTCTTAATAGTATCTTGTTATTTTCAGTAGATCCAAACAAAAGAAGTCGTTAACGGACTTTTATGAACTAACTAGAAAAATTACGGAACAATTCACCATCCCCTCATTATAAATCTACTAGAGCTGTAAAAGTAACGTGAAGTAGCGTACCCGTACTCGATACTACAATCAGCACTCGTTAGTATCATACCCTTCTTAGCCGTGTGTACTACCAGTAGCGTATTACGTACGGTATGACGTTTACGTCGCGTCATTCGTACTTTTTAGAAAACAAGCATACGTTATAATAAGGCATTATCATTATCAGCAAACCTCTTCAATTCACACATCATCCTTGCCATGAGTGGCGCGCCTCCCTCATTGATAATCCCTTTAAATACAAGGATCAAATTAACATCATGTAAAATGCGATTAATGAACAGTGGCGTAACTACAACGTCAGGGGCCCGCGGCAAATTCATCAGATGGGGCCCCTCCTCACTATAAAGAAGTGCATCCCTTCTGTGCTCTAGGCCAAGCCAGTCGGGACCCCGTAGAGCTAGGGGCCCTGGCATTTTGCCAGCCCTGCCACCCTATAGTTACGCCACTGGTAACAAAATGCATTCGTGCGTAACGTTTCGGTGCTTTAAGCTAGATTACCCGTTACTCAGCATCGAATACAAACGGTTTGCTACAGGTCTACACACTACATATTATTATTAGCGAAACATAGTCCCCTCATACCCGTGCCATGCTGTGTCCGATTTTAGAGTAAGAGGGACCCACCTCTTCCTATGGGTGTCGTAATAGTACATTGTGTATTAAGGGCGGTAAGTAAGGAATTACGATCGAGGCTCTAGTATAAGCCCGAAGTCGAAGACTGAGGGCTTTTTGAGTCGAGGTTCGTAATTCCCGTACCGCCCGTGAAACAATGTTTTTCATCACATTTGCGAGTAAATAAATAAAATGAAAAGGCACAAAAAACTTATTTATTAAAATTTATAGTGACTGTACAATTATTAAAATTAAGGCATACATTGCCTTTTTAAAAATGCCGTCAACTTCACGTATTGTATTATTTTATGTTGACACAATCTTTAGATTGGAGAGTGGTTTTCAACATAGAGTAAGTGCTCCACAATGATGATGGTTTGTATTTATTCGCCAATTCACCAAAATATGCCAGGAAAACATTTTCAGAAAACGAACTTGTTTTCTTTTCGCGTTTCTGTTGTATAAATTGGTCGTACGCAGCTAAATACCGCTCCTTAGACTTCGCCGGTAAAAGATTTTCGTTAATGTTTTTGCTTCTTGGATAATATCCAGTGGTGTTGCATTTAAATCGCACTCTTCAGACGACGACGACATTTTTAATTACTTTTATTAGGTATTAAATAACTCAACAAGTCAACACAACAATTTGTACAAGTTCGGGAATGTTTTTTTTTTAAGCGGATGGCGCGCTTTCAGCCACAGATAATACAAATGTTGCGTTCAAGAACGTTAAGTTAAAAGCCAAGACGTTTACAACCATGGCATATAATAAAAGAAAATTCAACGTTTTATACAAAAAAGTATTCAAATTCTTATCATAAATATTAGTATTGTATTTATCTAGCGAGATTTCAATTAAATTCCTGTTTAGATATTTTTTTTTAGATAAAGTTTTAATTTCGAGCTAATACACCTCTTTGGTTGTACTTGAACCTGAATTGTAAGGCAGTGCAAGAAATTAAAAAAAAATTACTTACCGCCCGAGGGTTTCATGGTAATAAAAAAAGCCCGAGGGTTTTATATGGGGCGTTGCGGCCAAGTTAACCTGTATGTTTTGATACCGTTTACGAGCAAGTGTGATGAAAAAGACGATTAATCCAGCCAGTGTGAGAGAGGGGTGCAAGTTGCAGCCTCTCTCATTACCAATTATGAATTCTAGCACTGCGGTGTAGTAGGCGAGGGAAACTATAAGTGTGTACCCAAGAATCTAATCTAACTAATATTATAAATGCGAAAGTATGGATGGATGGATGGATGTTTGTTTGTTACTCAATCACGCCAGAACGGCCCAACGGATCTGAATGAAATTCGGCACATAGATAAAAAAAAGTCTGGAATAGCACATAGGCTACTTTTTATCCCCGAAAATTGCGTAGTTCCAGCGGGATAGCGATAAACGAATTCTTTGCAGACGAAGTCGCTGGCAATAGCTAGTATTGACATAAAGGTTCAGGAAATTATTGAGGGTGACCCCTTTGTCAGGGTATAGCTAGTGTCTTGGAAGAAGAGTGAGTCACTGATATATAGATCCGGTTTTCTGTGAAAGGTAGTGGATTCATGGGAAATGGTGTTTTCGTATTAACTCGACACAGAGGGCGCTGCAATGTTAGTGCGTGATAAAAAATTAATGTTCCCTTTTATCTCCAGAACGGTTTGACCGATTTAGATGCGGGTTTCTGTAAAACTTAGGGATTTATAGGGGATGGGTCATAGATTGTGCTATCGTATAAATTCAGCACAGGGCACTGCAATGTTTTTGTATGCACAAAACGAAAGTGACGATTTATTGGCGATAAATCTTAGATCTATAAATTATTGTGCTTACCTACTTGACAGGACTCTAATGTTTAGCTTTTTAGGTTTCGTAGACAAATTAGCAAAATTTCATTACTGATCGAATTTGAGCCTTCCGAATAACGGCGTAAAGCTGAAATTTGAAAACTGTAAACAGCTAACAGCTATTCGAAGCTTTTGACTCTATAAAAGCTGCTACACATCCAAAAATCGCCCCTTTTATCGAAGCAGCCTCCAGCAATTCTAAACAAAACCCTGACAATGTAGTCTCTTATGCCACGGACGCTCTTTTATAGGGGAGCTTAATTGAATCAATAAAACGTCTGTTTTTTTTATTATTTTCTCTCCTTCCCTAAGCTGACTAGCGGCTAAACGCGACAATCCCTTAATAGTTTAATTCTGTCCGTCTATCTTCAAAATTGTCCATTTGTCAATGTTAATAGGATTTAGTAGGTGTGGATTAGCTATGAATGAATGTATTCACAATTGCGTACGCCCAATGAAATAACCGGCATTAGGCTTGCTTACACTTTATTAAGTACCAGACGTACGTGAGAAGTGATTAGGTGGTTAATATCGCAAGATTTTACGATGATAATTAATGGGTTGATAAGTTAAGTGACGTGCTCTGTCTGTGCAGGTGAAGTGTGTAAGAAAATAGAGGACGAACAACAATTACAATTACAAAATATTTATAAAAGGATAGGGTCATCGCATCAGAAATCGGAAATAAGGCGTTAGTTGCAATTGACAACATTTCATATTTCTGAGCCTATAATTTTAATGGTTCTCTGTATTCTGTTTGAAAAGATGAACATGCTGACAGTTTAATTTTTTCGCTAGGGTTTGTATTTAATTTATAATTAATTTATTAATTTTTGCTTATTCTAAAAGGGCGTAACTCCGATACTATCACAGAATAGACACTTATCCTTTTGTCTTTTCTGTATAGAAAAAAATCTGACGTCAATTTCAAATTGTCAATGTCAGGCCTTATTCTCCGATATTCGATTTTCGAGGTTCGCTTCGTGCTGTTCCGCTCATACTAATATAGTCATTAACTTGAGAGTGAGAGAGAAGGTATTCAACGAACTTCAAAAATAAAATTTCAGAGTTGCCCCCCTTGTACTTTGAAGTTGTCATATCCAAAATTATGGTCGCTTATTTTTTCTCGTGAAAAAGGCAAAGGTGTTTCACCTATCCTGTGGTAGTTTTGGTAAAATTAGGACATATTTTTAATTAATTTTTATTTTTTATAATAAGCGATATTAAAATTTTATAAACATATTGCAGTGATCAGGAGGCAAAATGCTTTCGAACCATATATACATTTTCAGGTGTTATAAAAATGAAATGTTGTCAATTGAGGAGCGTAAAAAAATATGGTAAAGAAAATGGATAACCAAATGAATTTAGTAGGTATGGCGCTGGTGATAAAGTTCTCCGGGATCTGATTAACTTCTTTTTGTATGTTACGCTTCCGCGCTATGCACTTAACAAACACAGTGTTTAGTTAGGACGAGACTGCGAGTGCGGAGAGTATGCGGTGTACTAGGGCAATTACTAAACGTACTTTACTTTGCACTCGCACTGGTCACTTAACAGCGTGACCGCTTGACACGTTGTATTTATTTACTGATCACCTTACACCTGTAATTCTCATATTTACTTGTTAATGAACAAACAGTAAACAAGTCTTTAAAGGAAACGCGTTAAGCTGCATAACAACTCTACACTCCATTGCGCATGCGTGGACTTTATACGAAATATGTTTATATTTGTGTATGCACAAACCTACTACTACTTACGAGAATGTTGATAGAACGCAACAATAACTCATGCATCAATTGCTTCCCTTATCACAATCCGTTAAGTCAGCTTGTTCTAAATTCGTCAGAAATATAACTTTGTTCAAGCACCACGTGATATTGTTTGATACGAAAACCACGATCCCGATATTGCGTCTTAGCGCTTTGACTCTCGGTTCATTTTAAAAAGAAGGTTCATCGGGATTTGTAGTCGATTGGATAGAAATACAACACACACTCTCGCTATATATATGCTACTCGCAGTAATTTGTAAGCCGCCGTACGATACGCTTGTGCCGCGACTGGTCCTTTGCCGATATAATAACATTTTAATCAAGATGGTGAAAGTGGACGTCAAATATACTAAGGTAAGATATACATCGATTTCAATTCTGGTAAATTCTAACGCTATGTTTAGACACGTGCGAAATAATAGCTTTTTACAAGCTTTTAGTTTCGCCTGTCAATAAACCTGACACCGGTCTGTCTGTAACTAAATCTTGCTAGTTAATTTTGACTCAGTTACCGGTTTCCGATTGAGCTGAACTTTTCCACGCATTCATTTATTTACCGATTAAATTTTCCAGCATCACAGCAGCGCAGTAAAATTCTAATATAAAAGTACAATGGGAAAAACTAACAACGAAAATGAAATTATTATACAGGTTGTATCAGATAGCCCCTAACAATAATCAACCGGGGTATATAATATAACCATAGCTACAGAAGGTAAAAAAAACATTAAAAAAAATGGAGTATTTTTTTTTTTCTATACGAATGGTAGTAGTAATTGTAATCATTCCTATAGAAAACAAAAAAAAAAATACTCCAATTTTTTTTTAATATTTTTTTTAGCTTCTATAGCTATGGTTATATACCCCAGTTGATTATTGTTAGGGGCTATCTGATACACCTTGTACATAGAAAAAACAAAATAAAACAAAACACTAGATAACTATTAGATCTGGTAAAGATCCCTTAATCCTTATCCCTAAGTTCGCCTTTGTGCATATATTATTGTTGTTTATATTTTTTGGGAATTATATATGTTTCTTTATATTTGTACAATAAAGCATTACTTACTAACTATTAAGGGATTTTTAAAAGTTTCGTTTCCCCAAAGCGACGGAAAATCACACACATGACATGTACCTATACCGCGTGGCAATGCAATAAATATTACGATGACATAGAGCTAAAATAATGGAGCTGGAAGGTGGCCATAGGAACTCCGGAATAAAACGACACAATCCCATCGAGTTTGGGCTCGTTTGATTCTTCTTGATGAAAACTTTGGTCCTAGATAATATTCAGATGCAACCTGATCAGATTCCATACTGATTCGTACTAACAAGTTCAAAATATAACAAGCTTTTAGGTAGGTAAATATATGATTCCCGCTACGCTACTCGATGTCTTTCGAGATAGTTCAGCTCCTCAGCAAAATATGATGCCACATTTTAGTATCGTGGCTTTACCCAGAAATTGATTTTTCTGAAAGATCTTGGCTGATCAATTTCTAGACCCAAACTTTTAATCCTAGATTTCTGTGAAACCGTTAAAGCCATGTGTGAGATTGCCATTAAACCCACGCACATACTTAAGTAATTATGCAAGAACTTATATTGCTTCTTGAAAAATAAGGAATACCTAAACAAATTTTGAGGCAGCTTCTTCCGACGGATTTCTCTCCGAAAGACTAAGATCCATATCTAAGATACCAGCTCTATAAGATCCAAACGGAAAGTATTATCCATACTTTTACTCGTCATTCTAAAATCATAATGCTCAAAACTAGCAAGCTCAGTAGGTACTATCGAGCAAATTGATTCCTGATCCACCGTAGAATGTTCTCACAGTAAATGTCACAATGATTTAGTATGTGTGTATAACTCTTTATTGTACAAAAACACAGTTAAAGTTACGGCCAATGCAATGTAACGTCACTAAATATGAGAAGGTTCCACGATGAATCAGGAATCAATTTAATCATATAACAAGCATTTTCTTCATCCCTGCATAATAATGCTGGGGCATTTGCTCGAAAACCCGCCATCATAACTCTCTGTAAAGTTCCTGATATTTTAAGTGTCAGTTATCTATGATACCCTCTCTACGTCATCATACCTAGATAACTGACACTTAAAAAATCAGGTTCTTAACTTGAGAGTGGTGAAACAGGTAAAAATAGCTTTTGCGTTTATCATAAGAGTTGTCATGTTCATGTGATTTAGCAATGCAAAAGGTATGACGTACCTAAAACATACAATTCCAGAAATTAGTAGGTAGGTAATTAAGTTGTTATTCATACCTCTCCTCTTATTACTAAGGGTTATCATTCATGCCAACAGCGTTAAATAAAAGCGATAAAGTTATTTTGTTATGTAAAGAAATTTTGAACATAACATTACCCGGCCGGGGGATATATTATATGATGCAGATAACTATAGTACCAAACGTTTAGGCATCATTGTGGTTTAACTTGAGAAATAAATGAGAATGGGTATCAAAACCTCTGATTTACCGTGTTTCTCTACGTAACTCGTTGCTATAAAACCGTAATATTTACAATGGAATGAATGAAAGAAATTAGGGTGCGACCACACCGCCGCTTAAAAAACGGTGACGTTACGGAATCGCAACAAAATATATGAAGAAACGGTGCGAAAACGTGACACCTACGACACGTCACTGCGTATACGCGGCGGTGTGGTCGCACCCTTACGCGGCCACTATATTTGAGTTAAAGCCTGAACCTGAAGGTCATATCCCTAGCCCTTTACACAGCAAATTGAAGGGATCCTTTTAAGGGATAAATTTGCTTCTGTACATCTATTTATCTTATCACCTGTAAAATTATTGCTTTTTTTTTCTATAAAGTTAGGTATACGTAGATGCAAAGGTACAAATTAAACCAAGCGTTAGCATCACTTTGGCAGGTTCAAATTTATGAGAATCTGATGAACAACCTTATCTGGTGATAACCCTTGTTTAAGGTTTGGATGGGTTCCCTTAATGTGGACAGTAAGAGAAATTCGATAAGTGAAATTTTCATAACATGTTTTTAATTTTAAATCATGTATCAGTGGTCGTTTTAAATTTCAGTACTTCATAGTTCGCGCCTGTTTTGATAAAAGGTTAAGAAAGTAATGACACTGTTCCAATAGATAGATAACTTGTCACAAGATTTTGATTTCTAATACCACAAATACGAACTCAAAACATTGAACACTGTCTATAAACTTTTAAATTTAAAATTGTTCATTATTATGCACAGTTATTTATCAACAACGAATGGGTGGATGCTGTCAGCAAAAAGACTTTCCCGACCATCAACCCTCAAGATGAGTCTGTCATCATCCAAGTAGCAGAAGGAGACAAGGTAATTATCAACACCAATTAATTGAATGGATTGGAAGAAAACATATACATTCGAGATTCATGATCATGACAGGTAGTGCTACAACAAAGCAAAACATTACAGTGCGAAACGTGAATTGTAAGAAAATTAATCCGTCTTTATCCCTTACGGGGTTACGGGGTACACAAAGCTCAGAAATATGTGTAACAATTCGTAAAGGCTAAGTTTAGCGTGATCAAAATCAAAATCAAAATAATTTATTGCAAATCAAATATGTATGTATGTATGTATGTAAACTCTTTATTGCACATAAAAATTTAAAAATACAGAAGTACACAGAAAATAGTACAAAGGCGAACTTATCCCTAAGAAGGGATCTCTTCCAGCTAACCTGGCTAGCTCTTTCAGCTAATATGTGATGTGAATTTGTAGGCGAATCATAATAATCATAATCATTTGTTTAATTGCTTAAGTACAAAATACATGCAAATATAATAACACAGAGTCTTAATCTAATGTATATTGTAACAGTATAATTATAATCAAAATATAATCAAAATAATTATGGGTTTCTAGCCGCATCGCCTGTTTATAGATTATTGCGCATGGGCTTTTTATACGATCTGCGTATAGAAGCAGTTGGTACATTCTTTTTTTGCTCACCAGCCCCAGCATGGGACAATTATTTGATCAAACTTTAAACTTTGACGTTATGATTAAGAGAGGTTCAAATAAAGTTATAATTTATTCATTCTAGATTTGAATGTATGGGCAAGACGGCAAAATTTATAATTTTAATTTATTGCTGCTGTGTTATACCTATATACTAGTATATTAAAATACACGACTCTCCCGCCCCCTCCGCAAGCCGCTTCACCCCTCCCCCCCTTGAAAAGTGTCCCGTTTTACAGATTTTCTCAATTTTCAGGAAAACTATATAAGCTAGGACAAAATCATCAAAGACTGAATTATTTGTCATTAAATTACCTACAAATAAATACTACATTCATTTTGATACGATTTATAGCTTCCAACCCATGGTGCATCAAAGGTTGTTAAACATGTACGCTTTGGAAGTGTCTCTCGCGCAAACTATTTAATCAATATCAATTTTGAAGACCTATCCATAGATACCCCACACGTACGGGTTTGATGAAAAAAAAAATTTTTTTTCCAGCCCCAGTTTCTGGGGTCTTTGATGATTTTGTCCTAGCTTATATAGTTTTCCTGAAAATTGAGACAATCTGTAAAACGGAACACTTTTCAAGGGCGGAGGGGTGAAGTGGCATGCGGAGGGGGCGGGAAAGTTGTGTATTTTAATGTACTCGTATATAGGTATAACACAGCAGTTGTTTAAAAAAATTATAAATTTTGTCGCTAAAAAATCTAGAATGAATACTATTACGTTCAATTAACAATTTATTTTAGGCCGATGTGAACCTTGCAGTAGTAGCAGCTAAGAAAGCTTTCCACCGTTACTCGAAATGGCGAACGATGGACGCTTCGCAACGAGGTCTGCTGCTACTAAAGCTAGCGGACCTAATCGAGTCGCAAGCCAGATACTTGGCTGAGTTAGAGACTCTGGATTGCGGCAAGCCCGTCAAGGAATCCGAAGAAGAAGTCTACTTCTCCGCGACGGTGCTCAGATACTATGCAGGGAAAGCCGACAAAATCTTAGGAAACACCATACCAGCAGGTTTGATTAATGAATGTGTTTCAATGGATCCCTTAAAGTACTTCGCTCACTACTGTCCCGACATATTTTGAAAGTGAAAATCAAAAACTTAATTGAATATGAATTGAAACGAAACGAATTTATTGAAATTTCAAATTCCTAGAACTTATTATCTCGCAGACTAATTTGTTTATATTGCACTCTCTAATCTCTTTGTAATTCACATGTGTACCATTAGTTCGCTTCAGTGTCTTCTTATCAACATTTCAGACAAACAATTTTGATATCTGTCATGATGTTTCTTATGTTACAATGCGTGATCACGATTAATGAGAAAAATAGGTCAATCATTACTTACTTTATTCAATTTAATGTGTCTGTTTATGTTTTAGACGGTGAAGTGTTATCTCTGACACTGAAAGAGCCCGTGGGCGTGTGCGGCCAGATTATTCCGTGGAACTATCCCATTCCTATGTTGGCTTGGAAAATTGCACCCGCATTGGCAGCAGGTACAATTTTGAAATAATTGCCAAAAATTACCGCCATCAATGTTTTCATATATTAAATCGATCATAGTTGAAAATGATAGCCAACCGAGAACACATAAGAGAGCAGGGGCCTTACCATGACGTCCTAATTCCGACGCAGTTCAAGTTTTAGCTGTCACTTTTAGTATGAATCTGACAGCGAGCGGACCTAAACTGAAACGCATTAAGACGTCATGGTATGGCCCCAGAAATAATATAGCTGTGGCTGGAAACCGAACCCTGGCGCCCAACAATGTTGATCATTAAGTGTATTCCAACCAATTTAGATTTTATATATGTGTACCTACCTAACTGGTATACCTACCCAGGACAACGTTCCTCCGCGTTTTAAAGCCTTTCAAGGGAATCGGGGAAATTTTTAGGAATCATGACATAGGCGATGTGGAGAGCAAACTATCACTATTTTGATTCCTCTTTCCATCTAAACGCCAACAATCATGCTAAACGTGGCCTTTAGGTCTTGTCACAGTAGGCTCTGTCTACCAAGTAGGTAAGGGATAAAGACGTGATATTTTTATGTAAGTATGTATATTTTAAAACATTTCAATATGTCTTAAACGTCGCTTATTTACTTAACAAAACCTTAATTATCAGTGCCTAGACACATCACGGCTGCAAAAGGCAAAATAACTTGAAAAATTGGACAGTAAAATTTTCGGTTGAGTCTGGCAATAAGTCATTGTTTTTTGTTATCAAGGTTGCACAGTTATCGTGAAGCCGGCGGAGCAGACGCCGCTCACTGCCCTGGCCGTGGCCGCGCTTATCAAGGAGGCTGGTTTCCCTCCGGGAGTTGTTAACGTGGTTCCTGGCTATGGGCCGACGGCTGGCGCCGCGTTGACTCATCACCCAGACGTGGACAAGGTCGCCTTCACCGGCTCGACCGAGGTGAGTATATCCACTACATTACCGTCGTAATTATTTGCCATTTGTAAAATTTTAAGTGCTAACGAGTGCTTGTATTTCCACTCCTTTGATGGATATGCTCTGCCAATTATGTGGCATAAATAACTCATGTCTGACGGTATAGGGACAGTTTCTTGTAGCAACGTTCTACTAAATTAAATAGTATCTTCCCTTCCCATCTTAGGCGCTAAGACCTTTTTGCCGTAGTCTTTATTAATTTATGGTTTTCGTAAATTCCAGGTTGGTCGCATTATCATGGGAGCCGCCACGGTTGCGAATTTGAAGCGGGTTACGCTTGAATTGGGTGGAAAGAGTGCACTAGTAGTATTCAATGATGCTGACGGTAATTCTTTTTTTAATTAGTTTTGTTAACCAAAACAAAATACAACAAAATCAATGCCACTAAGCAGAACTTTGATTTTAGTGGAACAAGCAGCCCAGATAGCTCATGCGGCTGCCTTCGCTAACGGAGGCCAGTGCTGCTGTGCTGGTACGAGAACGTATGTCCAATCTGGCGTTTACGATCAGTTCGTGCAGAAAGCCAGTGAAATCGCCAAGAGCAGATCTGTGGGCAATCCGTTTGACGACGTTCAGCAAGGACCTCAGGTAAAATTTGCTTCATCATCATCATCATCATCATCATCATCAGCCTGAAGACGTCCACTGTTGAACAAAGGCCTCCCCCTTAGCACACCATAATGAACGACAACTCGCCACCTGCATCCACCGGTTTCCCGCAACTTTCACGATGTCGTCAGTCCAATTCGTCCAAGATTTGCTTGCGTATTGGGAAATATAGAAAAATTTCTACATGTAGGTTTCTACACATTTGCGATATTAATTCTGGTAGTCTGACTGACCGTATAATTTACTTACATTTTTAATAAACCAATCGCTATTTCTACACAAACCCACAGACAAAACAGTAGGTACCAGCCTGAACTGAGGTTTGGAAAAGTGCAAAGGTTATCAAACTGATATTATAGACCGTCGATATTTAGTTTTGATTAAATTAAATTGTGTACCCAATTAATGAAAAGGTTTCATATCCAAAAACACAACTCATCCTACCTAAGTACTTATACAAAATGGATTATAGTAGAGATAAAAAACAGATACTTAATCATAACTAATGGTTACCATTTTTTCAGATTGACAAAGAAATGTACTCAAAGGTACTAAACTACATTGAAGCTGGCAAGAGTGGTGGAGCGAGATGCGTGGCCGGCGGTGACAAGCTAGGTGGCAAGGGGTACTATATCAAGCCCACTGTTTTTGCTGATGTGAAAGATGATATGAAGATTGCTAGGGAAGAAGTAAGTACGATTTAACATACGACAACTTCAGACGGTATCGCTTGTTAGTGAGAAGGGAACTTTGAGTATAATATATCGTTACCTTTAGGGTGAAATGTCATTTTGTGCTCTCCATTTTGTAACATTACGAAACAATTTTATTTTATTGAATCAGGCGTTACTTTGCGGAGGTCCATTTCAATGAACACAAAATATTTACCTTGCTACTCCGCTACTTACGTGCAAGTTAACCAAGCCTGTGCGAAATATATACGTTTTGCACGCAAGCCCTCCCACCACTACTACCACACAAAACGCACACAAATCCCACAAACTTAATTAATCCTAACACCACACAAACACTGACGCGCGTTTCGATCCCTCTACGGGATCATTCTCAAAGTTAGAGCACAACCGATGCACATGCGAACCAACGTCGTACAACGACGTCGTGAACGTATATATTTCACACAGGCTTGGTTAACTTGCACGTAAGTAGCGGAGTAGCAAGGTAAATATTTTGTGTTCATTACGAAACAACATTAATAAGATTAATAACATGTCTTCAAAAATGTTGTCCATGTCCTGTTACAGATTTTCGGCCCCGTCCAAAGCATTTTCAAGTTCGACACTTTCGATGAGGTGGTGGACCGCGCCAACGACTCCAACTACGGGCTAGGTGCTGGCGTTATTACCAACGACATCACCACCGCGATGACTTTTGCAAAATACGTCAGAGCTGGCTCCGTATGGTTCGTATAAATTTTATGTAATATCTTGGCTGCGGCTAGCTTCGGAGTTCCGACTCTGTCATGCGTCATAATCTCTAATACAGATTGAGAAAAAGGGAGAGAGAATAGAATTTATTTACGCACATTTTTGATACACGTAGAGAGAAGAAAACAGTATGTTTGCAAAAACGAAGGACAAAAACAGATAAAATTAAACTAAAAATTGTACCGACATAGTGTAAAGGACAGAGAGACCCTTATCCCGCCAGTTCTGGAATACGTAGCCCAGTATAAAAATGTCAATTTCTTTTTTTTTTTTTTTATGTGAACAGGAAGGCAAACGAGTAAGTGGGTCACCTAATGGTAAGCGATCACCACTGCCCATAGACACCCGCAACCCCGGAGGGATTGCAGATGCGTTGCCGACCTAGAGGGCTAAGATGAAATGCCTCTTGTGCCCGTAATTTCCCCGGCTGTCTTACTCTCCACACCGGAACGCAGTAGTGCAAGCACTGCTGCTTTGCGGCAGGATTAGCGAGTAAGATGGTGGTAGCGATCCGGACGGACCTTGCACAAGGCCCTACCACCGTGTAAAATATAAAAAATTGTGGCAATGAAAGATATTATTTATTTTATTACAAGTGATTTCTTGATATCTTTTGCAGGATTAACACTTACGACCATGTCACAAGTCAAACACCCTTCGGTGGCTTTAAGGACTCCGGTCTTGGACGAGAACTGTAAGTGATTTTCATTTTTTCAATTTGTGAAATTTTAAAAAACTATGAAATAGGTACTACATAGAAAACGTTGATTGTACTCGTCCGTATGCCATTCTTATAATTATGTACAGTCGAGGTCAAAGATATCTCTACAATAATTGAGTGTTCCAAAAATATCTTTACATTTAAATAAGTCTACACAAAGTATTACAAATACTTGCTTGCAGAGCATGTGACAGCTAATGCTCAATAGTTAAGGTTGCCATAATTGTTGAGAACTGACACGGGACTTACTGAAATTTACATTACTATTACAGAATAATATTTGCTCTCAATTAGCCATATATTTACCTTAAAAGTTACATTTGAAACTTTACGTTCCACCGTATATTTTTTTACTTACACCTCTTGCTACATACCTAAATATAATTTACAGGTTGATTCTAACAATCACAATATTTTGACAATATTGTCAAATAATCTATAGGTCTCTTTCATTTTAGGCGTGACGTCAGCTATGTGTCAATTGTTTGTAGTACCTATGTGTCTCGCGGATTCACTTGGAAATAATAAACATATCGTCGCTTCGGAGGTAAAGATACTAAAGCGACACTTTGGGCCAAATTGAGTTATATATACCATCGGAATCAGCAAATTTTTCTGCGTCGATCTATCTGGGTTTCAGGACGATCGGAGGACTTTTTTGGCGCTTTAGTCCCTGAAAAATCAGTGAAATTTGGGACACTTCTTCTTCTTTTCTTTTTTTTGGGATTGTTTCTGAAATAATAAAACAACTACACTACAACTACACTAATTACTAATCCGACGCTTAAATTGAGTGTTTTCTCTTTAGTGCTTTTACCTGTTTTAGTTTCTATACCATGTATATTGTTAAGTCATTTGTAATGTTTCACCGTTAAATACATTTGGCGTTTTAGTACTCTGTGCATATTAAGAAATTTGATTCTTCGTCGCTTTAGTTAATTGTTCCGTTATATTTTGAAGTTTTGGATGCTTTTAGTATTATGGTTAAACTGATAAGAATATATTTAAGTCGTTTGAGTATTTAGTACAAAACAGTTAACATAATTTGTGGTGTATTAGCGTTATTACAACGTATTTTCAACGTATTACAATGATATTTTCATACAAATTGTAGATATTATGCCAAAGCAATCTGGACTTAAATCGTAGGAATTTAAGTTACAATCACTTTGCCAAGGATACTATGCGCGGCTGCGGCGAGCTTTTTATCACTTTTCCTGTCCCCCTCCCCCTCGCATTGTTGCGAGTGGTGCGCGCTCGCGCTCGCTTACTGTCAGTCCGTTCCAACCACTGAACGTGTTGCTGCGCGCGCGTCTTTTGTTAATATCAATAAAATAATAGAGCATGTTGGCGACAAAACGTGAAATACCTAAGTGATCGTGATTACTATATTTTTTCAAAACGTCTCCTGTTTGGTCCAGCAACGTCCGTCTAGCCCTTTCCCTCCCAACTAAACAGTTCTATATGGGGACTGTGAATGGTTATTCACAGTCCCCATATAGATCTGTTTAGTTAGTCTACTTTCATCCCCTCTCTATGTGACTAAACCAACTACCTCAGCATACTTCTTTCTATCCTAGTCACTATATCTTCTTTCACACCAGCACATTCCGTTATCACACTATTCGTTATTCTGTCTTTCAGTGTCACCCCTTCCATATACTTCTTAACGCTGTCATTTCTGCTGCATTATTCTACTTTAAAGAAAGAAAGAAGACACTTTTTCCTTTCATGCTTCTTTTGCCATACCCAACTATCGCTGCCGTACATTAGTGTTGGGACGACCACCCCTCTGTAAAGAGCCAGACGCGCCTTGACCATGTTTCCTGCATTCACTCTTCTTTCAATATCACTTTCACACTTTCCATCTTTCGTAAACGCCGAGCCCAGATATACAAACTCTTTTATCTGTTCTACTTTCTCACCCGCAATCATGACCTCACATTCTGTCATACCATCGTCTTTTTCGAACACCATAATTTTCGTCTTGCTTACATTAACTTTCATAGCTTTCCTTTCCAATGCCCCACATAAAATGTTAGCCATCGTTTGCAACTCCTCCTCCGACGATGCCAACAACACTTGGATGGTTAATTCACTCATTCTTGATCCACAGTCATTCTCTTTCAAATCATTCAGGCACGTATCCATGAATAGATTGAACAGCCACAATGACGCAACACATCCTTGTCTAACACCTTTTTCGATGCTAAACCATTCAGTGTACGCCCGTTTATCCTCACACAAGCACTAGAATCCTCATAGAGAGATTTTAGTGCTCGTATCAGATTACTATTTACCCCATGTATGGATAACGCTGACTCATTCCTCATCACCCTGTCATACGCCTTCTCCAAGTCAACGAATAAGCTGTATATTTTGTGGCCTTTAGCCATATACTTTTCGGTTATATCACAGAATAAATAATAGTATAAGCCGCAATCCGTGTGTTTGATCCGTGCATCCCATTCGCCTTCTAAAACCCGCTTGTACATCCCATATTTTATTATCGGTCTCTTTCATAAGTCTTTCAATTAGTATCTTCGCATACAGTTTGCCGACGACGCTGAGAAGGCTTATTCCGCGGTAATTTTTGCAGTCTAGTTGTGACCCCTTTTCCCTTGTACAGCGGCACAATCACGGCCTTACACCAATCCTCCGGTACCCGACCGTTCGTCCAGCACAAGTTGAAAAGGTGGCACAACTGACTAACTAGTAAATACCACGCCTTCACCGGCTCTCAGCATTTCGACCGACACCCTATCATATCCCGCAGACTTTCCTAACTTCATTTCCATAATTTCATTTTCCTAATTTCATCCATACCTATATCATTTTCCTGACTTCTTTCTTTCATCTCTCCGGCATGAGCCGGTACTTGGACTGATTCTTCTGCTCTTTCAAACAAACTTTCAAAATATTCCTTCCATCTTTTTAGCACCCATCCCCATCCTGGCTTCTGATTTCACTCAGCTTCGAGGCTGTGTTTTTGCCACAGGCTGTCTTTATAGACTTCTTAATATTTGCCCGGAAGTCATCAGCAAGCCTCCTATCAAAACTATCTTTATGTTCTTTCCTCTTCTTCGTCGTCTTTACTAATCCTTTCACTCTTTTGTATTGATCTTTCGCTTTACATACTTCTTCATCCGTCACCTTTTGCATTCTTCGATTAGCCTTTTTCGCTAACCAATCCAACCATGACTTCTTCTTTTCTAAAATCACCTGTTGTATTTCAGCATCCATCTATACGTTCCTCTTCTTTCTCCCTTTTCCCCTTTTGCACACCCCGCACACTTTAGTAGCAACATTCACAACTCCTTCCTTAAATGCCGTCCACACCTTTTCTATCTCACATACCTCATCTACATCCCGAAATCGATCCTTTAATTCATCCTTTTACTTTTCTCTTACATTCTCGTCTTGCAGATTCTCTACTTTTATTCACTGTAGGACACTTAGTGGGTTCTTTGACCCGGTGCAGCCATCGTTTGAACAGACCACTAATTCGGCATATCACCAGGTGGCGGTCTGTATGGATGCCGACTCCGCGATATGCGCGAGTGTCCCTGACTTTCATTCTCAATCTTTCATCCACGATCACGAAGTCAATCATACTCCACACTCCCATTCTCCTCACCCACACATCCCATTCTTCTCACTCTTCGCACTTCCATTTTCTCTTGTGTACATTTTATGGATATTTTTATGTGCCACACAAAGATTCCACTCCAAACACACTTCAAGTATGCTTTTCCCGTTTTCATTCACTCGTTCATCCCCAGTCTCACCAAGCACTCTTTCATACCCGTCACGCTTTTTACCTACCCATCCATTAAAATCACGTAGCATGATAATCCCCTCGTTCTCCTTGCATTTAGGTACTCAAAATTTCTCTCACACCATCCCAAAACTTGTCTCTTTCAGTTTTGTCTTTTATAGACCCACTCGCTCCGACATCCGTCAGTCCATATGTATACACCGAGAATGAAGATACGAGTGAGTCCAACTTTCAGCCTCACCCAGATAAGCCTGGGACTCACACACTCGAACTCAATCACTTACTCAGTCACTCTTGCGGAAAGTATGACATCAACTCCCTGACAGCCTCGATTGGCACCGGACCAATATGGCCTGTAGGGTTCATGTTCGATGGTGTCACATCCTTTCCGCTTGGTCTCATTCACACAGAACATCAATATGATCCATCATCTGACACACTTCGTCTATTTTATCCTGCATTCCTCCTCTAACATTCAAAGTAGCGAAGCGGCTCTCCCTAGCCCACTTCTCGCCCCCGTAGTGAACGGGACGTGACGGGTTGCGAACCTCGTCACCGCCATCCTGGACATCAATTTTATTTATAAATTGAACCATTTCGTTCCCACGAGCAGCCAGGGAATGGATGTCTGTCCTGGCAGAGCCCCGCATGCCAGGATAAGGCAAGCCTTTGACTGGGATCGCCTTGTCCCCAAGGCTATTTGGCACTAGTTTTTTGGCATTAGTATATTGTCTTTCAAAACATTCAACTTGCAAGTCTACTAAGTATTTGTAATGTTGTATGATTATCATTTAATCAGTGCTTAAGCATTATGCAATTGTAAAATAGTTTAATTTTTGGTGAATAAGCATTAAACACAGTTTGATAAGAAATTGACTAGCGCCATTAAGTAAATTGAAAATATAAAAACTAAGATAAATATCCCGTTAGTCATCTGAAATTATGATATATTAAACCACTTCTTACGTTTAGTCCTTTTACCTTATTGTGTTGTCTCAAAAAGTTGAAGACGAATGACTAAAGCGCCACCTATCTCCTGAACTATTGTACTTAGGTCAAAATTATAGACTTCAGTTCATAGTATGCTAAATTAGCTTTCATACAGTCTTAGAAATTCTAAAATGTGTTCACAAGGAAACGAGTTATGAATTTTTTTCGTTAAAAAAAAACTTTAAATCGCTCTCCTGTAAAGTTGGTCAAATGTCGCTTTAGTATCTTTACCTCCGAAGCGACGATATGTAACGCGCAGTCTTAGATAGTAATTTTTTTCGCGCGTAAAATATCAGCTGTGCTCGCCGCGTTTCGCACCTCGCCGCATGGTGGCGCGCTCACGGCCCGCGGGCCCGCGCCCCGCACCGCTCGCGCGACAGAGTTCGCTTCCCGCGTCGTAACTAACCTATCTCCGTGGCCCTCTCATTACTGTAATTCTGACTGTGCTATATATGTTGTGAATGTGACACTCAATTGTAAAGATATTTTTGACCTCGATTGTAAAATAAAAATAACGTAAAAGTTTTGTAGTAGTATGTAGGTATTTATGTGTAGTAGCATATTTTACAAGAAAACAAAAAATATGTCTTTATTTTTAGCATATTTATAGACGTCGATCTTGATAGTTGTTTTAATCTTCTTTTTCACGTATTCTTGGAATTTTGATATATTTTATGTCAAACAAGCTCTCTCAATAATTATCTTGTAGCTCCTTGCTACAATTACCATTGGGCTTGGATTTATTTCTGCTTTTACTACTTGTAACTATACATAAATATTTAATTTCCAGGGGAGAAGAAGGAATCAACGCGTATTTGGAAACCAAGACAGTAACAATGTCGTTACCTAAAATTCCACAGCTGTGATTTAATCAAAAAGAGGCTTATCTTCTGGATTGTTATTGAAATAGTATTGCATATTTTAATAAACTTTAAGATTTGAATTGCAAACGATTCCTATTTGGAGTTATTTTTTAACGTGCAGACAAATATATTATTTTGTACTATTTAAAAAGATGTGTTTGCTTCAGAAGGTTTTCTTGTAATAATTTTCAGGGAAATTTTTGATTAAATCATGCGTTACTTTACAGATACTCGTATTACAAAAACATTTACCTCGCTACTCCGCTACAACACGTACAAGATGCCGATTATATCAGACAAACTTAACTATACAACCAAACCAACACAACACAAAATTTCACACGTTTCAAACCCTGTACAGATCTATCCTCAAAGCTATGCGTAACGTACAGCTCTGGTGTATCCCTACTATACTACATTTAATTTTGAATGAGAAACCACAATAACATTTATTGCGTCTGGTCAACTATTATTTACCTAGCAAACAGTACAGTGCAATAGTTTGGCAGCCGCAAAATAAAATTGTTTTAATTTCAGTTTATTTGCGTGTCGTTAATTGTTACTCTAGTACAAATTGTTAAGAGATTACAGTTCCCGAGCCGCAATATAATGTTGTTGTGGTTTCTCATCTTAAATTAAATGAAGTATATAGAACACTGGTTAGTGCACAGCGTAATGTAACAACTACGAGCCCCAATGCATAATAGTTCGTCTAGTCGCACTTCAGAACACGATATTTATTTCAAAGACTGGTAATTAAACCCGGATTGATTTTAATGATTAATAGATTACGCAACACGAGAAGTCATTTAAAAAAGTTTAGTCTTGCATTGTACAAAGTGTAATAATGTTATTTAATTTAATAACATTACATCATAAAGTTAACATCACGCAAGCAAAAAATTACGTCTAGCTCATATTTGAGGCAAAATAGTTCGTCTACTTATGGTAAAGACTGCTTTTTAAGTTGTTATGTATAAAATAATAATTTAAATTAAATATTTATATAGTATGTTCATTCTTACCTGTCCTATTTGGTAAACAAAATTCTAACCTCAAAACGTTTCATTTTTGTTATTTTTTAACTATTTCATTGTAAATAAAGGAACTGGAGATAAAATATCAGCAAAATTATGTACAAAACATTGCCTCAGGTTTATTTGAAAACATAATACACCTTATTCTTTACAAAAATTTGCATATATATTGAGGTTAGAATTTTGTTTATCAAATAGGACAGGTAAGAATGAAAATACATTAGAATATTCTCCCTCATCTAAAATGTCACAGGACTATATAAAAAGGCAAATTCGGGGTAAATTTTCTTTCATTCATAAGCATTATTCTATCGAAATGGTCGCACCTTTAGGATGAAAATGACTCAACTCAAAAAAGTAACTTTTCGGGAAATTGAAATAAAAGAATGGAGATTGTGGCACCGTTATACTTTGTCGTGGTTATTTTTTTAACTATTGAAGTGAGAGCTAAAGTTTGGGCATAAAATTGAAAAGGATTAATTTAGCTATCAATTTATATTAAAAAAACTAAATAAATCGTGAGTAATATGAGGATAAATAAAGGTTTTTTATCTAATCGGTCATTATTATACCGAAAAGTAAGCTGTTGACGTTTTCATGATTGAGGCTCTATTTTTCTTAAACATTTCTAGCTTTTTCATTAATAATCGACAGAACACTGAATCCGCCTCTCCCGCACCATCATGAGCTCGGAATTACACGCGCATGAAAGAGACCGATATTGTAGCTTTGTCCCGTTCCCACCCGAATGTGGCGTTTTATTTTTTATGGAACGATAGATATGACCGTATAAAGTCTTTTTACGACCATAACACAAAAACCGTTTTTTTTTTTAGATGTGTCGTTTTCATCCTAAAGGTGCGTGGTGTTTGTCAACCTGTGGCTCGCGAACCCTGTGGTGCCACAGAACCCCTTCACAGTATTTAGACTCAGTTAAGCGGTCGGTTTCCAGTACACCACCTCCACTGTGTACCGGTGCTCGACCGAATGTAGTTAGCGCTATTTTATTGAATCAGGCGTTACTTTGCGGAGATCTATTTCAATGATCAAAAAACATTTGACATTACCGTGTGTGCGTGAGTATCGGTAAATCGCTTAACTCAGTCCTCACCTACGCGGTGCGGGGGCGCGGGGTAGGACGACAAAGGGGACCGAGAGAGGTGCGGGCGGGTATTGCGCCTGCCACCCGCACCCCTCTCGGTCCCCTTTGTCGCCAACCCCACGCCCCTGTAACGCGCGGGCGAGGACTTATTTAAGCGATCGGTCAATAGCGGAATTACTGAATGTTTTTTGTTCACTTAGTTAGCGCCGACATAAAGAAGTCTACCAATGGTTACAGTGTTAAAGCACTCACCTATAATCTTGTACTGCTTCTTGGTGAGATGGTTGGACATCATCCCGCACACGTGGGCTCCCAACGAGTGTCCCACGCAAGTGATCATTTTGGCCATTGCACCCGACCGAGTGATGTAGGAATACAGCTGGGCCGTGCACTGGGCTGCTAGTCTGCAATTGTTTGAGATTAATCTATAATTTATTGAATCAGGCGTTTTGCGCAGATCCGTTTCATCGAAAAAAAAATTTTTTGGTACGTTGCTACTCTGCTACTAGCGCTGCTGGTGAATGTAAGGTAGGTAAATGTTTTTTGTTCGTTACTTTAATTTTAATTCTAGTTCTAGTAATATTATAGGTACCTGTAAATGCGAAAGCTTGTGTCTGTATGTTTGTTGTACTTACACGCTAAAAATCCAAATTTTATCCACCAATCAAGGTACCAATACCTATTTGGTGTAGACAGATGATACTCCTGGTGTGGTGAGTACCTAATTCCTGGGGCCTTACCATGACGTCTTAATTCCGACTCAGTTCAAGTTTCAGCTGTCACTTTTAGTATGAATCTGACAGCGAGCGAACCTAAACTGAATCGCATTAAGACGTCAATGGTAAGGCCCCTGAGCTTCTAGTGTAAATTTTTGACACGAAAAACGTATTGAACGCGTTCGCGTAAACGTTTCAAATACTATGAGATAATTCCGCCAGCGGAACGAAACGGCTACAATTCTCATAGTATTTGACAGTTTAACGCAAACGTTATCCAGGCGTATTTTCAAAAGCTTACATTAAGCATAGGTACTGGAAAGGGAAGTCAATATCAACGGTAACTCACTTTAGATTGGAAAGCGAAGACAAATAGCAGGGGAATCTGGTGAGTGGTGCCCAATCCACCATGAACACGTTATAGTCCCGGCGCCACAGGTACGCTGTAATGTTGTAATGACATACATTATGCTTCTATGTAACAAACTACGGTTTGTGCGATCCGTATTGTGATGAGTGTTTGGTTAATACATTCCTTGTGATTTCGATAGGGATGATGGTAAGGAAAAAAATCCACTGAGTCCGTCAGTTAGATTATTAAAAAGAATTCAAATAATTAATTGGAAGGAAAAAAAAAAACAAAAAAAAACAATTGAAACATTACGAAGATATTTTAAATATCACATGACGTCACAACTGGTACAATTTTCAACCCCCAACCTGTATTAAACAGCAAATAATTAATTGTTCTTACCGTCTCGTAAAAAAGACATAGGATTCTTGGAATGCGTGCCATTGAAGCCATGTATGATGAGCACGTTCTTTCTATTGGGTTTCCAACCGTAGATGTCTAACAGGCCCATGTGCCGGACGTCCACCCACTGCTTGAATGGACGTTCCCTGTTAAAAAACACTCATTTACAGATATATCACGAAAAGAAACTCCTTAGATAAAGATATAGTTCAACGTGGACCAAGTAGCCGAAGTTCTAATCATAATCATCCTGTCTGTTTCTATAACATTTCAATCACTATGCGAACTTCATTTACCTATCTTGTTGGTGATTTACCGACACGAGCGAAAGTAATTAGAAGTTACAACCCTCATCTCCTGTGGTTGAGTTAGCTTGACAGAACACCCCTGTATATGTTTTTGTGGATTTCTTTATTTATCATCACCATCATCATATCAGCTGTAGGACATCCACTATTGGGGTAGACCTCCCCCATAGATCTTTAGTTGTCTCGGTTGGAAGCGGCTTGCATCCACCTTGAACCCGCGACTTTAACCAGGGGTCTTACCATGACGTCTTAATGCGACTCAGTTTAGATTCGCACGCTGTCAGATCCATACTAAAAATTACAGCTAAAACCTGTAGGCTTATTGTCTAACTCGCTCGCAATCGCCATCGTGTTCATTTTGACAGTTCTTGTATGAATGCGACAGCTAGCTGATTCCGATGCCGATTGTCAGCCGATACATGAACTGTCAAAATGAACGCGATGGCGATTGCGAGGGAGTTAGACAATAAGCCTACTGAACTGAGCCGGAATTAAGACGTCATGGTAAACCCCAGGTCATCCGTCCCCCCGCTGGCGGACGTCCTACGCTGCGCTGGCCGATCCGCATCGGATCGGATTTCTTAAATGTGATTGACAAAAAGTTTTCACGCATTGGTCGATGTTCCAAATATAAGGCGTCAAAGGGTAATTGGTACTTAAGAATTAAGACTTAAAAACCTTTAACAAGAATGTTCAACAAACTAGCCCTTCCACCTGCAGGATCCAGAATTATTCTAAGACACTTTGCATACGTCTTATTCCTGGACACCGGACTTCTCTCATTCATAACAGAATGTTGATAACCTATTTTACAAAGGGTTTTGGCTCAGGCAACCACATCCAATTATGTTTTATTTTATTTAATGTTTATTTTTTACTGTTTATTTTAACTGTTGTATCATTCTTTTCTTTTCAATGTATATGTATCACCCTATGGTCCCAACGGAAGACCAGCGCTGGCTGCAAGGCCAGCAAATGCTGAGTTGGGACCATTTTGTGACAATTTATTTATTTATCTGCTGTATTATGTGTTTTTTTTATTTTGATGTTTTGTTTTGTCATAAATAAACTTTTTTCTTCTTCTTCTTCTTCTTCTTATTTTACTACGACCGTGTTATTGTGTATTTTGTTGTTTTCTGACTGTATGTAATATTGTTGAATCACCTTCATTGGTGCAATCCTTTTTCCGCGTAATTATGCATTAGAAAATTGTATTATTCAACTGCTTTTCTTTTGATGCCGTATTTGCGTTGAATGTAAGGCAATTATTTTAATTACATATTACTTCATAAACCGTAGGTGGTCGGTGGTATACAAATGATCACATTTATTTTGCCTTGTGTACGCTAAATACTTTCGGCACGATTTCACCAAGACTGATATGAAATGTCAAAAAAAACAGGATTCCTTTACTTACGGCGTGTACAAAAAGAAGTTGATCTCTGAATCTGGACACTGCCACTCGCGTTTCATTACACAGCGCCAGTATCTAAAGTCGATCATGGACATCAGATTTCCTTCTGCCTCAGGTACTGAAAAAAAATGGCGCTTCAGTATCATAAACAAAAGAAATATCTTGTCGTAAAGTTAGGATCCTATCAATATGGTCAATATGGTCATGATGGTCATGATGTCAAAGATGAATAGCAAATAAACTCGTTTGCCCAATTATTAACTTCTGTAAAAGGAAATCAAGTTCAACGGAACGAAGGCTCGTTTGAACCAAATACTACGCGCAGAAAGTGAAAGTATTACGCGAGACTTCGAGGCATCGAAATGAGTGAATTTACATCTGTTTATTGTTTGGTTTGATGTCGCGATTTTTTTAATATCTCCCAAATATAGACTTATCGCCGTTTTATTGGCCAATTTTATTAATTGTTGGATTTACAAACAGAAACAATGTTGGCGCCTCTTTGCTCGTCTTTCAAGGTGTTCCGATTCAAATGCAGAAGAAGAATAACAAATGTGTCAAATTATTACTTGTCAATGGATTTTTCTAAGATTGTGTCGAGCTATTGTATGTGCAAAAGAATTATATATTTTTAATATCAAAAGTCAAGTTTTCATTAAGTTCCTCGCGAACAAACAATATTGTAGACGGGATATGAACCGCGATTAGTTACCTTTATCATAATAGATTTTAGATTTATTTATTTATCAACAAAAATTACATTTTTTTTTTTTTTATTTATTAATAGTTATTTATTTAACAAAACTCCTAAAATACAACTTGAATATAAATAACAAGATAAACTAATTTAACTAAAGTTATTTAAGTTACCTTTATTGAGTTCCCAATATTCATATCCCGTCTATAATGTATGTATGTAAACTCTTTATTGCACATAAAAGTTTAAAAATACAGAATTACACAGAAAATAGTACAAAATAAAATAATAGTAGTAGTAGTATAATATTTCGAATGAACGTAACCGTAAATCATTGAAAACTCTTATAAAAATAATATATGATTCTCATATCACTTATTACTGTACATACATACATAGATATCGTCACGCCTCTTTCCCACAGGGGTAGGCAGAGACTACTTTGTTCCACTTGCTACGATCCTGACATACCTCTTTCGCTTCATCCACATTCATCAATCTGCATTTTATTGCTGTAATTACTTAATTAGCATTAACTTATTATTTTTCATGATTGATTTCAATATTTAGTGTCTGAAGTTTAGCTTGTTTGGCTTCAGCTTCCCTTTTACACTTTTTATTATATTTTTTTATACATTTTCCTAAATCAAACTAATCCACTTATCGAGCATACAGTCAGCATACTTGTAAAAAAGTATACCAACTGGGTATACATTACATACATACAGGTACGCCTCTCTCCCATAGTGGTAGGTAGACCGAGACTGGTTACTTTGTACTACTACTAGGTACCAGTGGCGTGGCGTCAAGTATATCAGAAGGCAAACCGAAGGGAACTTAACTAGCCTTTTCCTCTAATTCTGCACAATAAATTGCCGAACTGCCTTAAAATAGGCAAGCCAGTGGGAATCGAGTTCTATGGACGCCACACCACGGCTAGGTACTCGCTACGATCCTGACACACCTATCTCTTTCGCTTTATCCACGTTAATTAAACTCATTAATTCACTATTAAAAGATGCTTGACATGATAATGTAATGTAGATAATGTAATTTTTGTTGATGAATAAATAAATCTAAATCTAAATCATGCTCGTTGATTTAGAGAATTCTACAGGGGCATAAATAAAAATATCTCTAGCTGGACTTAAGTCCATAAAAGATGTCTTGGCGGATATTCTGAAAAATGATTATGAGTAAAGGTGGCGGCACGTAAGTCGAACGTGGTGTACGCCCGCCCGCGACACCCACACTCCCCCGCAATTCCCCGCGATACCTTATTTTCGACTACCCCGCATCAACGGTCATCGTTCGACTTACGTGCCGGCACTTGTAGTCGTGTGATGAATGGGTAGGTATTTCGGGATTGCTCGGTGAAGGGGCAAACCACCTTAACCACTTTCTACACCTGTCCTGGTCACACTGGTTGGGTAAACTATCTTTGCATTACATAACTGTTCTTGACAATGATTCCTTTTAGGAAAATCACAACGGTGTACTCGCATATTAATACGTGCCTATAGTTATATAGGATTATCGTTCGACAGATAATATTTATCCGCGATTCTTAATCATGGGATCTTGAGAACGGAATTTTCAAAATTTCCATGGGATAAGGAGCTATCTTATACTCAAACATTCTCGTAAGCTAACTAGTTGTTTTATAAACATTTAGAGAAAGCATTCATAAATATACCTACCACTACCAAGGACTTTTTATACTACGTAACTATTATAAATAAACTCTGATCACTACCGTCAACTGTACAACAAAAATACTATACCGTAACATTAAGTTCAGTCATTGATTGGTACTTAATAAAATAATACGTGAACAAACCGACTCAATTTTGCACACATAACAACACTAACCACATTTATTTACAAGATAAGTTATTGACTCGTTGAACACTTCGATATAATTTGTTTGTATTGAAAGCATAAGAAACACAATAATGATAAGATAAAACAAGCGATTACGGATTTTTTATCTCATTTAAAAATGCAAATGCAATGTCGGTTCTCTTTTGAGGTAAGTTAGTCATGGATTTGATGTCAGATATGTATTCAAGAGGGATTCAATGACGGTTAAAAGCTAAGCTAGTGTTAACCTATAGTAGGTAGGTAGTTACTGGAAACCAATATAAGCAGTCAGTTTCTAATTAAGGCAGCTTATGGGTATGGAATTAGGATCCATGGCCCTATAGGGGTCACAAGAAATATAAATATTACTCTTACAAAATTGCCAGCTCTTCGATCCGCTGTGATGTCACAAGAGTCTCTTTAATTACTTTGGAAAGCCTGAAAGACTGGTCAGACAGATCAAAAAAAACTATACCATATCGCATCACTTTATAAAACAAAAATTTCATCCTAGATACCTTCCTAAATATTTAATAAACTCGCTACCCGAATGGCCAGTGGTAAAATATGTAAGTAGGCGTACCGGTATCATCACCAACTGAAAGAGTTCCGAATATGATGTCCAAGAATATTATTATTTCATTTCACATTTCAAAATACCTGCATATTCATTCTGTTCTCACTTATCTTTCGTGTTAATAAACACTGGTTTTACGAGCGCACTCATTGAACTGCAACGTTACCGATTACGCGAATTTAACTTTTACTTTTACCTACCGCAAAAGTAATATCGGATGCTGGTTTTGTTATTGTTTTTGAATGAAATTATTCCGCGGCGCGAATGTGACCCAGACTTGCGTAAGAATATGGAGTGAAGACTCGAAACGGTAAGCGATCTTCTTTTACAAACTTTTATGAAATTAAATTATGCAATATTCGTAAGTTGTCTTCAAGATTTGTATGTCATCATATTTGACTCATTTTGATTATCGAATTGGCTTAAAATTTTTGTCAAGATTATGTAGAGAATGTAGAGAATGTAGAGTCAATGACATTGAAAGTACAGTCAACAGTGATTAAGTACAGCCAGCAGATAAAACTTATTTATATTTTAAATTGCTCATTAGCGAAAGACTCCATAGACAGATTGTAAGTGAAACCGAAATATCACAGCTTCTGGCAACGCTATCGCACTGTCTTTATTGCTCGGAAAACTAGGTACACAGTGGCTCACTTATTTGCCAACGTCATTAAAAGCTCATTACCACAGATTGGTAAAAAGCCACTTCATATTTTTTTACTTTTAAAACCTAGCTCCTACCTACCTAGCTTATTAATTTGGTTCGTTTTGATCCTCCCAGTCATTAACTTGAAAGTTAATGATTGACTTGTAGGTAGGTATTTAATCCCAAAAAATGCAATGTTGAGACCTTATTATTGATTCTGAGATAAGAACAATTGGTTTACTGGGTTAATTTCTGAATAATGTATATAAATTCAAAATCGAAAGTGTTTAGCGACCAATTCAACACGCTCGCCGCAACTTGAAGATGCGTGTACATTAGAAATAACGCTATGTTTGAGAAATCGATCGATACCAATTATCAACGAAGCGAAAACTCCATTCAGTGCACATTGAGAATTATTTTATTGTAACTACATTATAATAATTGAAATATGTACAACACCTAACAACTCACCAATATCTATAAATATTAATAATAATAAAGCTATCACCGCACACTTGAACAAACACATTTTATTAACACCCATAATGCCACTGGCAACCTTAGTTCACTAGCCATAAAAAAAGTTAATTTACGAAACGTTCGCGAATGCGCACCAACTTTGAACGAAGAACGCGGGAGTCATGTTAATGTCAGTTGGAATGTTTCGAATACGCGGGGACGCCCGACAGTGGTGCGTGCAGCGACGACCACCAAAGAGAAATGCCCAAGTAGGCAACCGTGACCATGCTCTATCCACCTTTTTCACCGACTGAGTAGCTTGGAAACATTCAAAGTGTCCGCGTTATGGCGTTCCATAAATTTTCTTGACCAGTCAGGTTTGTTTTCTGGTTTTGTTACTAACAGGTGGTGAAACGTGGGTGCTTAAAAACTTAAAAGCATAAAAACTAGCCAAGAGCCACTCAGAGTCGTGCTCCGAGGGTTTCGTATCATACCTTATGATTATAAACACACATAACATTGTAAGGTTGTAAACTATACTTCATTTAATTTTGAATGAGAAACCACAATAACATTATATTGCTGCTGGTCAACTATTTCTTACCTAGCAAACAGTACAGTGCAATAGTTTGGCAGCCGCAAAATAAAATTGTTTTAATGCCACTTTATTTGCGTGGCGTCAATTGCTACTGTAGTACAAATCGTAAAGAGATTACAGTTCACGAGCCGCAATATAACATTATTGTGGTTTCTCATCCTAAATTAAATGAAGTATATAAAAGCACCAAACAATGCTCTCTAACGAAAAGATAACTCGGAGTAAAATACAAAAAAACTAAAATAACGATAATTAGACAGTCTAATTCATAATCCATGGAACCCAACCAACCCTACTTCACACCGATTCTCCAAAATGCAAGAGTAAGTTTAAAATCGCAAATTCTTTTAAGCTTGTAAGTGATATCCTGATATTTACAATAACTACAAATTCAGTGTATTCGAATATTTTCTCTTATTTGCGCTACAAGAATTATGCTCCTTGACACATTTTACGATTAATAAAATGTAATCGATTGTTATCTGTCTAAATAGGCCCTGCAACCATCTCAATACTGTTGCTGTTTATTTTTTTGTGGCAATGAACATTTTTTCTTTCTTTCTTTCTTTTGATGAGTTTTGCTCCCGCATTGTTTGGTTTAAGAATCTAGTAGACATTGTAGACTACACAGAAGTTAAAAATGAACTAAAACAACCAGAATTTAAAACGGAACCGGATAACGGTCTAATGCTAGTCGCGTCGCCGGTTTTTTGCTTGACATTGAACTTGTAGCTCACGTATCTAGAGCGCTCATAACATTTCCGCAATAATCTCAGATCTCTACAAAACGTGGTTATTCTTATCAAGAAAGAAAGAAAGAAGACATATATTCATTTTGCAAGACACACAATTTTATAGAAAAGAAACACCAATAAAAATGCAGACATGAAAATTAGACCATCAGCGTTTATCACGATGTTTGTGCTATTTTTAAGGTTTCGTACCTCAAGTGGCAAAACGGAAACCTTCTAGCTTATAGGATCACTTCGTTGTCCGTCCATCTGTCTGCCTATCCGTCTGTCAAGACTCATTTTCTCAGAAACGCGTGGAGTATTGTGATACGAGTAAAAAATCTTGACTCAAAACCTTTACGGGAACTCTTTCTGAGATAACCCGACTCGCACCCCGACTCTACATTAATCATAACCTATGAACTTACTACTAACTTAATTTCCCGAATACAGCAAAGCCAAAGGAGGGTTAAATGTTTTTTTTTAACTGTTTTACATTCATATGTACATACATACAAAAATCACTCCTTTACACAGGGTAGACAGAGCATAAGGTAACAAAACCTAAAGGCCACGTTTAGCTTGATTGTGGGCGTACAAGTGGAAAGAAGAATAAAAATAGTGATGGGTTGCTACCCGCGTCGCCTATAACAATCATCCTAAGACTTTCGCCCATTCCCTCGACTCATGACTTAACTTCACTATATCGCGGAGATAGCAAAGTAACGTTATTCATTCGTGGGGATTGTCAATAGTTAAATGTTTTGGTGTTTATAATTTTTACTACGGAATCCTATTACGTCCATGGTTCCGATACGCACTTGGTTGACTTTTAGGAATTCGCTCAGCGAAGTGAAGCGTTTGATTTCACGCAACATTATTTCTATTTCTGGTCTTACTCAAGAACGCAACTTTGCGAACGCCTTTCTGTCAGGCGCTAAGTCGACTTTAGCTAGAGTTAATAATATTACTATTATTATTTGAACGATCATTAATCAATTATTAGAAGCTTAAACCAAGGTCTTAAGTACACATAGATCTTGCAAAAGCCTAATCTAGCGGCATGAGTCACTCGTGTTTAGTTATTACTATTTGCATTTGCACTCCGTTTTAGTTAGTTAAGCCATCTACCGAAAACTACGCTAACTGTTTGATAGAATAGTGTCAGACGTCATTGAGACCAAACAAACAAGTTGCCCAATATATTTTTCGTATTTCTTATCTTTTGTAATATTAATGAAACGAAAATACTAATAATAATTAACAATGAGTGCCGCAAGTCCATTTCTAGCTAAAAAGCAATCGGGTAAGTGTTTACACTTGTTATAAGCTATGAAAATTTGCGTTTAGGTTATGTTTGGGTCAACTAAATTCTATTAATTGCAGCAATTCAGCTATGCTCGTTTGGATATTGTTGTGAAACATTTGAAAAAGCTCCCGATCTGCTTTCAGTATCTCACTCACTAAAGCGTACATCATAATATTTGCTATCATAATAAGAAATGATAACAAACGAAAGCCCAGTTGGTATGTGAGACGTGTTGGTTAAAAGGATAAGGTTGTTTTTTATTTGTCACCTGCTTTGCACTGCTTTGCAGAAATGAAATCGATAAGGCGCTTCAGGTAGGTACTTAGACGTAAAAAAGTGAAATTGTGTAGTTGTTATAAATTATTTCGTACACTTCTTTTTACTAAACTATTTAAAATAATAATATTTTATACTCTCATATTAACATAGATTCAATTATTTGTCTCATGATCTATCGTTTTTGAAAGTCTTTTCGTACCTGGGGAATTTCAGAAATAGGGTACAATAAAATTATGTTTATTATGTTTTTTTTCTCCGATTTTAGAAATTTTTGCATGGATTTGCTCAGGAGCATGATCAAATGATTTATAAATGGTGTAAAAAAAATTACCCCTAGTTTTTAATACAAAAGTTAGTGTCGGTTTATAACCTTCAAACATTAAATACTTACATATATGAAAAGTAACAAAAGTGATCTCGGGACACATTTTTTCTCCTATTGTATAGAATCGCTAGTGCTATCGATTCTGAGTAGATCCATGCAAAAATTTCTGAAATCCGAGAAAAAAAACATAATTGTACCCTATTTCTGAAAGTCCCCACCTAAGGGGAACACGATGACTGGCGGCAACCGCTATTGCCACATGAGTAATGTTTGTGACGTACGCTAACTATCTATTCAGTTAACTAACTATTCATTCGGAATAGGTCAGGATTCAGGATGAGCTGTATGGAGAGTGTAGAGATACTGGCGGTAGGTACCGCGGCTAAGTATAGCTGCTCTCTCGATTGCTCATTATACAAATCACAAGTAGAGATTAGTCAATAGAAAATGCTCCTGGAAAGAATATTCTTGTATAGAGAATATTCCGCAAAATTGTTTAATACAATAGTTGATAAATAAAGGAATGCTTTTGCCGAGTGAATATTTTGGAGACTAAAATCTTCTCAATATTACACCCTCTATATAGATGACGTGATACGTAATGATGCGGTCGGTTTAGTGATGGGAAGAATAATTTGTTCTGAGAATATTTTCATTTTATTTGTACGCCCCGCATAATGAAGTTTCTCGTAAGTTCCGGTAGCGTGTGTGGTGCCAGACCCAATGCTTTAAAAGCCATTTATGGCCCAGACCGGCTAGCACGATAGCGCGCCAGAGCTGTGTTGTGCGCTCCCGTGCCGTGCAGGCAGCTACGATTAAACACTACGAGCAAAACTTTTTTGCTAATAAGTCAAGTTTTTATTTAAAAGTGACAAGTGTTAATAAAATTATTTGTAGTTTAATGTGACTGTTTATGATGTACAATCTTCTAAAATGAAACAAGAAAAATAGACATTGTGTGATAGCACGAAAATGAAACTCGGTGCACGAGCACGAGTCACGAAGACTTGGCCTATATATATTTTACTCGTCTCAAAGTCACAACATTAATTGAACTCTGCAATCCTTAAGGAGTCAATTTATACATATTAAAGCGGAATCACATGGGCTGTTGTATCAACAAATTTATCTTGTTGACTTTTGACTTTTCGCGGCCTTCTCCCAAGCAAAGTATTTAAGTAAATAGTCTTCCGCTCGCAGTTGCGATACAAAGCTTATATTATAACAGTTTTCTATCTACGAAAGTGCTCAGTATCTTGAGGATTATCTGGTGAGACAGACGTCTGGTAAACATAAACACAAATGGATCATCATTTGTACGTGAAAATCTGTAAAATATAAAAGTGAGAAATTGGATTTCAGGACGTGGAAGGGACTTAAACACTTTGGACATGGCCAGCTCGCAAACAGGTACCTTTTTGACTTCTTTATTTCATTTTATTCAATTTAATTAAAATATGTAATCTAACGAAGTTATCTTTACCGGTCTGACATTGAAATGATGTAACAAATTTGTAAATATTTATTTTTATCTCTGACATAAGTAACTAAAACCTTTACCGGAATTGAAACTGAAATCTGACCAAAGTTTGCAAAACACCGCGTAAATGTTTATGTTACGATTTCTTTGACGAAATGATAACGTGTCTGATTTATTAAAGTCTTACAATTTTGGGTTTGTTTGTAATGCGCTTAAAAACCGAGACATAGACTTTGTTTAGAAGCCACTTTTATTTCGCCTATGAGACCGGTACCTCAACTTTTTGACTGCCGCTAAATATACGTTAAAATTTTTTTGAGGCACGTTCGACTTTTATAGAGTGGCACCCGTTACTTTTTTAATCATTTTTAACTTATATAGAATATAGTAGCTGTTTTTTAATCTATTGTGCTTATTCGTGTAAGCATCAGGCACCCAATTGTTGGAAAAATTAAAATGGAAAATAATACTTTTTTACCAGATGGAGATGAATCCCATCGACGAAAATCCTATGATAAGTAAGTTTTTCTTGTCACTGAATGGTGCTTACTTTTTGTTAATAGAATATATATTTAATATTACCTATACATGTGCGATACTACGTATAAGTTGTAATAAGAAAAAGAAATTAATAAATCAAACATATTCGAACACGCACTCGTGGGATTGACAATACAGTCATGTTCAGATATTTTTGACCACCTTGCCCTTGGCAGTTCTGATTTATCTAAAGGCTAGATTACACTTTTTTAAGTAGCAAGTGCAAGGTGTACCTATAAGTGATTAGTAAAAACACCGTGTACCTAAACGATTACGCTGACGGCATACACGTTGTTTTTACTAATCGCTTTACACCTGCACTTCTCACCTGCACATGCTGCTTAACAAAGTGTAATTCGACTTTAATGGCGTCTGTACCTATACATGTGTATATCACGATTCTGTCTTGAATTCACTTGATGAAAGACAGACTTGGTACAATCATCCTTTTAATATGGAAAGTATTCGATCTTTTAAAAGGTGGTGGCAGAAATTCTGTCTCAGATGTCATCAAGAAGATCCGACTCCGTCCTGGCAGCCCTCATGGTGGAAGAAATGTTGCCCCTTTCCTTTCTTCTCCACATACAGACAATCAGCTCAACAACTGTGTATTATTATGTTCTGTAAGTATTTATTACTCCCATACCCAAAATTATGTTTAATCCCCTTCCTGAAAGATATTGTTGCTAGCAACCCATCACTTTTTTTATTCCCCTTTCCGCCCACAATCATGCTAAACGTGGCCTTTAGGTCTTGTTACCTTAGACTCTGTCTATTCCGTAAGGGTTAAAGACGTGATTTATGCATGTACTAAATGTTGCCAGCGACTTCGTCTGCAAAGATTTCGTTTATCGCTATCCCGCGGGAATTTTCCGGGATAAAAAGTAGCCTATGTGCTATTCCAGACTTTAGGTAACTACTCTATGTGCCGAATTTCATCCAGATTCGTAGGTCTGTTCTGGCGTGATTGAGTAACAAACATCCATCCATCCATCCATCCATACTTTCGCATTTATTTATTCATTAGTTTTATGTACCTATGTAGGTATATATGTATCTTTACGTAATTTTGATTAGAATAATTTTACGGGGGGTTAAACTTGCTTTTGTCTTTATACCTTATTTTTTACTTTATATCTCTTGCATCATGTACACTTGCGATTCATTAATACAGTACAGACCTACTTAGTTCTGGTTATTACAAAATTTCAATTTATTTTTACACATTATGAAGCCATTTTATTTTCCAGTTCTCTTGTCTTGGGGTATTTTATACGCGGAAATAGGAGAGCCTATAGGTTTGAATGGTGAGATTCTCAGCATGTCGCTCCTAGTCATCGCAGCGTACTTAGTAGGGTGGTTATGGCTGAAAATAACCACTTTACCAGCACTAATAGGGATGTTGCTGACGGGAATATTGTTCCAAAATGTCGGGCTTGTACACATGACAGATCAGTATAGGAAACTTAACCAGGACTTACGGTTAGTGAAGAGTTCCTGTTACTTAACTATGTATTTAACGCTGATATTTAAAAAATCCGTAGGCGAATTAACATTTACTTATTAAAGTCAGTGTATTGTAAGTTATGTGTTCGAAATTTAGGAGAGTACAGTTATTGTCTGTTAATTTTTGAATATGTCCCACCTATATACTCTTTTAAATACTGTACTCTTTAAGGACAATACGCGTCTTTAAATAGAAATCGAACTAAAATTACTTTAATATTTTGTTTTAGAAAAGTGGCTCTTGTCATAATACTGACTCGAGCAGGTCTTGGACTGGATGCTAAAGTCCTGAAAAAACATTACGCTGCGGTTTTACAGCTAGGCCTTTTACCTTGGATAGTAGAGTGCATAGCTATTACTGTCACTACACACTACCTCCTCGCACTACCATGGATTTGGGGTAAAGTATTTTTCATTGAGCTAAACATAATACGCTTTCTGATTAAGTGTACGTGTAGTTCAGAGGACGCTTCTTCGTTTTAGTATTCGTTATTAAATGCATCTATAACTCTTGCAATTTACGATGGCAAGTGAGCTTTATTTGTGTTAAACACTTTAACCGCATAGAGTCTGTCTAACCAAAGCTGAACCTGTAAAAGCGCGGCAATTCCAAAAAATCATGACCGGGTAACACAGGATCACTCACACAGCTGCAATTTTCTTAGAGAAATGTCAATCTGACATACAACATGACACCTCAGATAGACGCACTTAAAGACAAAATGTTGCCAAGCAAATAAATAGTGGGTTCAGCTTTGGTTAGACAGACTCTACCTACGTAACGTATCGAAGTGTGCGTGTCTTACGGAGCGGTTTTCGAGCAATTTCTCTGTATTCTTTATGCTTACCGTTCCCACTTTCGCTCTCACACACACATTGACACGTGTGCAGATATGTGCTTACCACAAATAAACACTCGCCATGGTTAATTGCAAGAGCTATACTAATAACCTTTCCTCTGGCGCAGTCGGGTAGAGTCGGCTGGCTTTTAATGCCTATGCCACCCGAACGTCTCAAGTCTCATCTCAAATGTAATATTCGGTTTCAGGTTTCCTTCTAGGATCAATGATAGCCTCAGTTTCACCAGCTGTTGTTGTGCCCTGCTTGTTCCGACTACGAGACGTTGGCTACGGGGTCAACAAAGGCATACCCACGCTAGTGCTTGCAGCTACTGCAATAGATGACTCGGTCAGCGTTGCCGTGTTTTCTATAATATTAAACGCCATGTTTTCCACGGGGTCTGTTACATGGAATATTGCAAAGGTAAACGTTATTGTGGCTTCTAGAAAAAAATTGCTTTTGTCAATATCAATTATCGATTTCAGGTCTAGACATAGTTTAGATATCTGTCTACCTCGGTAGGTATATTTATTCATGAAGCCCCATGCCGTGTGCACTCTTTTTTCGTTAATAAAACTCATATTTTCTTTTATGAAATTAATCTACAATTAAATATTATTAAATGATGTTCCTCTTGTTTACAGGGCCCTTTATCCATAATAGCAGGAGTCGTGCTTGGAAGCTTCTGGGGCGCAATGACCTCGATCATTCCAGAAAAAGGAGACACTTACAAAGTGCCCCTAAGATTTCTAACCTTATTTTTGGGTGGTCTTTTCTCCTTGTTTATATCAAATCACATTGGATGGAGTGGGGCAGGTAATTGACTCGATCCCAATCCTAAATGACTAAAAAAATGACAACCAGTTTTTTTTACATATTTAGTAACCTTATCAGCTTCGTAATACAGGGAGAGTACCTACAACATTAGTTGTTGTGTATCTTGGAGTTAACTAAATGCAATAATAATTTCACTTATAGTTGCCGGCAAACATCTTGAGCATGACCTTGAATGCGCAAAAATGAATTTAGCGTCTCTTTGGTATAAAAGTACATGCGCGAACTTACCCCTTCCACGTCATTCTTGCTCAAGATGTTTGCCGGCAACTATAACCCTGTTAAGTTACTTGTTAAGTATTTTACTATTTCATAATATCTGTCAACGACACCATCAACTTAAGGGTTATAATACCTATTTATTATCTGTAATACTTCTTGCAGGTCCTCTAGCTATCGTTTGTTCAGGATTCATCGCTGCATTTTATTGGGAAAAACAGGGTTGGGCCGTAAATAAAAATCCAATAAGCAATATCTTTAGAATATTGTGGATTTTCTTCGAGCCAATACTGTTCGCTTTTACTGGAGCTCAGATAACGGCAAGTTATTTTTATTACTTTATGTTTGACTCAGGAATTAACTGTACCTATAATATTCATTAACTTTATAAGCAAATTAAGATTACAGGACGGAAATCTGGTAATATTTGTCGAGATGACTAATGTGTCGTTTCATAAGTATTCAATATCCTTACTCTGGAGTGTGATAGTCATGATAGTGAGTCATATTCCTACATGATAGGTTCGTTATTTACGTATTATATCTCAGATGAATCCTGCGGTGTATATTTGGTATGGTGATGTATTTCGGTAGGGTTTAGTGATGTTATCTAACGGTTTGTTCTAAACGTTAGCAGATAAGTGTGTTAATGCTAACTCAAGCTAAACAGTAGCTCTCCTTGGACACATTGTGTTTTATTGTAATTCACGAGTGGTTTACGGTAGTTATACATTAATTTAAGCACCATTTTAACTATTATGAACTGATGAAGATTCGCGTCCTAAAGCAGCGGTAAATCTTTTTCTTTTCATTTGACTGTTTTGTAACCAAAATGGATGAAGAAGAGCCGATTTATGTGTAGGTAGATGTAGTTCCTTATTACTTACGAAATAAAGAGGGTAGAGTGTTGAACTGTATAGCTCTAGATTTATTTTTCAGACGGATTTAGGCCGGCCACATACCTACGTACGGAATTTTCATACGATTTCCGTACGGAATGACGTCAGCGAACGGGACATCGCTATATAACGGAACGGGACAGGGGCTACGAATTGACGTCATTTCGTACGGAAACCGTATGAAAATTCCGTATGTAGGTATGTGTCCGGCCTTAAGGTAAGATTAGATTACTCTCAGCAAATCTTAATCCTTTTCTTCAAAGGTTGATTATAATCAACATACTTTAAGATCGTCTATTTGTATTTTTTGTTGGTTTAACAAGAATCTAATGATGCTTAAATTCAGTACAATGTGAAGTCAGAGAAAGGGATTAAGAAAAATACTTGATTATTTTAGATCAGCGAATTAGATCCAGAGGTTCTGAAGATGGGTGCGATTTGCCTCGTCTCTTGTCTGGTGCTGCGCGTGATCGCGACATTCCTGGTCAGCTTCGGCTGCGGACTTAATAATAAGGAGAAACTCTTCATCGGCTTGACTTGGATGGCCAAAGCTACTGTGCAGGTGAGGTTCCTGATTAAGCTGCCAATTCACTTGAAAAATATTACTAAAATGGTTAACGTTAGTGATCAATAAAGGTATATTTTTATAGATTATTATTGAGGCAACTGGCTTGATTAGGTAGCTACTTGCCTATGAGTATTATGTAGTTACCTAATCTTGTTTCCACTAGCTATCTGTGCCAGTGGTTGTCATTCCAGGGTAAACAGTTTTTAATCTTGTTAAGAAAAAAGTACTATTTAATTTACAAACCAAAGCACGATAGTAGGGTAGGCAGAGCCAATTTGGATAAAAGTAATTAACATACACTTTTACAATTCCATACCTCCCTCCGGGGTTGCGGGTGTCCATGGGCAGTGGTGATCGCTTACCATCAGATGACTCACTTGCTCGTTTGACTTCCTATTCACATTTAAAAAAAAAGAGAGAGCCCTTATAGGATCACTTCGTGATCCGTCTGTCTGTCTATCAAGATCCTTTTTCTTAGAAACACGTGAAGGTAGTGAGTTGATAGGAATATGAATTTTGCGGGTGCTAGGGCCTTGTGCTAGGTCCGTCCGGATCGCTACCACCATCTTACTCGCTAATCCTGCCGCTAAGCAGCAGTGCTCGCACTGTTGTGTTCCGGTGTGGAGGGTAAGACAGTCGGGGAAATTACGGGCACAAGAGGCATTTCATCTAAGTCCTCTAGGTTGGCAACGCATCTGCAATCCCTCCGGGGTTGTGGGTGTCTATGGGCAGTGGTGATCGCTTACCATCAGGTGACCCACTTGCTCGTTGTCATTCCTATTCACATAAAAAAAAAACAATTAAAAAGTTTTGATAGAGACCTTGTTTTGACATGTTAAGGTTCATGAAAGTGGTTGTTTTCCAGGCAGCGCTAGGCCCAGCGGCTTTGGACCTCATCCACAGTGGCCAGACCTCAGGGATAGATGTGGCTGTTGAAACAAGTTACGCGACCGCTCTGCTCACCGTCAGCGTGCTGAGTGTAGTGCTCTCAGCTCCAATGGGCGCCATCTGCATTGCCCTCACTGGGCCGGTGCTGCTGAGTAAAGAGAATGGTGAGGCCTTTGGCTTTTATGCTTGTGTTATTCGTAACCAGTAGGCTTATAGTCTAACTCGCTTACAATCGCCATCGCATTCATTTTGACAGTTCATGTATAGGCTGACAACTGTCATCGGAATCAGCTAGCTGTCACATTCATACAAGAACTGTCAAAATGAACACGATGGCGATTGCGAGCAAGTTAAACAATAAGCCTACAGGCTAAGAGTAGGCCATAAACTTGGACGAGGAAATCTGAATATCTTTTTCTCGTCCACATCGTCTCCACCAGCTAGCTTATTACGTGATTCGCTCGCAATCGCCATCGTGTTCATTTTGACAGTTCTTGTATGAATGTGACAGCTAGCTGATTCCTATGCCAATTGTCGGCCCATACATGAAACTGTCAAAATGAACACGATTACGATCGCGAGTGAGTTACGTGATAAGCTTGCAGATCCCGAAATAGTTGCAGTTAAAAACCAGCGCTGTGGTTCTGTAAGGCACTGGTGAGCTGTAGGTACAGCCCTTTTGGCTCTATTTTTTTTTTAACTCTATTGCATTTTGCTTTATTTTTAAGCTTAAATTTAATTCCTTTTTTACATTTTTATACTCTTTTGTACTCATACAGTCACCGGCAATGATTTCTGATGTAACTGAGTCTGAAAGTCAGTGTATCAGAGGTTTTTCAATGCTTTTTTTTTCTGTCCGAATGCCCGATATGACTGTGCCGATATTGTTGCTGGTGAACATTGTGAATTAAAGAAGCTGAACCTGTCTGCTATAGAAACACAGCCGTAACACAATGATGAACCTATAATGTTAGATTTATCCATTGCAGAAACTACAAAACCGGATGAAGAAAATGGGCCGAAAACACAAATGTCTTCAATACACTTGTAGAGTAAGATTCGTAACAAGTTCTCAAATTGTACTTACTATTGACCAATTTTATTTTAGATAATTTAATTAGGTAAGCATTTAATCGTTTTTATTATGTACTTACTAAAGTGACAGGGCCAAGGAAGAAGAGTTAAAGCACACGGCGGCCACGACGTACAAAATCCGCGTTCTGAAATTAACACAGGCACGACATCGTCTGTACACGCGTCAATGTGTGCGTAAGATACACAGGGCTGTCTATCGCAAAAACCTAGTACTATAAGTACTACCAAATACATAAATATACTAAAGATATGGCTTAGATGTGTGCAAATAAATGTACTTAATCGTTATCTATTTATTTAAACTTACTTAAAATGTGTCTGTCTGTGTATTTAAGCATTATTATTATCAATTACAATAGATGTACGACAACAAACTTAAGCGAATGATTCTGTAGTTATTTCATGTATTAATCGCGATAATTTCAGAAAGCATTAATTTTCTAATGTTTTATAAAATGAAGTAGGTAGGATAGGTTCCCGAACTTGTGACGTGCGGACGACATACATCGCGTCGCGAGCCCTACTAGTTGCCAGCAGCTTTCCGGCAGACTGCGCTTGAGGGGTGGGGTAACTCGAATAGGTGCGGGGCGGAGCGTGGCCATTCTGTACGTTAGTACTATTATATATTCTGTGGTTAAAGTGGAATACACATTTGTATAGCCAGCCTTTGATTTGAGGCAGAACGAGTGGAGCGTCAAAGTAGTGAATTTAAGAGGCGCGCAAACGCTAGTTTTGAAAGTGGTACAAAATATTATAGTCTAACTACCGCTAATTCACCACTGGAATAAAAAATTGTATTAGTTGATAAAATGATTTTTATCACTTTCAAATTGGTTTTGAAAAATCGATTAACGAACGCTAACTTACAATTATTCAATGTTTCATTTTGTTAGAGACGTGGCGTGGTTAATTTGTAATTTAGATTAATGTCTACCTACTGAAATATTTCGATGTTTTGTTCTGTAAAACAATGAAACGGTGCTAAATTTTTAATTGAGTAGGTGCCGACTTATACTTGTACTTAGGTAATCAATATTTACAACTTATATTTAAGGTAGGTAAGGTCTTAATAAATAATTTATTCTTCTACCTCAGCCTCTGCCTTTAATTAAATTCGGTTAGGTAAGTCATGATTAAGTACTAGCTTAGAGCCTGTCTCACCACTCCCTAAACTGTAAGTAATCTATGATTCCGTCTCTATTTATTACTACGAAACAGACAAAGACGTCATTATAGATAACTGACAGTTAAGTAATGGTGAGACAGGCCCTTAATTTACAAATCCCAAAAGTTTGTTTTTCCATAGAACGAGAATGTTACCTATAGCAATAGATCGGCAATGAAAAAGAGCGAATATTACCTAAAACGCATAGTCAACACGAGATGGACGAGAATGAGGCCATTTTTTTCTTACACGCTGAGAGCCGGAGAGAACCCAGCGGCACTCTTAATTGAAAGGAATAAATAGGGGTAATGCTTCTAGGATCCCGCACCCAAAAGGTAAAAACGGGACACTCAGCCTCCACTGCTGTTTATCACCATGCTGTACCTCTTGACTCTCATTGTTAGACAGTTGACATTTTCACAAATGATGTAGTTCTGTTGCCGCTATAACAAAAAATACTAAAAGCAATATTTTATGCCTTTATTTTGCTTAGGAGGCAGGGCTCTGCTAACGCTGGAATTTATATTCATTTGTCGTCTTTATACGAAACCCTCGGTGCGTGACTCCGACTTGCACTTGGCCGGTTTTTCTTTGACACGCGCGCGCCGACATCTGTCATTTTTTCGGTCTTGGTGGTATAGACCACGTCTGTGGTATAGACTATCTGTGATCTCTCGTAATAGAAGCCATCCATGCACTTATAATAAGCTTCCGTCTCTATTTATTACTACGAAACAGACAGAGACGTCATCATACATAACTGGCAGTTAAGGAGTGGTGAGACAGGCCTTTATTCTGATAAAACAAAAATCAGATCTGATGTAGTTGCAACCTGAGCCGAGAACCTGAGAGTTATAATTTAATTTTCCTACTCCTGTACTATTATCTGTGATTTATGTTATCACGAGCACCACTATAAGAACACTCATAATAAGACTTTGGATAAGTCTATATTGTCTATTCCCTCTAAGAGCACTTGTTGGCTTATGGCTCTAAAAGTGCTCCATCGTTACTCTGCCAGCCATAGACTGCCAGACCTAGGTAAAACTTTTACACCATCAACATTAAATTTATGATGAAAATGCATGGCTACCAACTTAACAAATTGTTTAATTCATACGGTTTTTTATAGAACTAAAACTTTCTGAACTAAATGCATAGCTGCCAACGTAACAAACTAGATATTTTAATAACGTCACTGGCAAGTTGGTAAATGTTTTGGCTAAATTCGCCAAGAAGGCAAGGCTATAAAAAAGTAAACGTTAATTAAAATAAAAACGAAGTTTAGTATAAACAAACTTCCAATTTTGTCACTTGTCGTTGTCATGTTTCCCGCTCTTGTCTTGTTTGTTATTTGATTGCAATAGTTTTAACAAAGTTTTGTAACGTATCATAAAAAAGCATCGATGAAAATGAAATTAAGTTAACACTGGAAGAAATATCCGCGGCGGCCCAGGAGGTGATGGAAAATTTGTTGCCTAAAAAATCTCGGCAATGATAAAGCCTTCAAGAATTTCATGGCGAGGAACACTGCACTTCTTCATTTTTGGAGAACGTATTACTTTAATTTAGTAAGTATGTATCTACTTAGTCGTAGAAAAAATATTGTATGCAACGTTGTATTAACAAGTCAAAAAAAGCTCGTGGCGTATTTCATACGATGTTCGCTACGCTCACATCGTAACCTACACCACTCGCCTTTTTTGACCCCTCTAATACAACTGTTGCATAATAGTATTTTTCCTACTCCTGTACTATTATCTGTGATTTATGTTATCACGAGCACCACTATAAGAACACTCATAATAAGACTTTGGCTAAGTCTATATTGTCTATACCCTCTAAAAGCACTTTTTGGCTTATGGCTCTAAAAGTGCTCCATCGTTACTCTGCCAGCCATAGACTGCCAGATCTAGGTAAAACTTTTACAGGATCAACATTAAATTTACGATGAAAATGCATGGCTAACAACCTAACAAATTACTTCATTCGAATGGTTTTTTATAGAACTAGAACTTTCTGAACGAAATGCGTAGATGCCAACATAACAAACAAGATTTTTTAATAACGTCACTGGCAAGTTGGTAAACGTTTTGGCTAAATGCGCCAAGAATGCAAGGCTATAAAAAAAAGTTAACGTTAATTAAAAACAAAGTTTACTATAAACAAACTTCCAATTTTTCGTTAATCGTTTTCATGTTTCCCGCTCTTGTCTTGTTTGTTAAGTATTTGTTATTATTTGATTGCAATAGTTTTAACAAAGTTTTGTAACGTATCATAAAAAAATATGGATGAAAACGAAATTAACTCAACACCGGAAGAAATATCCGCAGCGGCCCAGGAAGTGATGGAAAATTCGTTGCCTAGAAAATCTCGGCAATGATAAAACCTAGGTACGAGAATTTCTGCGTGGAGACTGGAAAACTGGACTTCTTCATTTTTGGAGAAAGTATTGCTCTAATTTAGTAAGTACCTACTTAGTCGTAGAAAAAATATTGTATGCAACGTTGTATTAGCAAGTCAAAAAAAGCTCGTGGCGAATTTCTTACGATGTGAGCTACGCTCACATCGTAACCCACACCACTCGCCTTTTTTGACCCCTTTAATACAACTGTTGCATAAAATACTATTATAATACGATTATAATCTTACTCTATTTCTATGATTATTTCTACTACTGGCAGTTTATGATCAAAAAACTAGGAGTAAGCCAAACACGTTGAATTAAAAGTATAAAACAATCTTTTTTTAATAATATAAAGGCGGAACCACATTATTAACACGCGACGCGACCCGACGTGTCGACACCCGACGTGCACCGTGCACATAACCAACACCCGATGCCACGACACGCTAGCAATTTCTTTAGCTGACTAGCTGACAGCTGTGGAAGTGTGTAGTTCACAAACACATGCATACATTCTGCGAATGTTCTCGAACAACTGACGCGTGGCATCGGGTGTTGTCCAGAACCACACTGCGCGTGCCGCGTCGGGTGGGGTGTTTACCCCCACCATCGGCGACACGTCGATCTGGCCCGTCTGGGTCGGGTGGCGTGTGTGCGCGTGGCGTCGCGTCGGGTGTTGACAGTGTGGCTCTGGTCATAGAAAATAATACAATTTGATTCGACTCAACACGCGTCGCGTCGCGTCGGGTCGCGTCGGGTGTTAATAATGTGGTTCCGCCATAATGGCACTTTTGTCGTTAGCAGCCAGTTTTATTTCTAAGAAAATTAATTTAATGACGCCGTTAAAACATTGTGTCAAACAGCTTGGTTTGAACAAATTTTATTTCGACAGTATGTACGCTACTTTATTTGACTTGTCATAGTAAATGTCATTGTTCTGTTCATTTCATTCATATTCATATTTGTCGTAAGTTGTAAACAAACCAAAAACTTTGATTGTTGTAAAAGCTGAATGAAAATCGGTAAAGAAAGTTTGTAATTTTACCGCAAACATGTCGGTGTTAGTAATAGCAGTAGCCACTGAAAGCGGCGTCCCCATATTCTCAAGAAAACGAGGCAGCAGTGAGAACGTAAGTTTTAATTTTGTATAGTTCATTTACTAGTAATAGGTGAAAACAAAACAGATTTTTAACTTAGTTTAATCATTTAAGTGAGAGATTCATTATTTCTAAGTGTAGATTATGCGTTATCTTCTTTACTAGATCCAGTTCTCCACTATTGCGTCTCTGCATGGAATCAACATGTTCAGTAAATGCCACAACTTATCCATGGTCAATACTCAAGTGGACAATGGCACTATATTGTGGAGAGAATATTGCAGAAGGTAATTATAATAAAACAATTATTATGTCAAAGTATCAACATGCTATTTTTAAAGAGTTTTAAAGGCCACAAACTAATTATTAAACCATTAATTGCAGTGTCACATTAATAGGCCTCACAACTGGCGGATTAGAATGCGATTTAGATTTACTTCTCTCAACAGTCCACAATTTAATGATTTTCTGTATTGGTAAAAAGGAGTTGGAAAATCTAAAGAACATTGACCAGATCAAGAGAGACCTTAGACAGTGCTACCCAATATTGGACTATCTGCTGGAGTCGTTGGACCCTGATGCGGTGATAAGTCCTCATCCAACACTCGTATTGGATCTGATACAGAGTATATTGTGTCCCCAAGCGCAGCAATTGCAGGTGAAATGAAGTTCCACCCATAAATATTGTAAATGTAAAGTGACTGAACTGATATTAAAAATGTAGTTTTTGGTTTTTGTTCGAACTTACATGTTATCGGGCAAAAAAGGCTTCTCTAGTGGCTTTGTTTTATAAATGATACATTGTAGGCCTAAGTATGCGGATTACTTCTTACATCTATAATTTAAAAAAAAAACTGGTTTGCTCTTGTTTGTGTGCCCTCATAACATTGCAAATTTCAGCAAGCTTTAGACAACTATGCGGAGAGCGTAACAGGGCGTTGGGCGAGCCTTAGCATCCACGGGCACCTGGTGGCCACCAGTTCAGACTTCGGCGAGTTGGATCCGCGGGAGGCTCGGCTGTTGCTCCTGCTCGCCGCGGCCCAGGACGGAGCACCCTTGAGGGACACCCCGGTTTACTTGCCACACATTAGCCCTAATGTAAGTTATGTGAAATTTTTTGATGAAGAAGAGTAGAGTAGGAGCTCTATAAATGCAAGCTATAAGCTCTATTAATCTTGTCAAGTTGTCAAAAGTTGTGTTGCAGCACTTTAGAAAGGCACTCTCGAGTGAGTTTTTAAAATCATCATCTTGCTTCTTTATTATCACAAATGTGAAAGTAACTATCTCTTGGTCTCTGTTTGCTAGCTCTTCTGGGTATAACTGTTATACCGTGATGAAATTTGGCAATAAGATACTTTCGACATAAAGGAATAAAATAGGCTCCTTTTATCCCAGAAAATTGCATACTTCTCGCAGGAATTCTTTGAAGACGAAGTAGCGGACAACAGCTAGTATTTCATCCATTCCATCATTGCAGGTGGCATTCAGAGCAGTGACATGCAAGCTCCTTGCGGACGTTTATATCCTTGTAGTATGCGGTGCGACGCCAGCTCTGTCGCAAATAGATGAAATTGTACTACAGTGTTGGGAAGGGTATGCTCATCTTATTAAGGAGGCCAAAGTGGCGTACCCGAGAAACTTTCCGGCGAGCGTCACATTTGAACCTTGTGTTCTTGGGTAAGTCGGACAATGCCCCAAGCAATGCATTCATTTCATAATATTTGAATGCCAAGAAATAATTTGTGTGTGGCAACAGCCTTTGATTAAGTGGAGGGGTTTTTCCCACCTGTTGCCACCAATTTGTTACCAGTGGTAACAGCTGGGAATTTTTTGAAGTGATAACTTCTTATGGGAGTGTAAACCGCTTCGTAACGTAACGCGTTACGGCGCCAGTCTGTCTGGCTTCCCTTTCTCTGACGCATACGGTAGCGGTAGGCAGGCTCTTCCTCTCCAACCCACAGCGCTAGTGGTATTTTGCACTGACGCTTCCCCCTCTCTCTACTCAGTGTTTAGTGTGCGTCAGACATTATACATATAGACCTACTGTTAGTAACTTAGATTAGTTTAAGATCCTGGATGGTGCGACCGAAAAGCACAGCGGATATATACCGTTGTCAAATCTATAATATCTTATTCTATTCTATTATTTAACGTGTTAAAAATTGTATTTTATTATAAATTCCTTTTCAGTCTAAACAAGTTTTTTTTTTCAACTTTTTTAACATCCGTATTATTTTCAGAATTCTTTTAATAAACATAAGTAAACAAAAATGCGTGTTTTCGCGCCATCTTCACGTGCCGAACCAGAAAAATCGGGGTATGTCGGGTGCCCACAAAATTGACATACTCAGGACATTTTATGTAACCACAGCGAGAGACTTGGCGCCTGAATTAAAAAGAGATGAAGAAAATAAAGGTAAGCCACGCCTTCCCATAAATAGCAATGACCAATTTGTTTCGGAATGCACGCTCTGAAATTGAAGACCTATACCAACACCTAAAGGTGGAAACACATTATTAACACGCGACGCGACCCGATGCAACGAATGTATGCGCATGGCGTCGCGTCTGATGTTCATAGTGTGGTTCTGGTCATAGAAAATAATACAATTTGATTCGACTCAACACGCGTCGCGTTGCATCGGGTCGCGTCGCGTGTTAACAATGTGTTTCCACCTTAGTAATTCGTGTACGGTCGCCCAAATATGTGGTCTACCACTTTTCATCCAACTTCCTATCAAATGAAAATGTCGCTAAAGTCGAACTTTCAAGCTGACATCCTGTCTTATCGACATTTATATTGAGACGTGCAAAGGTATTTTAACCTTAGGGTGGTAGACCACATATTTGGCTGATAGTACTCTGTAGGAATCTAAAGTGGACGCGATTTATGAAGCCGTGTAAGTTAATACTAGGTTAATATTAGGTCGTCCATTCCGTTGTTGCGTTGGTAGACTCTAACATTAACTGACTCTAACGGTCTCTTTGTGACCATAGTTGTTGCAGTTAAGCCCTCTTAAATTTTTGCTGACGCAGGAGTCCCCGACTTTTACGCCATCCTAAGAACCAGGGCCGCTGCCTTTAGGGAAAGACTCCTAGCTTCGCAAAACGACATCTTATCTTTGGTGGCTACAGATTATTATGATGAATTTAATAAACACTGGCGTAAGTTGCACCGGTCTGAGAATTGTCACATATAGTGATAACAATTGTGATCGTTTTATTTCAGTGTCGTAGGTTGTAAGGTTTAGTTTTTAGTTTAGTACAATTCTGTATGGGATTCTTGCCTGTCTAATAAATAAATATTATTATTATTATATTATTATTAAATATTTATCTTTAATATTACAGATGAGACAACCGAATTGGCTTGCAGTATATGCGAAACGTACTGGTGTTCGGAATATCACAAGTGCCACGCCCAAAGAGCTGGCAATATTCTGTGTTGCGTGCTTTACGCTGCTTCAGTGCCCACGCACACTATGAGGTAAATTCATGTTCGAAAAATATGATGGGATTAAATCGTGCAGTCTAAATACTACCTACTGTTGCTATTAGTACAAAGAGAGCGAAGTCGAAACGAAATAGAAGTATTTTTCTGCATTCAGTGTGAATTTTGCATTTTCCTCAAGATAAAAATAGCAGATTGTTAGCCAGGGTTTTGTTTAAATTATTAGTGTAGCATTCTGTTAGCGTTTTTAGTTAACTATCATTTCATTGGGTAATCTTAGTGATTAACCTGTAGACTCTACCCTACATACAAACAAAGTTTGTCTCTTTAGAATAGATAGAAAATTTTAAATTGGCATGAACTGTGGATACATCAAATGAATTAAAAGTAAACTCAGGGACCGGAAACCGGTTAATTTTTGAAACCGTTATTGTGCACTCGCCCGAGAACGAAAAGGATTTAGTTTTCGTAAGCGGTTGCCGGTTAAGAACAAATTGAGATACCGGTTTGTGCGCTTTTCGTTCGTCATTCGTTTTTGGGGAACAAAATTAACCAGTTAAATTGAAAATTACGAAACAAGAGCTGGATAGAACTTTTATTGCTCTCTCTTTTACACCGCCTACTACCGTGTCTGGCTGGAGTAGTTTTTTTTTTTTAATTTATAATTTAATTATCATTTTGCATTTTTTACAGATTTATTACAACTCAAATGCTTCAGGATTTATCAACAAATAAGGACATACATTGGTAGTTGAAAAGAATATTGTGTATGCGTATACTTTATTTATCAAACTATCAAGGCAGTTACGAGCAAGATTTTAAATCGAATGCAGTCGCTATTAAATAAGAACAGTATATTTTAAAATAGAGTATAATTATAAGACATAAATTCTGTGATGCACGGAGCCGTCCAATGTAAATAAAAGATTGAATTTTTATTAAATGCCTTTATTATTATTTAAAAATCATTGAAACCCAGTCAAAATCACACTAAAAAGGGCCTGGGCGACGAAGTAAGTTAAAATTATAAATACGGTCTCGGACTAGACAGGGTCTGTTGAACTGCAACTCACATGCTCTGCTGAATTAATAAAAAAAACAGTAAGTGCTTTTATGTTGGCAGTTCATATCATGATGACCTAGGTCAATATAAAGGTCAAACTATGTTTATGTTGAAGTTTATGGACTTGGAGGGTAGAATTTAGGCAAAGCGAGATAGATTGTTTCCGACGCCGACAATCTTAGAAGTTGAGTGTCAACTGAGTAATTATTGAGAACTGGCATAGCAGAAAAATAATTAACTTTTAAATAATGATGAAAGGTGTTTTTCATTTTTAAATAAACATCAAAAAAAGATGTATGCGCATCTTAGCGCATAACATGCTGGCATGGCAATATAGTTGAGGTGGGAAAAGTACACCTACTCATATGTAAGTAACAATAGCGGTGAGGAATCACTATTTTATGGAGTGACTGCACTGGTATAGGGAGTTTGACTTCTACTTTGACCTGTAAAGTGATGATACTTTTCACTCCAACACATTTGCAAAAGAACCATAAACGACAGAGATACAATGACCGAAACCCAAAGTGAAGTGTTGCCATTTAGGGCAAAAATGCAGAATTTTCAACACAAACAAACATAATTAATAGTCAACGAATTTCATCTTGGTCGCATTATTTCATGTCATACTGATGTAAGATTATTTGATTTCGCGTTCTTATATTTACAATTTTCATTCGATCACAAAGTTTAATTTCACATCTAACAGTTTACAGTACCAATAAAAACTAAAATGAAGCAATAGCTTATGTGTGTGGCAAGATAAATGTGATTTACATATAATTGTATTATTTAGCAGGCATGCATTTAAAATAAACGTAGTTTTGGCACACTCACACAGTTGAAAATGTTACCTTGTGATGACAGAATATCTTATTGCTTTATGTATGGCGGACCGATCTACATACAAAAATATTATAGTACATATTATAGTACACAAAATGAGACAGTCTAAAACTAAAAAGTTACCACCTAATTAAAGTCTGCTAATATTTAGAGGTAAGCGTTTACCCTCAAAATAGCAAGCTAGGAATAACTCTAAGCACCGTAACTATTATTGCTTCTAAGCAGAGTTTTAAGTTTTAATTTATCACAAATTTAGATAAAACTATCCATAATTTATTTTGATTAACTGATATCGTCCTAATAAATCGTCCACGTATCTGAAAACAAAACTCAAAATATGTGTAATGCAACGCATAGGAAACCAACATCGGTATCTCGTATTTTTAAAAGTTTAACATCGCATTGTTTTTAAAATGACTCGAAACACGCAACAAGAACGGGACTTACTTAACAACCTTAGCATTTTTTTAAAACAAATAAAATGATTTGGCACGATCTTAAAATGCTGCTTGAGTCAATTCTCAGAAGTATCGTCTCACAGATAGAATATTTATTTTCTTTCTTCAGCCCCAACTAAAGCTTAAAACCTAGTGAAAGCTTTAGAAGTCAAAGGAAACGCGACAAATTCCCAAATTTGTTACACCTCTGGCATAATTGTTGTAAACCGCTTAATCTGTATAAAGATCTCAAGCCCTATTCAACATAATGTCAAGACATAAATAAAAGATGTTGTAAATAAATAGAGGTTACATGTGTAAAGTAAATAATGCAATAAAACTTGCGACAGCTATTCGATTACAACGAATCTACACTGTATCAGCGGCATAAACGTACACCAGCCCTATAAACTAACACCGCACGCTTGTAAAGACACCATTATTTGTAAGTGCATCTAAGAAGTGCATTAAAAGGCCACTGTTTTTCACTCAACGAAGACGCTTACTTGAAGTTCAGTAATCTGCATTGTGGTTGTTTTATTTTGCATTTGAGCTGTTGTATGAGGTCGAATATTTTTAACGACGGCCCGACTTTCATCTCTAGTAGTTCTATGATTTCGTCTTTTGTTAACTGTAGCATCATAGGGCCTGTGATGTTGTTGAAGTTGTCGCAGTAAGGTTGGCAGTCGTTGACTGTCAGGAACCGGGCGACGTCGGCGGGGGTCCATAGCTCGGGTTCCACGGAGTTGAGAGCGTCGAGGGGTACCGTGGTGTTGACGAGGCGTGGAATGACTTTGTCCGTCTGGTTGGACGTGTCCGGGGACACCGGGGCGGTGTGCACGCTCGAGTCTTGCGACGCGTCTGTTGGTGTGCTCTGTAATGAGTTATTTATAGATATTGTATTACTACTTACCTATACGTAGCTTATGTATGTACCTATCAGTGGCGTGGCGTCAAGTATATCAGAAGGCAAGCCGAAGGGAACTTAACTAGCCTTTTCCTCTAATTCTGCACAATAAATTGTCCAACTGCCTTAAAATAGGCAAGCCAGTGGGAATCGAGTTCTATGGACGCCACGCCACTGGTACCTATGTATGTATGTAAACTCTTTATTGACTATTATCCCAAAAACTAAACATTATGTAGGTAGACGATAATTTGACGTCGTATAATTAGAATCTACGTACGAAAGAAATGTCTTCACGATTCAAATCTGTTCGAGAAAAACTTTTCTGAGGGTTTTCATACCTTGATAGAACTGTAGATGCGCCTCCTGAGGCTCCGTTGAATGATAACACAGGTTAGGCACACCAACGTATAATAAAGAGTATCAAAAGGGATAAGAGAATATTTACAAGGAACTTGAAATGAACGTAAGAAAACTATCGTAAGAGGATCTGAGTTGCAAAGCAAGGGGCCGGTTCTTGAGACTGACTGTAGAGCTGGCTCGTAGACGAATGATGGTTCTCGGTATTTTTAAACAGCCGCGCAGTTCCACGCGCACGTTGGCAGGTGTTACTAGACTAGCCTGCCAGCACGCTTAACCGACTGCGTCTAGGGGGGTAATGCATGTATCTGGCCGCTACAGAACATACTTCAATGGTTTTAGAACCTCTGTCTGTTAGTTCCCGCTAATCTTGGAAATTACTTTTCACTCTCATAGATAGATCAAGCTTAGCGCAGCTAGAACAAACTAGACCGTTTCATCAAAATCGAATGTCAGGAAGAAAACATAATTGCCATTGAAAAAAAAATTTTTTTTTGTTCGTTCTCCAAAAAATACATTCAAGCTTACTAAGTTGCGCGGCATGCCAGCTAGTTTATAATAACACTAAAGATTAGAATGATTTATCATTATCACTAACATGACAAACTGTTAGTTATCATTATATAAGTTACTTAGGGCGTGCATTGGAGGGGTCGCCAGGGTACGGCAGCGCATGCAAATTGCGCCACCCTCTCTGCCTACCGCTGCCTACCCTAGAATAACTGTCCCTTTTTATGATTCTAGGGCCTAGAACCCCCCACGCCACTGTCACTTACTACTACTACTTACTTAATTTTATTTGTCTTATGTTTTACAATAAAGAGTTTACAAGAACAACAACTTACCATCGACTCCTGGTTCCCCTCGTCACTCAGTCGCTCCTGCAACGGCTCAGTGCTGGCAGCATCAACCTCCATCTTGGAGACGTCTTGCTCATCCGGCCTAGACTCCACGTCGGCTGATATCTCAGAGACGCTAGTTGGCGGCGACAGACTCTTGGTGTCAGCCATGTCGGAGTTCTGTGAGCTCTCTTCCGTCGTGTTTGGCGGTTGGACTTGGACTTTTGGCACTGGAATTGAGAATGGCATTTCGACAATTGTTTCAATTGTTGTTTTTCGACAATTGTGTTAGTTAGATGGATGTTCATAAAATATAGACAAGCAAAAGTAACGGGTCTATTTTCATTTATTTTCGACTCTTACTCTATATGACTTTATTGTACAATCGAGGTCATAAATATCGATATAACCGACATTATTGTTTGTGGCATGAAGGTATATGTTTTTGGACGTCTTTTTTTTGCCCTTGACTGTACATAGTTCCAAACTAAGCAAAGATTGTACTAAGATGGATACCAGGCAAATGATAAACATCCTTTGCATAGACAAATAAATACATACATGAAACATCCATCTTATTTAATATCCACTCCGGGACTTGAAGCTTCATTCAGGTTCTCAAACACGATGTCCACGATGCGTCACAGAATCGTCACAAAATCATGAGTCGCGCCGTTATATTTTTAAACTAATAGAAAACACTACACTATTCTTCTATTTTTATTATTTGTGTTTTTTTTATTTATTTAGTAGTGATTTGTGGTGTTCAATAAAGAGTATTTGTATTTAATTTCTAAATGACACTGAAAATTAGAACACATCGAAAAATCCGAAAAGTAAAACTATGGCCGGGAATCGAACCCGGGTCCTCGTCATTCCGTGACGCGTGCTATACCCCTACACCACCCATAGCGCTAAGCCTTCGAATTTTTCCATCTGTTACCAACTGTCACGGGACCTTGTTACTATGCGAATATTTGTCATTAAGCGTCATCTGTTTGAATGATTTGTCTGTACGACACAATCAGTGTCAGGATCGGTATTCGTATTGTATTGTATAGTTTTACGCTGCATGGCATATCCTCCTTTATCTTTTCGAGCAAGTTTTAAAAAAAAGCAAGTGACTAACGCTGATGCTTCTTCCGGCGGCGCGCGTGCTTGGCGGGCGGGCGCCTGGCGGCGCGCGGCGGCGGCTGCATGGGCCCCTCGAGCCGGTGCGCGACGGCGCGGCACCAGCCCACCGGGTACATGTCCGTGCTGTGCGCCCACAGCCACTGGTCGTACTCCGACCCCCAGCCGTCAAAGTGCACCTGACATACGATACGTGTAAAGGTGGAAACACATTATTAACACCGACGCGACCCGATGCAACGAATGTATGCGCATGGCGTCGCGTCGGATGTTCATAGTGTGGTTCTGGTCATAGAAAATAATACAATTTGATTCGACTCAACACGCGTCGCGTTGCATCGGGTCGCGTCGCGTGTTAACAATGTGTTTCCACCTTAAAAGTGGTACAGTTTGATTAATTCGAGTTAACACTCGACAAATGGGCGTCCTTGAGTCAATTTTCAACTTTGACGTCATACAAATAAATCCATTTTTAGTATACCGCTACCCACGTTCACAGATTATGTAAAAACTATTTTATTTGTATGACGTCAAAGCTGAAAATTGACTGAAAGCATCAACTCCAAGTAATCGCACTGTATTGCACTACACGGTATTCAGGGCCCGGTAGTATGTATGTATGTATAACTCTTTATTGTACATAAAACACATGAAAAAGATGAATACAGGAAAACATAAATGCACAAAGGCGAACTTATCCCTAAAAGGGATTTCTTCCAACCTCTAGTTAGGAGGTAGTTTAGATAGCGTGGCCCCTTGCAAGGGCATCGATTATTTACACTGCACTAACTACCGGCTCCCTCTCTCTCTACCTCGCTCTTTCTCCCTCTCCCTCACTCTCTCCCTCTCCCTCACTCACTGTCCCCTCTCTGCTCCCTAACTGCCCTAAGTATTATTACACTCAATCATAAGGCTGCCGGGCCCGTTCGGTCGCCCTAGTTAAGGAACCTAACAGCCTTATTCATAAAAAGTTAGAGGCTCGCTATAAGCTCGCTATAGGACCGATGCAAAAAAAACATGATTCATAAACGTCAATTAGCGCTAATCAGTCCATCAAGGGTCTGATAAGTAAAAGGCCATTTTTGGTCTATGATTTGTCAAGGTGACAACATAACGCGTCTAATCCATCCATCAGCAGCTCATTAGCTAACAAACTGCTAGCAAGCGTTTATGAATCATACATTTTAACAACTGTCAAATAAGCTTAATCAGTCTGTTAACTAATAGACTGATCAAACCTCAATTAAGGATTTTTATGAATAAGGCTGTTACTCTCTAACTCTTATCACACCACCTTTATTTAGGGTCATGTTCCCTAAAAATTGGATAGTTTAATAGGCCTTTTAGTAGATAGTGGTATTGTACCTTGAGCAGATCAGCGACGACGCGTGCGACAGTGGCGACGCACACGAGCCTTGGGTCCATGAGGTCGGCGCACTCGAGCCGCATGCCGCACACGAAGCCGTGCGACACCAGGTGCCCGCGCGCCGCGAACAGCGCGCGCCCCGCCGCCCGCGCCCCGCAACCGGACAAGTACTGGTCCCAGCTGAACTCTTCGGCGGTGAAACTAATGAACAAGTTTAGTCCACAAGTTTGTATTTAATTGAATACGTGGTAGGATTCATTGGAATTTATTTTATCATCAATTAAATTTTTGAATAAATTCACGATGAGTTGCAGTTCTCAGGATTAGGTTACTAAAATTGTGGTGGTGGGTTTTTTTTACTTTGAAAAGGATTTTTTTTCTCAATTCACGTCAAAAGTTTATTTTGCAAAGAGGCCGCCAAAGGCTCTTTTTACATGTCTTTTTTTGAATCTACCAGCGCATTCGGAAAGACCATCATTGTCAAGAAGAAAGCGCCGCAAGAAACTTGGCAGAAAATCGGATTCACCTTTCCTTTTTTTGTACACTCAGCGGTAATTTTCCTACCATCCGAATTTAAAAAAAAACAAAGGAGCTTAATTTCCTGATGTCCCAGGCAGTATTTTGTAATTTAAATTATCGTTTTAAAAATCTATGTGTACAATTTTTCCATAATTTAACAGTTTTAGGTTTTTCTTACTGAAATCGTTTATCCTGTCGCCTCTCATACAAGAAAGAATGTGTAAGTATGTTGGGGTCGAAGAATGGAGCAACTCGAGAAAAATGACAAAAAAAACACACTAAGCGTGAGTAGCGTGACTAACGTGAGTTGCATCATGTTATGTTAACATTACCATTATCTTATCCGTAACTGACGATTTTGACATAAAATTTCATATATTTTCTGTCAAGAATCATTGGTTAGGGCAGTGGTGGGCAAACTTTTTTCATGGTGGGCCAGAAAATCACAGATATTTCAAAGAAGGGCCAAAATTATACTAAAATGCAATTTTTTTGACACATGACGCATGAACTACGTGGCTAGTCTAGCTGGCTCCTTTGCCTTCGCATCTATTATTCTATTTTATACAGCAGCACCGTCTAAATATCGTCATCCTGTGCCATAACACTCCAATTCGAAGGAACGCCGGCGGGCCGCATTAAATTCTTTCGCGGGCCGGAGTTGGCCCGCGGGCCGTAGTTTGCCCATCACTGTTTAACGTTATTGTTAAAGCAATTTGGTGCAACTCGCATTAAAGTTGAAAAACTGAATTTTCATAATGTTTGTTTCTTACCCAGAAGGCGGCACCAGTGGTATACTATTAGCTAGCGCGAATCCGACAGGGAATATACAGGGCGACCTCTGGTGATAGCAAAACCAATCCCCACCCGACGCGTCGGCTGGATAGCAGTCTATGCGGATCATCATGTATCTAAAAAAAAAAGTCTGTCTAAAAAAAGTCGCAGTCCAACAGTAACTTTGTCCATGACAGCGTAAAGCAAACGCGGCGGATTCCGAATGCTCTCTCTAAATTTTTGAGCAAAGAAGATCAACATGGCTAATTAAGAGTAGGAATCTAAGTGTTGTAACTCGTAATTCGTAATAGGCTTGGGTTTCTTTAAAATAACTCCTAATAGCAGGCGCAGACGTAGTCTAAGACTGTCAAATTGTCCGTTGCAGTCCATGCAAACAGGGCTGGGCAAAATACGAGCTTTGCTTTAATTGAAATACAAATTGCAAAATACTGTATCGCAAGTAATTAAAATACGAAATACAAAATAAGTAATCCAGACCAGCGTGTTGCTAACTCTAATTGCTGCTTACCATCATTACATTACTACACTCTCGCCTCGCACTCACACTCACGATCGTTAAATGAAGGTTAAATGTATTTAGAAGCCTCAAGTATTTGAAATACCAATTACAAAATACTTCGGCGTCAGGTATTTGTAATACGAATACGAATTACATTTTTGTTTTGGCAACACTGATCCCATTAAATTTAGTAGATAAGTATTAGATATAGCAACACTCTTCTGTCAACGTCTCCAAACCGAGTACATGTGTCGCGAATCATTTATTAGAAATAAATGCCAAAAAGCCTCAAATTGCAGTTTAACTAGTGATAAACCACCCCAACAAGTGGTCCTTCGAACCGGATATGAACCAGTGACCTATGGATGGAAGTAACACAAGGAAGTAATTGACATACAAATACCAAATACCTATTTCAAGTACAAGTACATGTAATTCAAATACTGCCCAACCCTGCATGCAAAACACACACGCATTCTATCTACAAAGCTTCTGGATGCCGTGCACTCGACTTTAAATGTAATAGAGAACCCTAACAAAACATTTGCAAACCTTACCCTTCATTCAAAATCTGCATAACGGTAGCAGCGCAAACCGCAGACAAATTCAAAGGATCTATAGCTTCCAACTTCATGCCTTCTAAGAACAATGGTGGTTCATTAGTCGGGTACTTATAGAACATTTCAGCGGTTGTATCATTGGGTAGTAGGAGCCCTGTAGCCACCCTTTGACAGTAGTTCTGGGGGGCGTCTAAGGGGTGTCCGATTCTAAACGCCCATCCTACAGGGTGTATTAGTGGGGAGTCCTCGTGACACCAGAAACCATTGTCTTCTGGTGAGCTATCGTAATATTTGACGTGGAGTCTTTTACCTATTATTTCACATACGCTAGCAACCTGAAACAAATGATATGTATTAATAACTACAAGGAAACTCAATTTCTCATTTTTAGCTACACCGAAGAAGGTAACCCGTGTATAATTTCTGTGATGGGAAGACGGAAACATTGCCAATATTAATTTAGAAGATGCTCAGAGCTAACTTTTATGAAAATGACAGACTTATCAGAAATTACAGCATAACACTTAACCACCTAATTTAAAATAAGTATTTACAGAAAACACGCGAACCATTTTTGTCGTAGATATAGCGAGAAATAAAATATATCTTCAAATCTCTCACCTTAACTTGAGATATCCTATTTTTATCAACTACTTCCATTATAGAACCAATACTAAATCTCGATTTGAGACTATCATTTAGTTTGGTATAGAAGTTAGCTGGCAAAGTCCGCGCACCAGTCAACTGTTTTACTAAAAACCTGAAAATAAATGATAATTATTAATTAGAATAACATAATTATGTTGACACTTTGGAATGACTGATGTCAGGAATGACCAAGTTTCTTGCGGCGCATTCTTCTTGGCAATGATGGTATTTCCGAAGAAGCGACCAAGCTTCAAAAAAATACATGTCAAAGAGCCCTTGGCGGTCTATTTGCAAAATAAACTTTTGATTTTAATTTTCTGATAGAATAAAGGTTGACAGTACAGCAATGACTTACTTTTTCCAATCCGTATACTTGTCCTCTATACTTCTCGGCGGTATAAGCGGTTTGCCTCTAGTAGCACACCAGCCTACGGGATGCACTTCCGAACAACACAGATTCACCCAGAAGTCTTTGGAGTCGTCGCTGCCAAACCCTTCATAACGCAGCAAACCCATGTAGCCTTTTACCTAGAAAATAAATAATAATTATGAATAAATCGATACTTATTATTATATATTTGTAGGCATTAATCTTTGGAACTGCCAGTCGAATTTAAAAAAAATATTTATGCATTTGAAAGAACAATTCTCGAGGAAAGTGATATAGCTATATTTCAGGTAAGGGGCTGATAAGAATTCATTTGAATTAAGGGTGATATCGCGAAGCACAGCTAGAAGTGGATATAACGCTTGCTTGTTAGTTGAGATAGAATATTGGTTACCTACCAATCAGACGCCTTTTGGAGCGCATTTAACATGCAGAGATTGTCTAATTTAATAATGTGAACACCGCTTTAAATATTAAATACACACTAATTAACTTCCGTCTTTGGTCATTCTGTCACTGCCTAACAACGAGAAATGCATCAAACCACTCAATTTTGATTTGACAATACTGACTAGACTGGCAGAGATCCCTTATAGGGATAAGTTCGCCTTTGTGCAAATATCTGATCTTTTTTGTGAAATGTGTTTGTTTCTTTATATTTGTACAATAAACTTACTATAATAGACCGACCGCTTAACTAAGTCCTCGCCCTCGCGGGTCTGTACCCGCCCCCTGTGGGCGCAGGGTAGGACGACAAAGGGAACCGAGAGCGGTGCGGGTGGGTAGTGCGCCTGCCGCCCGCACCTCTCAGCCCCTTTTGTCGCCTTCTCCGCCCCCGTGCCACGCAGGCGAGACTCAGTTAAGCGGTGGGTCTATAACTTACAATCCCTTGAACCATTGCAACATTGAACCCATGTCAATACACATTAAAGGTGGAAACACATTATTAACACGCGACGCGACCCGATGCAACGAATGTATGCGCATGGCGTCGCGTCGGATGTTCATAGTGTGGTTCTGGTCATATAAAATAATACGATTTGATTCGACTCAACACGCGTCGCGTTGCATCGGGTCGCGTCGCGTGTTAACAATGTGTTTCCACCTTAACTCACTTTCAACACGGTGGCCACCCAAAAATAATCATTCAATTTCTCCGAATAGTTATCGCAGTCCGTGTTTTTCACTTCAACCTTCATGCCCTCGAAGGTGTTGTCCCACATTTCGTGCAGCGGCGCGTGCTTGAACAAGCTCACTGGCGCTGCTAGGAAATCGCAGCCGAATAATTCGTCTTTCCACTCATAGCTGTTCGCGACTTGGGCAGCTGGTTGCTTGATAGGTCCAGCCTGTAAAAGACCAGTTTGTTTGACTACAAGGAAAGCTTTGTTTTTCATAGAAATCATACATATTTCATTGATTTGAAGTCTACAGTCTTTAATGTTCTATATTATATAGTCTATAGGAAGCCGTGGTAGCCTAGTGGTTTGACCTGTGGCCTCTCAAGCAGAGCGTCGTGGGTTCAAATCCCGGGCTCACACCTCTGAGTTTTTCGGAATTGACAACATTTCATATTTCTGAGCCTATAATTTTAATGGTTCTCTGTATTCTGTTTGAAAAGATGAACATGCTGACAGTTTAATTTTTTCGCTAGGGTTTGTATTTAATTTATAATTAATTTATTAATTTTTGCTTATTCTAAAAGGGCGTAACTCCGATACTATCACAGAATAAACACTTATCCTTTTGTCTTTTCTGTATAGAAAAAAATTTACGTCAATTTCAAATTGTCAATGTCAGGCCTTATTCTCCGATATTCGATTTTCGAGGTTCGCTTCGTGCTGTTCCGCTCATACTAATATAGTCATTAATTTGAGAGTGAGAGAGAAGGTATTCAACGAACTTCAAAAATAGAATTTCAGAGTTGCCCCCCTTGTACTTTGAAGTTGTCATATCCAAAATTATGGTCGCTTATTTTTTCTCGTGAAAAAGGCAAAGGTGTTTCACCTATCCTGTGGTAGTTTTGGTAAAATTAGGACATATTTTTAATTAATTTTTATTTTTTATAATAAGCGATATTAAAATTATATAAACATATTGCAGTGATCAAGAGGCAAAATGCTTTCGAACCATATATACATTTTCAGGTGTTATAAAAATGAAATGTTGTCAATTTATGTGCGAAAATTACATTTGTAATTTGCCACGAGCTCTTCGGTGAAGGAAAACATCGTGAGGAAACCCGCACAGCACACATCTGCAAAGAAATTCAATGGTGTGTGTTAAGTTCCCAATCCGCACTGGGCGCGCGTGGGAACTATAGCCCAAACCCTCCAATACACGGAGGAGGCCTATGCCATGAGGCACGCCGAATTTCGCGACAAATTAATAAATAAAAAATAAATAAACGACAATAACAACAACAACAACAACATGTACTTACTGAAATTGTAGCGAATTCGGAATATAAAGGCTTATAAATAAATAAATAAAAATATAGTCTATTATATAGACCGAATGCTTAACAGAGTCCTTGCCCGCGTAGGTACAGGGGCGCAGGGTAGGCCAAAGGGAACCGAGAGCGGTACGGGCGGGTAGTGCGCCTGCCGCCCGCACAGGAGGGGCAACTCCGAAATCCGATTTTCGAAGTTCGTATCACACCGTCCCTCTCACTCTCAAATTAATAACTATTAGTGAGAGCGGAATGGCACGAAACGAACTTCGAAAATCGGATTTCGGAGTATAAGGCCAGAGCTCGGCCCCCTTTGTCGAATACCCCGCGCCCCTGTGCCACGCAGGCGAGGACTCAGTTAAACAGTCGGTCCATAGGAGGAGGCTATACACCTTAATTTGCATTCTTATAATAACATTAAGATTGAGGGGCAATTAATGTTTGTGTAAGCCCTATGGTACTGAACTAATGCAATTAACTAAGGAGAAATGCTATTTAAAATGGCAAGAACTTTTCACTGCTTTCATGGCAAAAGGCATTTGGTACGGTACCAATGGTACCATAGAGAACAAGGTCTTCAAGGTTCCCTGATTTGATCGTGCCAGCCTTTCCAGGGATCTACTCGTGTCAGCATTTCGTGTGCGATGGTCACATTCCAGTAAATAGACATAGATCTTATATTTAATGAGAGTCATACAATCACCCTCGTGTGCTCACTGTAATAAAACTGAGGATCTTTTTCGTCTTCTTTTGAAATGTGACCATAATAAAGACATCAGTGAAAGGTATCTGGATGGCATGAATGAGTATAATGGAGATGTTAATGTGATCCTGAGTTGCCCTTTGTCAGATGAGGCAGTACTATTATATAAATTTGTAAGACACGCCTTTGACTCCAGAGCCTCGGACTCTGGGCAAAGCAGTCTGAAATAGGTAGCTGTGGTTTCTCTTGAGGCTGAAATAGTCACCATTGGTGTATTCAAGCCTCGCTAAAATTTTAGATATAAAAAAAATATTTATTTATTTATATTTATAAATTATAATCTCATAATTAATACTTAGACTAGCCATGCATGCTAATTATACAATAAGAGAGATGCAGAACAGGTTGACAGACTAATAATATAAGATTTAGCATTTGGATAAAGTCCAGGGACCAGATACCGGTGTTTCTTCATACAAGGTGTTTCTTCATACAAAAAAAAAAATACAACCGAATTGAGAACCTCCTCCTTTTTTTTTGAAGTCGGTTAAAAATACCGGTATTATTGCGTTCTATTTCGTTCTTTGGTTTATCATATAATTTTTAATGGGAAAATTTAATGATACGAAGTTGTTACTTAAATACATTATTGAGACCTACATAAAAAGCACAAAATAATTCAATATGCTAGGAAATATCGAATTAAAAATACCGGTTCCAATCCCTGGGATAAACTATCTCAGTGTTTGGATAATCGAGGTTTCACATTACCTGAATATCATTGAGCGTGGCATGCCACTGTTCCAGCTGCGGCAACGGCTCCAAGGGGATCAGCCCCGCCATGTGTTCCGCACCCTCCATGAGTTTGAATCTCCAGCTACAGTGACGTTTCCTCAGCCTGCTGGCATGGCATCGCAGGGAACAGAACTTGTTGTTGCGCGGATAGAACTGTCCACGCCGGCCGACACGACCGCACAACTCACATATTGCTGCAACCAAACCCAGCTGTTGCCGGTGATGCTGTGTAGAATTCACTTATTGCTAACTTGCACTTATTGTTACTAGGTTGACTTTTCTTATGTCCTTCCCAGGATTGAAACTATCTCTACACCAAATTCAAGCAAATTGGTTCAGCAGTTAGTGCATCACCTTATTTTATCTCAATTTATTTTCACTAGCTTTTATTCAACTTCACTTGTTAGCAAGTGTCTGGAACTAATCTTGGGAGCCTAATTTCTGTCACCTCCAGTGGTCTAATTGACTTGTTTTATATGATTAGACGTTAATGCAAATAGACTCTACAGAGCTAGAGCCAGAAAAAGGTTTGTTATTTTTTTTATCAAAGCTTATATGTATCTGTTGCGAAATGAATACACAAGGAGCTCATCAATTTTCTCTTTGCATGTCAGACATGCACACACAGCAGTGAATGTAACAGACATTTTCATATTTACTAACTGGACGGATTTGGATAAAATTTGGAACGGAGATAGCTGGTACCCTAGATTAACACATAGGGTACTTTTTATCCCGAAAAATTGCATAGTTCCCGCGGGATAGCAATAAACGTTTCAAAGGTCAGCTACCGAATGTAAGTTTAATTCTATGCGGACGAAAGTCGCGGGCAGAAGCTAGTATTAAATATTCATAAAGCTTAATGGTGAGAGAAAATATGTAGTACAAGGAAATCTTCATATCCAATTTATTTATTTAATTACATTACAGCAGAAATACATTTACAATTTAATGTGAGTCAGAACTAATTCCCTAAGCACTTTTGTTGTGAGAGTGTGCCTGTGACCAGTGCTTGGAAAAATTTGAATTTCCGGATTTGCAGGTTAAATTCAAAGCATTTTAAAGCTCAATATACTGCGCTGTTGAGTAAACATTGATAATACTACCTTGTATTGAATAAATTGAAAACCAAAAGGAAAATAAAATGTAATTTTATAACTAAGATTTATATTGCTGAAAATAGAACATAAACAAAGTTTGGCTAAGTGTGAATTAAGGTTAGAAGATGTTTTCAAAGGTTCCAAATGTTTCCAGGATTATTTATCTGTTACAAATCATTTTTGAATACTGCTATTATAACCCCTCAAACATTTTATCTGCTAAATAGTTATTAAATGACACGAGTTATGTTTATGATTACAATTTTGCGCTGAATTTTTTTATGAAAAGCGTTGCAAACTTACCGTAACTGTCTTTATCTAAAGGAATAATTGATAGATCATCAACAATATCTCCCTCTTCCGAGAGCTCAGCTGCGCTATAGGCATTTACTCCGCTCGCGGCATTGTAGTAAGCCATATTAATGCGACTGCCGTGTGAAAAACCAACACTTCACTTGTAAACACCGCAGCAATCATGACTTAAAATTACCGGATCAAGTCAGATATTACAATATTTAGTGTTCAAAATATACCTAAGAATTAATTTAATAAACACTTTTTATGTATTAAATGCCAATTATCACATACATAATCAAAGATTTCTCCACAAATATCAAAATGTGAATCTAACAAACAGCAGGGAACCATCCATCTTTCATTTTACGTCAAGTTAAGTCGGACAGTTAAAATTCTAATAAAAAGACGCCTATTCACTATCCGACTACACATAAAAAAAAAAACAAAAAGTATATTTTGCAAATGAACCGCCAAGGGGTCTTTTACATGTATTTTTTTAATTGAGTTTGATTGAATTTGATTACATTATTAAAGTGCGATCAAACCGCCGCGCATACGCAGTGACGTGTCGTAGACGTCACGTTTTCTCACCGTTTCTTCATAACATTTTGTTGCGTTTCCGTAACGTTACCGTTTTTTAAGCAGCGGTGTGGTCGCACTCACCCTTATACCGTCTTTCCTTTCTTACACTAACTAAACTAAAGCCACCGGTACCGGTAGCCACCTTATGCTTTTCGCACTGCTTACGCAGCGCAGCCTTTTCCTTGTCTCTCATACCATGCTCATACCATGACAAGAGAGAGAGAGAGAGAAAGAGAGAGAGAGAGAGAACATTGCTTCATGTTTTTGTGTTTCGCAAACGGTATAATATGAATGGGAGAGTCTTGATTACTCTACTCTATAGATAGAGACAGTAAGATAAAGATAGAGGAATATTATAATAATTTAATATTACATACTATACTAACATAGTAATATTTGCTATTTTGCACAAGTGTGTATAAACGGGGAAAATACCTACAAGTTTTTACTGTAAAGATCGAAATCTATTGTCTTTGAATGGGACTTTTTAAGTTTTTAGTTTTTTTTTCATGTAAGTAATACTATTCTACTAGGGATAGAAAATCTTAATTATAATAACATCGATAAAGTGTCTTTACAATACAAGTTTCATAATATTTGTAAGCCACGATCCATGATGACAAAAATGAATTATCTAAATCCCGTTATCTGACTAGCTTCTGCCCGCGACTTCATCCGCGTAGAATTACTATAATATAAACATTCCTCTTAAATCCCTCTATCTATAAAAAAAAAACCGCACCAAAATTTAAAGATTATAAGCATACATAGGGATAGACAGACAGACAGGCAGCGGAAAGCGACTTTGTTGTAGTGATGATGATGAAGCGTACGATTTGAGGAATAGAGAAACGATTTAAATCAGAAAACACCAATAAAACAGCAACTAATATTTTACTACCCATTCTTTTACTTGTTTGCCTTACTTACACACAACTAACAAGTAAAATAAAACGCAAAACTTAATAAAAAAACCGGTCATGCCTGTGTCGGACCACCCGTAGTGTAGGATTTCATAGTTGCCTGTCACAAAAGGCTGATATTGTTAGAAAAATTATTCACTTTTATAGTATGAACTTATCTAGCTCCCGATTTCAAGTATTACACACAGTATTTTTGAACGATATTTCTAACGACATATCCCACTATGGAAAAAAAACGAGAAAAAACATCCGTACTTATAGTATGTATGTATGTATGTATGTAAACTCTTTATTGTGCAAAATAAACAAGACAAATACAATTGACAAACAATGAGATACATGCACAAAGGCGGACTTATCCTTTTATAGTCTGGCAAAAAAGAGTAGAAATTAAAAAGTGGGTATACAGTAGTGTCGTCCCGTTTCATTATACCTTATAGATTAGAAAGGGACGATTCTACAGTATACCACTTTTTAATTTCTACTCTTTTTTGCCAGACTGTAACGTGTAGGGGAGGTATCTTAAAATATAAATTCAAGATTTTATTCTATCAGTTTGTCAAATTACAGCTTTCTAGTACATATTAAGAATCTTTGAGGTTAGCCGCGGACAGACAGACAGACAGACGGACGGACGGACGGACATAGCGAAATTATAAGAGTTCCTTGTTGAAAACCGAACCGTAAAATTCAAAGAATACTCAACAACTATTTTTTTTTTCATTACGTGTTGGAAAACAGTATTTTTTTTTGATATATTATATTTTTCTAGTCTATCGTAATAAACATCGATATGAATGAAATATATCGAATCGAAACTGGTAGTCGATATTCTTACGAGCCTCTCTCTTTTGTGTTATGTTGTGATTGGATGAAAAAGTGAATGCTATTGCAAATGGACGATCGAGTTGACTTGACTGACAGTTGTTTATTATTATCAATCGTTATCGCGTGCAGTTTTACAGTGCGTACAAGTGTATTGTTAAATTTTTAAAAGGTAAATATCCATATAATTTATCAAATGCTTATTTAAATTACTCAACTGTTTGCTATATGCAATCAACGATAATTTCCTAACCGGACAACCGGTAACGTCTAGAACTTTTCATTGTAGTCGTCAATGCCATTTGCTACGTATTTGTTATTTATTTATTTATACCCGATTTTTGTAGAATTAAAGGATAAATACCCTCCAGATACATTAGATTTTAAATATATTACTTTATTTGTGAGATTAGTTGCAGTAGCGGTTACACAGCAGTCAGATCTGCAGGTATTACTTTAACTCTTGCATCATAATTTTCTTTTCAAAGTGCAGTATTTTTATTTAGACTTCCGCATTCTACTGTAAAAAAAGCAAACTAGTCCAAAGCAAAACGATAGTTTTCAAAAAAGTATTCACGTGTTACATTATAATTTTTTTTATTTCGGATTTTAGTTGTGAACAAAGGGTAGTCTAGTTGTTAGTCTATTAAGTGTGATTGTTCATATCGTTAAGAAATAACTGTCCTGTTAATTAAGTCTAATTGTATGCACAAGCAAATTAAAGTTAGCAAATTCATTTATTAATGAGCAGGACAAGATTAAGCTATTAATCTAACATAACATATGTTGAACAATTATTTTTGTTATATTGTAGGTATATTTTAATGAATGTTTTTTTGTTCTAGAAAATCTCCACACGGCTTAGCCATGGCTAAAGGTTAGTTCAAACATGTTCAATCACAATAATTACTTTTTAATAACCTTTGTGAGTCTTTGGCCTTTAATTGCCTTTAATTAAAGATCCAATGTTGTAAGGGAGTGGTAAAAAAAACCGAGTAGGTATATGTTTGTCACTATATTGTTTAACAGTAGAATAAAAATGGTTTTTGTTTTGTAGGATTATACTATTAGGCCAATAACACTTCTGCTTATAATATGTTATTCAGGCTATGTACTGAATCAAACTTCTAAGCCTCACTTTTGTATGTACTTAAAAAAAATAGACTTCATTTAGGTAGTTCTAAAAAACAATATATAAACATTTTTAGAAAAGTTCTAAATTAATTCCATAGCTGTCTACTGCTGTGTTCTAGAAAAAGATAGTGAAAATGAAGGTAGATATACAAAAAATTCAATTTAAATTAACGGTTTTAACTCACTAAGAATTTCTTCTCTCACTCATGTGTTCTATTTACGTACCTATTCATTCATTCATTTTCATTTGCATTATCTGTTAATTGATTGAATTTGGCATTACTTTGTGGATATATTAATGAACAAATCATTTGCACTTGCATGTGTGGTAGACATCCTAAATGTTTTTTATTTATATTACCGAGAGCAACAATTAGGATCCATAAAAACATACTTTTTTATTTAACTGCCTTTTGCAGACAGGAATTTTGCAGTGTTTTTTCCACACAAATTTACTTAGGTACCTACTTTTTAAAATACTAGCTTCTGCCCGCGACTTCGTCTAGGTAGAATTATACATTATCAACCTCCCCCTTGAATCACTTCTATTAAAATAAAAAGGACCAAAATGTATTGCGTAGATAAAGATCTAAGCATACATAAGACAGACAGACAGCGGAAAGTGACTTTGTTTTAAAACAAAAAGCGGCCGTTTTAGTTTTGTGTAAATTTTTGGGACAACTATAGAACAACAGATTGTATACACTGATTTAATACATATTATAGGTGTTTTCCTAGTATCTAACCATCGGAAATTATTGAATATTGATCTAATTTAGGAGATATAAGAACATTTCCGAAGTAGCGCTAGTTTCGCTTATGGTGTCGCCCAATGCCGGATTTGGAGGTCGGGAGGCCTCCGGGCAACAAGGGTGTGGAGGCCCCTGGCCCCAAATTATTTTCCTGTCCAAGTTCTGTTGTTTACTAGTGTTTACTAGTCTGAATTTGTTTTTTTTTTCGAAGTCTATTGTGGGGGCCCCTCTTTTGTGGAGGCCCCAGGGCTGTAGCCCCGGTTGCCCTCCCTGGTGTCGCCTTAATCTTATTTTTAGTATGCTCCTTTCCAATTCTTTCTGTCAAACTAGTTACTAGTTTAGATTTACACATCCACATTAGGCATCCATATAATGTGAGGGTAGGTAGAACACTGGTATCACAGACAGTTATCTTTAGGTGGAAGGGACTTGCTTCAAGGATCAAAACTTTTTCCAGCTTATGTTAATATGACATTTAGTTACGCTTGGCGAAGTATAGTTTCACAAATTCAAGCTTTCTGTTCAGATTTATATTGTACTAGATGTTGCCCGCGACTCCTTATGCTCAGAAATCGCTTACCGCTATCTTGTAGGTACTATGTATGACCTTCCTCGGGACCGAAACTATCTCTATACCAAATTCCAAAAGACGTAATATAGTTGTTTGGGTTAATTTTAATGAAAACCCCTGTAGTTTTTTTCCGTATTTCTTAATTTAGTTTTTCAACTTAAGGTACAGTGAAAATTTCATCATAATCCGTTCAGTGACAAACACATGACTGGCTGTTAAGGGGTTTCCAAAGTAAATTAAAAAAAAACTTTAATCCCTAGAGATCAAAAAGGAGCTTTAGTTCCGATATGCAGACTAAAGTAACATTTTCAGAGCATGAGAAGTGAAAAGTATTTATTATTCACTAAAAACGACAAGGTCGGTTCGAAAGCGCACTTTTAGACTTAGCAATTTTTTTTGCATTTAGGAAAAAAGAAGGGAGGAAATAAAGGAAAAGAGGAGGAACAGGCAGAGGTGCCCTCCGTGAGCTCTTTGTCTATTAGTGAGTCTGGGCCATCAACGTCGCAAGCCGAGCCTGAAGATGAAGGGTTAGGCATGGGTATGTCCAGTGCTGCAGCCAGGAGAAAAGCGAAGAAGGCTGCTAAAGCTGCGCCTATTGGAGCTGGAGCTTCTATAGAGAGCACTTCACAACCTGCTAAACCAGCAGCTCCCACTGAACCCGCTCCAGCGGAAGTGGCACCTGCGAAAGAACCAGAACGGAAGAGTGAGGAGAAAGAAGAAGATGATGGCTTGGGTCTTGGCTTGGGCGGTGGTGGTAAGAGACGGCCGCGGAAGAAGAAGTCCCAGGCTGCTCAAGAGGCAGCGGCCGCGCCAGCCGCTGCTGCGGTGTCTGCTATGCAAGTTCCAGCTGCCGCTCAGGCACCTGCTCAGCCGAGCGTGCCTGTAGCAGCCGCTCCTTGGGCTAGTGCTATGCAAGCTCCAACTGCCGCTCAGGCATCTGCTCCGCCGGGCCTGCCTGTAGCCTCTTCATGGGGTAGTACCATGCAAGCTCCAGCTGCCGCTCAGGCTCCTGCTCAGCCGAGCGTGCCTGTGGCAGCGTCTACATGGGGTAGTGCTGGGTAAGTCAATCAGCTTAATACTTTCAAGGCCGGCGCTTACCAAATGCCTGCTAATGTAATGTATGAAACTATGAGATAGATGCCAGGCCACGATACGAGATAGATGTCACGCAGCACCCAGCACGCATTTGGTGTGTGACGGCCATTAATCACAGAGAATGCAAGGCTTTCCTCTTGACTTGGTCTGAAGGCCTCGCCTCTTCGGCCTAATCTCTCTCGTGTAGATCACGCCTTAGAAGACGTACAGTACACAGCTTACGGCAAACTTCTTGAGCAGGAACGACGTGGAAGTGGCAAGTTCGCGCATGTACTTTTATACCAAAGAGACGCTTCACTTCTGCGCATTCAAGGTCATGATCAAGATGTTTGCCGGCAACTGTAAAATGTTTTTTTTATATAATATTACATGGCGGTAAACGAGCAAGTTAACGTTATGGTAAGTGATCACCACTACCCATAGAAACACGCAATGCCAAAGGATTGGAAGGAAAGATTTCAGATACAATTTTTAACGTATGTGTTTAGCGGCGCTTGGAAAAGGGTCTAAAATTACTGGATTTAATTATAGGATACCTTTACAATACAATGATATAAATTTTGCTGACGTGATTTTTACCCAGTTTTAATTAGGTTGACTAGAAAATAAATAGTCATGTAAAGTTATTTTATATTAAATTAGTAAGTAATTTTTCTTAAATATCAATATTGCTAAGCTAAAATGCAGTCTATACTATAGATTATACACATAGTTTAGAAATCGTGTGATTTTTACCGGTATCCTACTAATATGAATATACACTTTATTTGATAATGAAAAAGTCGATTCAACACTATCGATTTTTCCGGGATTCTCCGAACTACATTAGGAGGTACCTATAGGTTAATTAGTTCGCAAATTCAATCACAAATCGCGTAATACCTATTAACCACACGTGGCCGTATTTCAATTTCGAGAACCTAGGTAGCAAACACCACGACTGTCTTTTGTTCTATCTCGTGCTAAAAAAAAAATTACCTGATAAATCGTAATCCTATTCGTAAAGTTCAATAGGTACAAACAAAAGACTGCTTAATCGTATCTCGGGTTTCGGTAACTTAGGTAGCAACCGTCTGTCTTTTGTTTTGAGTCGTATTAACAAAAGAACCCGTAATCCTATTATTGCTGGTTTAAAGTTTTATGACTCGATTCCTTTTTCGAAATTTAAGCCGACGCTGACCATAGAACTAGTGGTAGGGAGGGATCTATGGCTGCAGTTACATTCTGATGCATTCGGCATTTGTCTGTGCTCTCGACCAGATGTATCGAGTTTTTCGCGCATTTTACTAGTGGCATAGTGCGGAAGTACATTCGAACACTGTTTCCAGTCGCGGTCGTGGTCGCGGCGGGCCAGCTGCTCCAGCTCAGCAACCCCCCGGTTTCCCGCAGCAAGGGCCAGGTTACCCTCAGCAGACAGGACCTAGCATGGGCTATCCACAGTCGCCGCCGCCTCATATGGGGCATCCGCAGCCTCATATGGGACACCCGCCGCCTCATATGGCGCATCCAGACCCGAGGGGTTATCCTCAACCTACGCCAACTGTTGTTCAGCAAGCCCCACAGCCTACTCAACAACCAGCCCCTCAAGCTCAACAAGCTCCGAGGCCGGTGGCAAGCGACACTTCTTCAAGCAGCACGTCTTCGGGTCCTGTGTCGAAGACACTGTGCCGGTACAAGATACCTCGCAGAATCGACGGCAACTCTGTGCCCTCTACACCAGTGAGAGTGGTCACAAATTATTTGGAAATGAAGATTTCTCCATTGAAAATTGTAAGTACAGTTTAGGTAATATTATCTGTCGTGTTATCTGTGTGTCAGACTTTGTCTGCGCAGAATTAAGATTAGCTTTATTTTTATCCACACTTCTAATAGTTATCGTTTTATTTTAATCAACTTACACAAAACCTTGAGAAATGAAATTTAATTACTTAAACCTTTCTCGTGAATCACTCGATCTATTGATGAAAATCGCATGGAAATCCGTTGAGTACCTAGTTTTTGAGTTTATCGCGGACAGACAGACGGACGCGGCAGAGGACTTTGTTTTAGTGATTTTTTCAGAAGGAAATTATCAAATTTATTTCTATTTTTGTCTTTGACTTAAATCACATAGGTATTTAATTTATTAGATATGTTAGATATATTAAATTCAATTTGAAAAATTCTTCCCTGAACTCTCGTAGGCTGTATATCTCATGCGAACCCAGTGCGGATAGGGAACTTCACATATACCATTGAACCGTTTCACGCAAAAAATTGAGATCCAAGCCCAGGTTTGAACCCTTGAACCCTAGCGCTCTAAACTACTAGGCATCTACGACGTAAAGTAAATTCTTTATTAGTAAAAAAACACTAATATAAATAGGAAGGAATCTTTAGTTGATTACGAATTTCATATTTTAGAGTGCTGAATTCTATTTTTTGTATTTCAGCACCGATATGACGTTTCATTCAACCCAGACAAGCCAAAGAAATGTATTGCTCCTGTGTTTTTGCAAGTAAAGAAAAAATACTTCCCGAAGGAATTAATCGCGTTTGATCAGATGAAGAATTGTTATGCTAAAAATCCTTTGCCCAAGGTCCCTATGACGGACCGATTTACAGTAGAGGTAAGTGCACATACATAAATATATTGTGTCTACTTATGTCATTGTGAACATGTTACAATTACTACAGGTGGCGGCACGTAAGTAAAACATGGAGGGGATATGCGCAGTATGAAAATGATATTGCTTTTCATACTGCGCATATCCCCTCCACGTTTTACTTATGTGCCGCCACCTGTACGAGTGCCTGTTTCATGTGCTGTATTTCGCTTCCTATTTCTCGATAGATCATTTGTGTTTCTTGGAACAAAAGTAAATGTCTTCAGAATCGATGGCATTTATGCTGTTTTATTTGCCAATACCTTGTTTATCTTTGCTTCTGATATCCGTATTACTTTTGCAGGAAGAATTCTTAGATCCCAATGGAAAGAAGATGAAATTTGAAGTGTCCTTCAAACACACGGGAATTGTGGATCTTAACACCATAATTCAGTAAGTATATTTTTTATTAAATGTTTTGCTTTCTTACTAGGTATAGGTAAACTAGCTAGATTGAGGCAGTGAGCTTTTCGTAAATCTAACTAACTAACTTGGCTCAGGGACTCAAATAGGGTCTTGGCCTCCGAAACGAGAGCACGCCATCTGTCCCGATCGTGCGCAGCTTCTTGCCAATCGTCGACTTGAAGACGTCGCAAATCCGCAAATCGTAAATCTAAATCAGAGGTTCCCAAACTCTTTTGTTCCATAGACCACTTTCAAAATTTTACTGGATCCGGAGGACCCCCTGCAGCTACATTACCACTAATGTCTAAACTAAATCTCGAAAAAAAAATTAAGATTAGCTCTATCTATGGAAACTTGCGTTGTTGCTGAGTTTCAACGATAAATTAACAGTTTTCGAAAAAATAGGTTAGAATTGATTGCTTGATAGGGTTAATTATTTGAAAATAAAGTTGACTAAACACATTTTCAATTAAATTTAAGTCTCCAAGGTCTTCAAGGTTCCCTGGTTTGATCGTGCCGGCCTATCCAGGGATCTGCTCGTGCCAGCATTTCGTGTGCGTTCTGGTCACATTCCAGTAAATAGTTTTTTGTATTTAATGAGAGTTATACAATCACCCTCGTGTGCTCACTGTAATAAAACTGAGGACCCTATTCATTTTCTGTTGGAATGTGACCATAATAAAGACATCCGTAAGAGGTATCTGGATGGTATAAGTTTGTATAACGGAGGTGTTAATGTGATCCTGAGTTGCCCTTTGTCAGATGACGCAGTACTATTGTATAAATTTGTAAGACACGTCTTTGGCTCCAGAGCCTCGGACTCTGGGCAAGGCAGAGTTTGAAATAGGTACCTGTGGCTTCCCATGAGGCTGACATAGTCACCATTGGTGCACTCAAGCCTCGTTAAAATTTTAGATTAAAAAAAAAAAAAAAAAGATTAGCTCTATCTATGGAAACTTGCGTTGTTGCTGAGTTTCAACGATAAATTAACAGTTTTCGAAAAAATTGGTTAGAATTGATTGCTTGATAGGGTTAATTATTTGAAAATAAAGTCGACTAAACAAATTTTCAATTAAATTTAATTTTTGTGCTGCGAGTGACTCCATCCTACTTTACTTTCTTGAAATCTACAATGACTCACAGCACAAGAACCAATCAACTCTCACAAATTTTATTTAGAAAACGTCCCATTCGGAGTGGTAAAAATAAATATAGTATATTTCCGTGTGTCTCGACGCGTTGTACTGAATATGGAAAATGCAAGTTTTACAAGTAACAGTCGCTGAGCTTCTTAAAATATTATCTGCCTATGGCCTATAAGGCATATTGATAGGAGAAGTCAAGTCAACATTTTAGTTCTTCACTATCGACCAAATTAATTTTCATGCACCCCCGCTTGCGATTGTGGACCCCCATTTTTGGTCACGCCCAACGTAGACCCCCGTCGAGTCTTCCGTAGACCCCTGGGGGTCCTCCTTGACCACTTTGGGAACTACTGATCTAAATCATGTTTTTCATTCCGGGGTATTTTTGAAATATCTGTCCTTATTCCTCTGTCTACATCATAATTCTATTTTTTTTTACTCTGTCCTGGGCCCTATTTTATAAAGCTGCAAGTTACAATTTATAAGCGGAAGTCTGTAACACATAATTCATCCCCAGCCTATATACGTCCCACTGCTGGGCACAGGCCTTCTCTCAGAATGAGAGGGCTTGGGCTATAGTTTCCACGCGGGCCCAGTGCGGATTGGGAACTTCACACTCACCATTGAATTGCTTCGCAGTTGTGTGCAGGTTTCCTCACGATGTTTTTCCTTCACCGAAAAGCTCATGGTAAATTTCAAATGAGATAATATCGCACATAAATTCCGAAAAACTCAGAGGTGCGAGCCCGGGATTCGAACCCACGACCCTCTGCTTGAGAGGCCACAGATCAAACCACTAGGCTACCACGGCTTTTTTTTGTGCCTGTAACACATAGGGTAAGAAAAAAACTTCCGCTTGTAAATTGTTACTTGTAGCTTTATAAAATAGGGCCCAGGATTTCTTTTTATTCATCGAGGTGATATATTGTCACAGTTACGTTGTCAGGATCGTAGCAAGTGGAACAAAGTAGTCTCTGCCTACCCCTGTGGGAAAGAGGCGTGATGATATGTATGTATGTATGTTACGTTATCTTATTTACGTGTTCGCTTTTAGGTATATGAAAACTGGCGGCACATCTCTGAGTCCCCCAACGGAAGCCATTCAGTGTGTTGATGTCATCTTACGACAAGGCACTCTCGAGTCGTATATTAAGGTAAGCTCTAAGAACATACTGTCCGTGAGATCTGAGCATGCCATTCGGGTTTGTCTTGCTGTCTTACTCACTCTTTTGATACTATAATCGGTCGAGTGAGGGAAACGGCAAAACAAACCTGAATAGCATTCTAAGAGCTACTGTACTAAAAGACAAGCAGGAAGTAGAATACAGATAAAAGGATCTAAAATTTAACATGCATTTGTTCCATAGTTAATTTTTTTTTTATTCAAATTATTTATTCAGGTTACGATTATTATCGATAGCAAAAGAATCAGGCTTCTTCGCGATATTACATTGGGATGAACCCCATATTATTATTATTATTATAAACCCTAGATGCACCGCCACGTATAAAATGTCCGCCAAAACTTGTCCTAAAAGTACATTCCAAAGATAATGCCGGTCGCAAATGCCAAATGATATTTCAACCACATTTTAAAATATTCGAAATACGACTGTATAACACAAACATTACGGTTTTATTTCAAATGCACGTGTTGGAAATATACGACATTATTAATACGTAAACTGACAGCACGTCGATGATTTACGACTAATATGACGTGACTGACAGCTCCTAATGTGGCGACTACGGGCCAGAGAGCGCTTAGACAGATTCTAAGCACTCTGCTCGAGACGAGTTTTGAGCGCTTGTGGTGTATAGGGTTTCTAATATCATTGGGGATGAAATTAAACCTTTTTGTAATGGATAGTGTGTGTAGTGGTTGTGATACTAGTTTAAATGTTTTGTAGGCAGGACGGCAGTTTTTCAAACGGCCGTACAGCCCCATAGACCTCGGCGATGGATTGGAAATGTGGACGGGTTTGTTCCAGTCTGCGATTTTCACGACGAGACCGTTTATAAACGTTGATGGTGAGTGTACAATAACAACGTTCCAGCTTTATACACTCTTGGTATCAATACGTAGTATAAATTAATGATGTAGAACAAATTTATAACTTTTTTGCATGCGGGGGATTATCTCCGAAACTACAGAATCGATTTAAAAATATCTCATTTATGCCTAGGTGCGGATCCATGCCAAGTGTAAGAGTCTAGATTTTTCTATTTTAATTTTAGTCTGTAAAGTTGGTTTTATTAAAAAAAAAGCGTAAAAAACTAGAACTTAGTTTTTTTTTTACTTCGGACATACAAGAGGGAGGGTTAAGCTATCTGATGTAGGCTGCTTTTATTCCGGGAAACTGCTGAGTTCCCATGCGAAGCAGACGAACGGCTAATGTCTTAAAGCTGTTTATTGTTATTCTATTTGCTGAATCACCAGACATAGCTGTTGACTCTGACTACTAGGTAGTCTGTATTTAGCTTCACGTGTCTAAACCAGACCTTTAAAACGTTATGAAAAAAACGATATAATACTGGTATATGTCGTTTGTGTTTAAAATTTCGTTCAAACAAATTCTATATTCTGTCATAACGTTATAATCATATCATAACGGAAAGAAAACCATAAAGTTGAATGATTTGTATGACGTCTGTTTAGTATGACGTGTTTGTCATTTCCCTTCGATGTTATAATAATGTTATGATTATGAACTACGCGCACGGGTACAGGGGCGCGGGGTAGGACGACAAAGGGGACCGAGAGAGGTGCGCGCGGGGGTAGTGCGCCTGCAAAAAATTGCGTTATGCAAAACGTTACGAGTATTATGTACTATTAAAAAACGCTATTCGGTAGGTACGTGAGTGACTGCAGGGCAGGCAAAACTATAAAATTTATGTTTACTTCTTCATGCTAAACAGCTGGATGGACTTGAATGAATCATGCACATTAGCTTTAGCTTATAAATACCCTGAATGAATAAAAATATAGGTTACCTACCTTTCATTCCAAATGAAACTTCAGCAACCTACTAATTGCGTTATATTGCCCCTAATATAACGTTATGAAAAATAGCGTTATGCAAAAATAACGGTTATTAAAGGTCTGGTCTAAACTGACGTAGAAAGCCATGCTGATATTGCTGATATTCACTACATAGGTACACTACACTAGATTTAATGAGTAAGGCCGGAAATGCACATGCCGGTAGCACCTAATTATAACCAATATTTTGTTCAACAGTGGCCCACAAGGGGTTCCCGAAACAACAGAACTTGCTACAGGCTTACATTAGCGACTTCAGGTTGAACCCCAACAAGGCCCTCGATGTGCAACGCGGCGGTCCTATAGTCGAAAATTTCTTATCGTTTGTCAAAGGACTCAAGGTAAAATTAGCTTTGTTAATTTTTTTTAAGTGGTGCTTGTAACCTTTATTTAATTTTGATAAAATGGACTACATATCAGTGGCGTGGCGTCACGTATATCAGAAGGCAAGCCGAAGGGAACTTAACTAGCCTTTTCCTCTAATTCTGCACAATAAATTGCCCAACTGCCTTAAAATAGGCAAGCCGGTGGGAATCGAGTTCTATGGACGCCACGCCACTGCTACATATAAACATATTACAAGCAACACACTATAGACCGACCGCTTAACTGAGTCCTCGCCCGCGCGGGTAATTATTAGTAAAACAGGGGCGCAGGGTAGGACGACAAAGGCACGGTATATATTAAAGCAGTAGGGAAGATAGGCTTACTTTTTGAAATAAGTACCTACGCTCCAATAAAGCGTTAGGGTTGTCGATTTAATTTTTGTTAAATTGAAAAGTTTTTTGTCTAGTTAACGCTATAATTTTAGAGTACACTACACTTGATTAAGAGTATTCGGGTTGGCACCCATAATTTATGTAAAAGAGAAACAAACGTTTATATGGATTCTATATTAATTAAATAATAATCGAATGAATTAACTATTTTTTAAATATAATAGGGTATTCAAAAAAGACTTCAACAGTTTAAGATTTTTTATTTGTCGGCAGGTAAGTATTATATATTACTTACTGAAAAATACTTTCGCCAGTTTCGCCTGCTACGACACGTTCGGAAAGCTCTGTTATTAAATTTTATTGTATAAAAAATTCTCATCCGAATAAATAGCTTTTTTAAATAAACTATTGGGAAACATGGACACGGCACTATAAAACTGTTTTTTTCTAGTTATTTGTAAATTAATAAAGCTAATTTGCAATTTATGTTTATTTCGGTTTTGAAGAAGCCGAGTTCAAGCAGCCGTACACAGAGCAATACGCTCTTGGCATATTTAAAACGAAAAAATGGCCGTTCGTCTCAATGCGCCACGCCCGACTGACAGCACCGCGAGATCCGCTTAGAGGCCGTGTAGAAGCGCGCGTCTATGTGTGCGTTCGTTTCGACCGTTTTGTTCGTAGATTCCCTACTGCTTTAGCTTATATATATACTGTGACAAAGGTAACTGAGACGCGAGGACTCAGCTAAGCGGTCGGTCTATAATGTTCGAATCGTTCCTTCCGTTCGTTCGTGTTGTTATTGTTTTCCGTGCTGTTGCTTTTCTCGTTTGACCCCTGCACATCTTTCCAGACTCCTAATTACATTAAAGTGGTGTTCGCAACAATACATCGTGTAAACTTTTTCTTATTCCACACGTCGTCGTCACCTAGGTCCCTATGCGTACCTCCCGCTACTAAACGAAATATGCACGATTAGGAAAAATAAGGCTAAAATATGCGTTAACACCATAATTAGACAGTTATATGCATTAGCACAGGTACGTATTAAAATCCATAAAGTTTAAAATGTATAATGGGTTAAAATACATCATGGTTCAAAATATATAATGCGATTTTCTGTGAAATTATTAGGTATATGTTTTTTTTTATAGCGTAATCTATAGATTGGTTTAGGTTAGGTTAGGTTTAGTTTATAACAATTCTGTTAATTTGCAATTTTCTAAGAAAATCGCATTATATATTTTGAACCATGATGTATTTTAACCCATTATACATTTTAAACTTTATGGATTTTAATACGTACACAACTGGAAATAAACCGAATGCGACGCGGAAAAAATGGTTTGTAATTTTAGTAAAAATATTTTTTCTCCAATGGTTATTGATTGACATTTATACCAGTATGTCAAATATACACGTATTAAATGAATATTGTGTGACAACCCTATGATTCTATTTCAATGAATTTTCACCACTGATAACGGGGTCTGGTCATAACTAACCTAACCAAACCCATTAATCTACCTTACCGGTAGCGGTTAGCATTCAAATTTTCCAAAGATCTGACTAGAGGAAGCGTAGAGCGGTAAGCGCTTCTAAATTTGGCATCATTATACTTTATTTGGTAATACGCATACATTTTATGGCAATCATAGTGGGTTATGCATACCCCAATCAAATACACTGCTTATATACATGTTTTCTCTGCTGATCAATCATGAAATCGTGCTAATCAAGCAGTTATTTTGCGGTTTGAATGTTTATTATGCAAACTCATGTTATTGTAAGCTGCCTATTTGTGTTTTAATTTTTGACCATTATCAAAATTATTTGCGGAACAATGATTGCTGCCTGATTTTTTTTTATTGCAAACAAAATATTTGTATGCTGACCAAATTATTTAAATGCCGTTTTTCGTGGCTGACCAAATTTCATAATAATTACAACAAACCGGATAACTCGCGTATAAAAGCCGAAGGAATGCTCCGACAATTGTTTGTGTGATTTTGTTCGTTTCGCTGCCGCCGGGGCGAGCGCTCTCTGATGAAGGACTACGGAATAGTCCGAAACAATTGTCGGAGCGTTCCTTCGGCTTTTATACGTGAGTTATCCGGTTTGTTGTAATTATGTGTGTCTCACGGTAGTTTCATGTTGAAATTTTATAATTGCTAAATCGTTTAATTACTTCTCTTTGTTTTTTAGGTGGTCGCTTATATAGGAGGGGATACGTCGGGGACAGGCCAGAAACGCGAGTTCATTGTGAACAGCCTGTCCGGTCCTGCGAACGTTGAGAGGTTTTCCATGGAAACCAGCCGCGGCCCTGTAATGATTACCGTACAGGAATACTTCGCCAAGGAAAAGAACGTCAGGTTAGTAACTTTATTTTAAATAATTTTTTACTGCAACCAAATCTAAGACTAGTGAAAGACCGAATACAACAAGATGTCTAGAAGAAAAAAAAGATGATGTGTGGGTTTATTTCGATCAAAATACGTTGTTTTCATTTTAATAAAAATCTGAACCGACTATTAAATTGTTAAAAAAAGAGTAAAAGAATCTGATTATTATGTTTTTTTAAATATCACGAATTTTATCAACCCTGACTACTGGACATAGGCCTCCCTTAACACGTTAGCTGTGTAAGTAAAAATTTGACTCTTCACATGCAATTATGACTGAATTCAAACAGTTTGGCAACATTTGCTTAAAGTCATCCAGTGCCACTTGCTCAATGTAACTATATTTAGTTCATATGTGCAAGCAAATAATACTCTTTTCTGACACGTGCAAGCTTTGATCAGCCTGGCAGTTAACCTGGGGCCGTGGGTCATATGTGCTACACGACACGTGTCGTTTGTACCTCGCAGTGTAACACATATGACACTTTTCCCGCATTTTCCCGTCTTCGGCTTGTCGCATCCAATCACTACTAGATAGATACCAGGGATGTAACAGAGGTCATTTTATCGGAACCAAAGTCGGAGTCTGAGTTTTTAAATTTGATTTATCGGAGTCGGAACCGGAGTCGGAGTCGGAGGCAGGGTCAGAAGTGGTGGCAGGAGAGATTTTTTATTAAAGGACAAATAAAACAAAAAATCAACCTTTTTTTTGTTTTAATTATAAAATAATAAATTTAGTGTGTAAATTATACACAGACAATAAAAAAAAATATGTTCCTAAATAAACAACAAATTAAATTAAATGCATTGAATCTCAAAGTAGCATAATGCCAAAGTGGCATATTTAATGAACAAAAGCTTTGAATCCTCCGATTAGAACCTCCGATTTAAAAGTTTCGGAGCCGAAGTCGGAACCGAAGGTGCAATAATAATCGGAAGTTCCGACTTAACGGCGCGGAGTCGGAGCTCCGTAACATCCCTGAAGATACCTTTCGGAAATCTTCACTCTATCTGGCTGAAGGACGTCCCACACTAAGCTTCGGCAAGCGCACAGTCGCACCTCTGCAGTCGCGGTCTCCTCTCAAGAACACGTTTACCCCAACGGTTATCGGTTCTGCGACAGATATGGCCAGCCCTGTGTGTGGCACTTCAGCTTGCTTATCTTGTGTGCTGTGTCGATGACTCGTTATCTACCGGAAACGGAAACTCCAATTGACAACATTAAAAAAAAAAGAATTTCAGTTTTTTCGCGTTTATAATAGCTGGTTAAAAATTAGACTACCCGTCTATCTCGGTTTTCCTTTATTTTACTTAAATTCGTCGTTAATAATTTATTAAAAAATGATCATTAAAAAGACCGTACACAAAGATAGGAATACTGATATTGTGATCTTAGCATGATATAAAATTAAAAAAAATAAATTTTCATAGTGAACTGTCTACTGTCACGTCATGTCACTATAGTCTGGCAGATAAACCACTGCAGCCAGATGACACTTTCAGTGTTGTCAGTTTTTGGCAAATATTAAATAGTGATGTGACTTAGTGAGTGAATGAAAGAACGAACGATGTAATGAAATTAATTTGCGTCATAAATGAAAATTTTCAAAGCGTATTTTAATAAAATAGTTTGTTCAATAAGGTTTTTTTGGATGTTTTCTAGTCAGTAGTGTAAGAGCGCGATTTGGAAATGTGCGGAAGCATGTCAAATCAGTTGCCAGTTTTCAACTCATTCCCCATTTTCCCATAAATAAAACAACAATTATCACATTAATATTTTTTTCTACCTTTGTGCTTCTACATATAAACTTAAATTATTCCGAATCAGTTTCACTGCTGCTGTCACTATTTACGTGTATTACAAAGTCATCGCACATTTTATCTACTATGTTAATATGAATCTTGAATGCCTCAAAAGTATCGCGCTTATTTTGAAATATACTAAACTACGAATGTGACATTCATAAAATATTTCGTTCGTTCAATAATCAAACCATTCATTACGTGACCTTAGTCGAGCACTAGTGAAATAAATGTGGTATCATTATTTCGTAAAATGACATTTGGAAGTGTCATCTGGCTGCAGTGGTTTAGCTGCCAGACTATAGCTTTGCTTGTCAACCATTCATTGTAGTTCGTTTACGAATTTGTTATTTTGCGTTTGCTGCTTTGCAATACTTTGCATGCTTTGAGTTTATTTCTATAATGACGACCAGAAGAAAATATCACCAAGATCCTTTAACAATTTGTAACGTCCCAAGTTGCAAAAACACGGCGTTGATGGAAAAAGATACGCACTTTAAGCACATGAACTGTAACAACATAAATTCGCTGACTTTGGGCAGATTGCGGCTATCCGCTTTTACAAATCCGTCAATCACTTTCATGTTATTAAAGCGTCTATTAAAACAATAAAAATATTACGAGATTTACGAGAATCGAAAGCCTGTCGTTAGAATCAAGTAATCCGTCTGACAGATAAACAATAATAAACAACGGACATGACATTGACACCATGACAGTTCTATGTTTTTTTCAATTGACAACATTTCATATTTCTGAGCATGGCATATTAATGGTTCTCTGTATTTTGTTTGAAAAGATGAACATGCTGACAGTTTAATTTTTTCGCTAGGGCTTGTATTTATTTTATAATTAATTTATTAATTTGAGCTTATTCTAAAAGGGCGTAACTCCGATACTATCACAGAATACACACTTATCCCTTTGTCTTTTCTCTTTGTCAATGTCAGGCCCTATTCTTCAATATTCGATTTTCGAGGTACGCTTCGTGCTGTTCCGCTCATACATATAGTCATTATCTTGAGAGTGAGAGTGAAGTTATGCAACGAACTTCGAAAATAGAATTTCAGAGTTGCACCCGTTGCACCCCTTGTACTTTGAAGTTGTCAAAAATACAAAATTATGATGGCTTATTTTTTTCTCGTGAAAAAAGCAAAGGCGTTTCACCTATACTGTGGTAGTTTTGGTAAAATTAGGACATATTTTTAATTAATTTTTATTTTTTATAATAAGCGATATTAAAATTATATAAACATATTGCAGTGATCAGGGGGCAAAATGCTATCGAACCATATATGCATTTTCAGGTGTTATAAAAATGAAATGTTGTCAATTCCTACGGTAATAAATTGACTAAGGGCACTATAAGTGTATTCCTAACATTCACAATCCAACTTTTTTTTACTGTTTTTCCTGAATATACAAAAAAAACTACTGCATGAAAAAATCCAAAAATATTGTTACTGTAATTAGCAGTGTAAAATCTACAAACGGTATTTTCATTTTACTAGCTTAGCACTTAGCACATTTGAATTGTCGTCAATTGTACTGTAGAGACTGGATTATATGCAGCATAAAAAGCTAGATATGCATGCAAATATGCATGAAAAATGGCAGAAATATGCACGAAAATTGCTAGAATTTGAGGCCTAGGCCAAGAAGTAATGTAGGGAGCCATAAACAAGAAACTTCATGTCTTCATTTCGTGATTATATATTAACGCATACATTTCCGAGCATGTTGGAGAAAAAAAAAAATATGCAGTGTATTACGATGACAGATGTCGGGTGTTCAATGCAAAATCTTGTTTTTTTTTTGTAGGTTGCAATACCCCAACCTAAATGTCGTGTGGGTGGGCCCCAGGGATAAGAAGATCCTCTATCCTATGGAGCTCCTTGAAGTGGCGTATGGTCAAGTAAGTAATAAATTAATTCAGTAATTTTATAGATCATCATCTCCGGACTATTTACCTACCACCGCTGGGCACAGGCCTCCTCAATTTTTTTTAACTGTACCTACAGTTACATTTTGAAGATTTTATTATGATTTTATGATTACTTCCATACTGGTCTGGGACCAAAGAAAAAACATAGAATGTACCAGTTGCTTTTCTTCCCGCGCAGATGGTAAAAACACATCGAGGGAGTAACTAAAAAGCCAAAAACTTAGAAATCATATTTATTATAGGCGATGCGGCTAGCAACCCATCACTATTTATGTATGTTTATGCACAGAACAATAGAAGTGCGATAAGTCGCTTTCGCTAGGGAAACCGGTGTCGCCAAACTCTCACATCGACAGTTTACTCCTACCTTGAAATCTTGGCAATTATTGGTCGTAGCTTTTCTATTATAAACATGTTATAAGTTCTGAATCGGTATTATAATTTGAACTTTCCACCCACAGAATATTGCTTAAAGTCCATTGTACAGTCTGAAAATGTCAGTTGTCTAAATAATAGTTTTGCCATTGCACAACAGATATCGCTAAAATGACTGCCTTGCAAAACGAACTCTGCTGAGTGGGATTTTGGTTTACATGATTGAAAATCTAACTGATGACAGCGGAACACTCGAGAACATCAGATTCTGGCAGCATCATTCTGCTACTCGAACCGTCAAATTCAATTTAACGTTCACATGCCACTTCTAGGTTTCTCTTTCTTTTATGTGTTTATGTATGTATGTATTATGATTTTCGTGTTTAAATAGGCCCGCAACAGACAGCTGAATGAAAAGCAGCTATCGACCATGGTGAGACAGGCTGCGACGCCCCCCGACGAACGTAAGCGTAAAATCGAAGAAGTCATCAAGGACGTAAGTTAATTGACACATCTTTAACACTAGTGGGCGAATTGGCCGCGATTTATGTGCCATCCACGCAATAGCTTAACGTTTAAATAAAATTAAATGCTTCGATTTTAGATGAACTATCCTGGGAACAGAGATTTCAAACAATTCGGCTTGGAAATATCCGATAAATTCGTTGCTGTCCAAGCGAAAGTGCTGCCCCCGCCCAAATTGGAGACCGGAAGCGGTCTGGTCCAGCCAAGGTGAGTTCTTAATAAGGTCGAACACTTTACAAGCGGAAGTCTCTTTCTGACCCTATGTGTTAGTTATTTGTAAAGCTTTATAAAATAGGGCCCAGTGCCCTGTTCATCAAAACTTACAAGCCTTGTATTACAAGCAATTTTCCTGTAAAAAAATTCATTATTACAAATATGTGTTCATCAAAACTACACGTGTAAATTACGAGTTACAAGTGTCATTATTTATTTCACAATATATTTTTACACTTATATTCGTGATTTCGTTCATCAAAAAATCCCTTGTAAGTTACAATTTGTAGAAAATCATGTCAAATCCTGAGAGTGTTCGGCGACTCTCCATTCAGTCTTACAAGTTTACAAGTGTCGTGCTTAGTACCGTAATAAAAAAAAATGATTTTCTTGGATATTTATTTTTGTTTGGATATTCTGTCGCTAAATGCACCAAACAAAATGTCTTTTTTGTCGCGAATCAGTTGCAAAACCGTTATTTTATCATCATTTCTAGACATTTTTCAAGAAATCGCAAAATCGCAATACTCTTCAAGCTTCAAATTATAAAATAAATAAAAGGCGGGAATACTGTCGCTACTACTTTTTTTAATGTCCGGTCAATATAAGGCACAGATACCATTCAGCCATGCGTTTAAGTACAAAAAATGGCGGGAAAGGAATGCGGCATACATTTTTGATTTTGAACTTACAAGTACAACCTACAAGTGTGTTATTTTACAAGCCCTGTAGATTTTTTTTGATAAACGTAATTTACACGAACTTGTAAAAACTTCTTTGAAAAGTGTAACTTGTGAACGTGTAGACTTGTAAGTTTTGATAAACACGGCACAGATGTTTTTGCATTCCGACTTTGGCCGGAAGGTATGGTGCTCCGGCGCTTTAGGGAAGCGAAACTTGTAAAATTCCCTAAATAGTTACCCCTTTTATTTATAAACGCTCTGTAGGCTTCTGATAACTGAGCAATCGTTTGTCCTTATCTGTCACTTTGACATTTACCTTTCACAGATAAGGACAAACGATTACTAAGTTAGCAGAAGCCTATAGAGCCTTTATGAATAAGGGGGTTAGTGTTTTATGTGTTATGGTTTGTTTCGCTAATCACTTATCGATCCGTAAAGAGGAAATGAACGAAATAATTTGCAAGTGGTGGTTTATTAAGTGCTGGTATTGTATGTTCGTGTGCGATTTATTGTTTGTACAGTCAGGGTGATATAGTATGAAAAATCCAAAGTGACCAAAAAGTTCGACACACTTGGCTGTGGGTCGTGGTTCACCTATTTTGGTCCACCAGGAAAAAATGCTGCCATTGTTTCGAATCATTGATTATTATTTACTAGCTTCTGCCTGCGACTTCGTTCGCGTAGAATTACCAATTGACATGTTAATCGCTATCCCGCGGGAACTGTGAAATTTTCCGGGATAAAAAGTAGCCTATGTGTTAATCTAGGGTACCAGCTATCTCTATTCCAAATTTTATCCAAATCCATCTAGTCGTTTCTGCGTGAAGAAGGAACAAACATACACACACATCTTCACACCCATCCATCCATCCATACATCCTCACAAACTTTCACATTTATAATATTAGTAGGATAATACAAAAATAGATAGGTTAGGTTAGCTAGGTATCTTCATTTGCCCGAAGGGAAATATACCCAGAAAAAGAGGTCCATCCTGTGGAGCTCCGTCGAAAACCAAGTGGACAAACTGTAGGTGGACCACGAGCCACGACTCTCCGTACTATATCTATGGTGTACCGAACTATTTGGCCGAATTGGACGTTTCCAACTCTATGACGCTGAGTGTATGTCTTATCTGTACATATTTAATTATCCAGGAATGGCGCCTGGCAAGCGAACAAGCTGCTGAAGCCAGAAACACTGCAACGATGGGGCTTCATTGTGATCGAGCCTGATTTTCGAGGCGTGCCAGATTACGGAGGAATCATATCGATGGTTAGACAAATTTTTGATTTCTTAAGCCGTACTACAACAACGCCACTAATTTCGTTAGTGTGCGAAAAGTCATTTATACAAAAAAGTAACGTTAAATATGTATTTTTTTTTAATCACTACCTATTGCTAAAGTATATGGGTGCGACCAAACCGCCGCGTATACGCAGTGACGTGTCGTATGCGTCACGTTTTCTCACCGTTTCTTCATATGTTTTGTTGCGATTCCGTAACGTCTTTTTTAAGCGGCGGTGTGGTCGCACCCTAATTGCAAAGTCCAATATTTAAGTCATTATTGATCTGTATAGGTCATTTGCAGCTTTAGTGTTAACCACGTTATGTGGACACGTCAAATTGACTCTCCAATCTCGCCGTCGCCAAGAGCCGCTTTTGCATTTGTTTCGGCGGCCATCTTGTGCTTAGCCAGCTCCATGCGTTGTAACCGTACTTTTGTGGGTTCAGGGGCCTTACCATGACTTCTTAATGCGATTCAGTTTAGGTTCGCTCGCTGTCAGATCCATACTTACTAAAAAATGACAGCTAAAACCTGAACTGAGTCGGAATTAAGACTTCATGGTAAGGCCCCAGTGCTGAGGAAATGTTTCATTCCTTTTTAGTATGCCAACATACCATTACATCTTATTGGGCGTCTTTGCAATGTCATTAAATGACTGTGTTTTTCAGATTAAGAGCTGTGGTGTACAAATGGGCATGGCCGTGGCTGAGCCTGTGGTGAAACAGTTCAACCTACAGTGGCGGGATCTGAAAAATACGCTGATAAGGTGTTTGGACGAACAAGTCAAGTTCCTGTTCATCATAGTACCTACCAAGTCAAAGGAAATGTACCACAAGGTTAGCGAATGTTAGCGATTGTAGTGAACTATAAGAGCGATCACTGTTTCTACGATGGTTTTATTTTGTATCTAAAATGCTATTTTTAGGTAAAGCAACTGGCTGAAAGGGAAGTGGGCATTTTGACCCAATGTATCAAAGAAGCGACCGCCCAAAGGCGCATGAACCCGCAGACTGTGCGGAACATCCTTTTAAAGGTAACAACTACAAAGGTTTCTACACACTAATAAAATAATGATAAATTATAGCGGGCAATAGTAAATAAGAGAGCCTAAAGCGAGAGGTTATGACTTTGGAATAAAGATTACACTTATAGTCAAAGCGTGTATGTACTTTTTAACAGACTTCAACAAAGTGGGTACCGTAAACCAGTAGGCTTATTGTCTAACTCGCTCGCAATCGCCATCGTCTTCATTTTGACAGTTCATGTATGGGCCGACAATTGGCATTGGAATCAGCTAGCTGTCACATTCATACAAGAACTGTCAAAATGAACAAGATGGCGATTGCGAGCTAGTTAGACAATAAGGCTGCAGGGTGACTGATTTACGGTGTTACTTTAAGAAGCAGTTATAATGGCGAAATAGTTAATTTTTATTTGCGTTTACTGCTTCCAATCTATATCTTCGTCGATCGCCTTTCCGTCTACATGCCAAACATTCACCGCATATAGGCAACATCGATTTTATAGCAATTTAAAAACGATCAAATTAGCCCCAAAATTATCAAAGTCCCCCGGTTAACGGTATTTATTTGCCATCAAGAAAGTCACAACGCGTGGATCCAAATTAACAATTAAAGCTCGTGTTTTTGTACGTCTGTTAATATGTTTTCCAGCTGTGAACCGATTTCGTTATTTTTTTTTATTTCATACACTATGTCACTGTCACTTGAAAGGAATAAAGGTGTGACCACACCGCCGCTTAAAAAACGGTGACTACGGAATCTCAACAAAATGTATGAAGAAACGGTGAGAAAATGTGACGCCTACGACACGTCACTGCGTATTTGCGGCGGTTTGGTCGCACCCTAATGCTTCTTTTAATGTGACCCGCGCCGACAGCTGTCAATATAATACATAATTAGTAAGTATTTTTGCTTTATTTGCAGGTGAACTCAAAGCTGATGGGTATCAACCAGGCGTTGGACAACCGCTGCATGCCGGCTTGCCTCCGAGAAGGCCGCGTTATGGTCGTAGGGGCTGACGTCACTCATCCGTCCCCCGATCAGGTAACAGCTAAAGTAACATTACTACAGAGGCCGGGAAACTCTTCCAGTTCTTGGTTCTTATTTTTGCTTGTTGCTATTTGGGTGAGGACCAAAAAGTTACACATTGTTAAAGTTGCGTTACAATTTCCATTAACTTTCCATTGTGACACGAAAGTTATCCATACAAATGTTTGATTAATTTTCATGTCCCAATGGAAAAGGCAGTAAATTTTTGGTCCTCACCCATTTTTGTGTAAAAGCTGAAAACAGTTTTCGTTTACACTAAAAGATCAAGAAATAATGCGCTTGTTCTGTTGCTCTTACTCTGTTCTTTTGGTCTAGACCCACCTTAAGAATGACTACAAAAATAACGGATCAGTTCCCATAGTTCCCATACCAAGAAGTTGTATGAAAAATGACCAGTTATTTTTGCTTGTCAGTAGAATGTGCGGATTTTTTATGACCTTAACCTGTTTTTCACTTATTTTAGTCGGCAGTGCCCAGTATCGCAGCGGTTACTGCGTCGATTGATCCCAAGTGCTTTATTTACAACATAGGACTGAGCATCCAGACGCCAAAGGTAATTGCAAAAATGTATACGAGTATGTACTAGCTTCTGCTCGCGACTTCGTCCGCGTAGAATTCGCAATTGATATGTTTATCGCTATCCCGCGGGAACTATACAATTTTTCGGGATTAAAAGTAGCCCATATTTTAATCTAGGGCACCAGCTATCTTCGTTCCAAATTTTATCCAAATCCGTCCAATCGTTTTAGCGTGAAGAAGGAACAAACATACACAGCTCAATCACATCGTCACTCAAAAACTTTCGCATTTATAATATTAGTAGGAAATTAGTAGAAATACAACTGGCTACATAATCATTACCTCTTAAACTAGACAGACTGCTGAATTTTCTGTTCATTACGCACTACATTCTTACCGCACAACATTCATTTGTCAATACACGCAATGTATTACAAAAACAGTAGTGGGGTGGTTGTGACATGTTTAGCGTGCTTTACGCATACCCTTAACATGGAAGTATTCATTTTAACGTATTTGTTTATCATTGCGCTGTCTTTTATACTGGAACTCCAATTGGCGTATACATCCAAATATTTGCGTGAGTGAAGGTGATGCACTATATTGTTTCTAGCGTATGCGACGAAGACGCCAATAGCGCAACGCGAACACGCAACGCCAAGTGGAGTGCCAGTATAAGATGTGTCCTATGGACATCGTTACATTCAGTCGCCTCGCGTATTTCATTTGTTTCCTCTATGTTTACAGAAAGAAATGATTGTCGAGTTCGAAGACATGATGGTGGAGCATCTAACACTCTACAGGCAGAGAAACGGAGCGCTCCCTACAAAGATTTTCGTTTTCCGCGACGGTGTGTCCGAGGGGCAATTTGCTCAGGTATTTAAATTATATATTAACTAACGACCCGCCTCGGCTTCGAACAGGGGTCTACTTACCATGACTGCAGTTCAAATCTCGTGTAATTTTTCCTTTTTGCGCGAGTGTGCGTGTGTGTAGTTTTCATTTCTGCTGGCACTCTCGGAGTGCTACCCGGTGTTTTTTTAAACGACTTCTATGATCCTGTCTCTGTATGTCGTATTAATGATAATCGTATGCAGGTAATGAATAGCGAGCTGTTGGCGGTGCACCAGGCTTACCAGCGTCTAGCGGGCGCGGCGGCCAAGCCTGAGGTGCTGTTCCTGCTCGTACAGAAGCGCCATCACACCAGGTTGGTCACTGTTTCAACCGTTGTTGCACGAGTCTATAAGGTCTTTTCATTCTTAACTGTTCTATTTGGTAAACAAACTTCTAACCTCACAACGTCTCGTTTTTGCAATTTTTCAACTATTTCATAGTAAATAAGGGAACTGGAGATAAAATATCAGCAAAATTATGTACACAATATTGCCTCAGGTTTATTTGATAACATAATACACCTTATTCTTTACAAAAATTTGTACATTGTGGTTAGAATTTTGTTTACCAAATATGACAGTTAGGAATGAAAAGACCTTAGTTTGTCCCGTAAAATTGTATAGTATGACTAGCTTTTTCCCGCGACTTCGTACGCGTAGACAATAACTCAAATAATGGTGCGACCACACCGCCGCTTAAAAAACGGCGACGTTACGGAATCGCAACAAAATGTATGAAGAAACGGTGAGAAAACGTGACGCATACGACACGTCACTGCGTATACGCGGCGGTTTGGTCGCACCCTTATACAAATGAAATATGTAATTTTTAAAAACAGCCCCGAAGTTGAATGCATTTATTTCTGTCCCACGGGAATTTTGCATTTTCCCGGAGAACATGTTTTATTGTTACAGTCAGTTGTTTTTACATTCGCCATACATTCATTAAAACTATACAGAGAAAGCAACGGCTGTGATGATTATTGACTTAGAAATAATATCTCATAGCAGAATCTATTAATATCTTTGCAGATTGTTCTTCGAGAACAACCCGAGAAACGTGGAACCTGGCACGGTCGTAGATAGAGACATCGTGCATGCGACAGAGTTGGACTTCTACTTGGTAAGAAAATATTCTATGAACTATTAGAGGAAATTTTCGCTCGCGTAGCGGACTGTAAATTGCTACTTACGGCACGGGGTGACGTAAAAATAATACATGCATACATACATACCCTTTCGCACAGGGGTAGGCAGAGACTACTTTGTTCCACTTGCTACGATCCTGACATACCTCTTTCGCTTCATCCACATTCATCAATCTCTTCATACATGCTCGTCGGTTTCGGGTACTCTTGACCTGACCTTTTTCCAAAACGTCCCCAATTTGATCACGAAACGTCCGTCTAGGCCTTCCCCTCCCAACGCACCCATTCACACTTTCACTTTCACTTTCATCCATCCTCTCTACGTGACCAACCAAACCAACTAAGCATACTCTTCTATCCTAGTCACTATATCCTCTTTCACACCAGCACGTTCCCTTATCATACTATTCCTTATTCTATCTTTCAGCCGCACGCCGAATTACGCGACAATTAAATAATAATAATAAAAAAAAAACAACAACTACAACAACATGTCGATACCTTTAGGTTCAATTGGCGTAAAGGACAAAATGCTACTTTTCAGGAGAAGCAAAAAACGTTTTTTTTATTTTTAAAACCATTGTATTTTTTTTATTTGTGGACCTATTTCTTCGATGCATATGACAAAAGTGCTTAGAATTCTTCTCTCTACGCAGTAGAATGGTAACCACAACGATAAATAGCATACTTTAGAAGTTAAGTGTCCTTTACACCCCGGAAAAAAGCGTCGATAGTCCCTTACGCCCCGACCTTTTTAAAGAATTCAAAAGTTTTGAGGTTGTAAAGGTCAGTTTTTTATAAAATTATACAACTTTCGGGTGTATAGCTCACTATAATTTAGACGTTTTATGTTATTTTCCTTACATAACCGTAATTAAAGGTATCAATGACACAAAATATTTTACTATTTGCTAAAATGTACCTTTGGGAATTATTATATTTTTAATTTTATTGGTAATGTAGCATTCAAATGTCATTAAGAGGCTGACAATCATTTGTGTCTTATTTGCAAAGACTTTAGACGCACGCTACGCTGCCAAAATAGTTTCTTCTCTATCACTAACAGGCACTCGAACCATATGTGTGAACAGTGGCACTGCTCAAAGTCATTGAGAAAGAAGAAGAAAAGAAGAAAGAAAAGAATATTGTAAATGAAAGCACGAATTATAATAATTGTAACAAAATGTTTGATCATTATAAGTATTAAATCAGGTATCATAAACATTAATAAGTACGTCACTTATATTTATCATTTAACGCAACCATACACAAAACGAGATCGTTATAAGTTAAATTTTGTATCATTTAGGTACCTATAGATTATGTATTTTGGTGTTTTTTTGTTAAATATTGCTAACAAACGAATATTGCTTTCAAAATCTGTCTGATAAGGTATACCTATGTTTATACTTGTTGGCAATTAATAATTTCAGTTTATGTGAGCAATAACTAATGACAAATTGTACATGAAATCTTCCAATGACACTTAGTTGGATTGAATCTAATCTAACTATCTAACTAATAATGCGAAAGTATGGATGGATGGATGGATGGATAGATGGATGGATGGATGTTTGTTTGTTACTCAATCACGCCAGCACGGTCAAACGGATCTGGATGAAATTTGGCACATACATAGAAAAAAGTCTGAAATAGCACATAGGCTACTTTTTATCCCGAAAAATTGCTTAGTTCCCGCGGGATAGCGATAAACGAATTCTTTGCAGACGAAGTCGCTAGTAACAGCTAGTAATTAATAAGTGACGTGCTTAATATTTGTGAGCTCTTAGATACTTGATTTAAGATTTATAATATTTGGACATTTTGTTACAATTATGACTATTGTGCTTTCATTTACTATACAATAGTCTTACCCTGGGTAAATCTACATGTTTTATTACATAAATAATCGTTTATAAATATAACTAAACTGTTTAAAATATGTACTTATGTTAAATGAAATTTCAATGCTACATAACTAATAACATACATATTATTAAGATAACGATTGCTAACGTTTAACTTTAGCTAATCTATACGACACGTATAAATACTTATAATTATAAAGAACAATACATATATAACATACATAAATCACGTTTTATCCCTTACAGCGTAGACAGAGCATAAGGTAACAAGACCTAAAGGCCATGTTCAGCATAATTGTGGGTATAGATGGAAAGGGGAATCAGCAATTATAGTTATTTAAGAACTATTTAGTAAGTTACAGTGAACTATACACCCTAAAATTGTATAATTTTATATAAAACTGACCTTTACAACCTCAAAACTTTTGAGTTCTTTAGAAAGGTCGGGGCGTAAGGGACTACCGACGCTTTTTTCCGGGGTGTAAAGGATACTTAACTTCTAAAATATGCTATTTATCGTTGTGGTTACCATTTTACTGCGTAGGGTGAAGAATTCTAAGCACTTTTGTCAAATACATCGAAGATATAGGTCCCCAAATAAAAAAAATATTTAGCTTAAAAAAAATATTTTACTTCTCCTGAAAAGTAGCATTTTTGTCCTTTACACCAATTTTATTGATCCTTAAAGTGTCGAATTTATAGAGATACACTTACTTTCTCATCAAAATTAGACCTAAGGATTTATGTTTGTGTCTTAATCAGGTCGTATAATCCAAAAAATAAATATCTATTTTTATATACGTCCTTTACGCCGTAGTTTTGATTTGGTATTAAAGTATAATGTATAGAAGTAAAGGTCGTAAAGGACAAATAAGTAAATTCAGTCCTATAAAAGTAGGTCTTAAAGGACGATATGGTAAATTTAGGTTTATACGTCGTTGTTTATAACTTCATGATTTCCTTTAAGTTCCATGTGATTTCAGGTTTGTTACTTACACCCACAAAAAAAGCACATTTTGGTGATAAGTGATCCAAAAATATGGGGCGTAAAGGTCAAATTTTACGAGATATCAAAATTCTAAGTATACAGTTCGATAGAGCTGATTCTGATCAAAACTGTATATTTAACTCATTTTCGGCATTTTGTCCTTTACGCCAATTGAACCTAAAGGTATCGATGTACTTACTGAAATTGTAGCGAATTCGGAATAAAAAGGTTTATAAATAAATTTAATTGTCAGGTGTCGCATCAAGCCATCAAAGGCACGGCGCGTCCAACGCGCTACCACGCGGTCTGCAATGACGGCGCCATAAAGCACGACGAGGTGGAGCAGCTGACATACTACCTGTGCCACCTGTACTCGCGTTGCATGCGCTCCGTGTCATACCCGACACCGACGTATTATGCGCACCTTGCTTGCTTGCGCGCTCGCTCGCTTACCTAGTAAGTATAAGGAAATATCAAATGAATCAAGAAATTTGCTTCTTGATTTTTTATGTTTGTTACGGTTTTACCGTTAGAAATTTAATTTCTAAACGACACTGAAAATTAGAACAGAAAAATCCGAAAAGTAATCACAGGCAGGTTACCTGCTTATGGGTGGTGTAAGGGTATTATAGCACGCGTCACGGAATGACGAGGGGTCGGGTTCGATTCCCGGCCATAGTTTTACTTTTCGGATTTTTCTATGTGTTCTAATTTTCAGTGTCGTTGAGAAACTATTAAGTATTCTTTAGGTTTCGGCCCATGCGTCATTGTCGTCCCACAATTATTATCCTAACAGAAGGACAAGCCGCAACAACTTTGGATAAGCTAAATGCAGCATCCATACTGTGTTTCGTTGTCATAAAAATGTAAGTCTCAGCGTCATCTCTTTTAATGGTATATGCTGAGACGATAATGACGAAAAAAAAACGCAGAATATTCGCCCTGTCGCGATTTTGTATGGTCTGTCTTATTTCGTCGGTAGTATTACTTTGACATTGAAAAGAAAAATGGTTCTAATTAAGTTTTTTTTTTCAGTGAAGAGAAATTCGACCATGCCAAGTTGGAGAGGGAGCCAAGACGGCTGCGCGTTCTCGACAAGATGTTGCAGTACAGCCGGATGTTCTTCGTGTAACTCAACAACATAGTAATATAAAAGATATATGTCAAAAAAATATTTAAAATGACAAAAAAATATATGTTTAGCGTAAGCATAGTTTTCTATGTGTGACAGTTTTTATTAATTAATTAAGTTATACAACAATAAGTTATATAATATATACAGACTTGACCTTACCGATTCCTTAAGTTGATGTCTGTTTATTTTATTATTATTAATCAAATCGACATTTTCAAATGAATTAATCAAACTGTATTTATTTTTTTATATTATGTGATTGTTTTATCGATTTGCTTATACAGGATGAGACTTGGAAAGAAAGGTAGTAAGATATCTCAATCAGAAATGCCACAAAAACGGATTCTAGGGCCATCATACCTATAGATTGATTTAACGATGTGGTAGTTCTTCAAAAAAATATTATTAAATTTTTTATGGTCCTATACAACTTGGGTTTTCGTAATCAATATTTTTCGGTAGGTACATAGAGTAAACTAACCACACTTGAAATCTTTAACACGCTTTAGAAGCTATTTTTATATAATTACTCTCTAACGTAACGTAAAAGCAAAGATGCGATCTATCTTTTCATTTTCATACTCTTTGTACGTTGAGATTCTATCGATAAAGTTGTTCCTGAAGACTTATTTAAAATATAATTGGTCTTTTAAAGACATGGTATTTGTTAAGGTTGTATTGAGATAGCTATCCAAAACAAATCGGCAGTCTCAAATTTCCACCCTGTAAAAATTATTTGTGCGTACTATTAAGGATTTTTTTTGTTTAGTACCTAGACCTACTTTTACACTACTGTGTCCAGCTATTTATTTAGATAAGCATTTGAATTTTGTTTATTTCCAATGGCTATCGCTACTGGCTGGACTGTGGTTTACGACTGCGTATTGTAAAAAAAAAGGGATCTATAATTAAACCGAATTGACTGTTTTTGTTTAATTACGATGTGATTGTCGACATTTTGTTTCAGGTTTTCTGCTTTTCTGAAGTCGAATTCGCAACGCCATTTTATCTAGCCATTCGCTGCGTTTATCTTCGCGTACATGTATATCCAACATTCAATAACATAACCTGCTTTTGCCGATAATGTTAAATGAATTGGGTGTTGCAGATTCGTCTTTGTTTTATATATTATTTATCGCTCAATTGGATGATGTAATATTTTTATTTAATAATTTATTTTTAGTTTTATATTAAAATTTACTCTTGCAGAAAAGAGTTAAACTTGCCTTTCGCGGGCCTCTGCATGTGGACGCTTTAAAAACCTAGTGCAACTCTTGTAGCAAGTGTCTATTTTAGTATGGGCTATGAAGGAATAATCCGGAATGATCCAGATATTTAAGGGAATAACTTTATTGTCTAATAGTAATGTATGTTATCTTTTGACGTGTAACCGTTAAAGTGTATATTCCATCAGTGTTTTAATTAGGAATTTAGTATAACTAATAAAAACCTTCGTAGCCTAAATTATTCTTTTCTTTACTCTACTTATTAATGGGAAATCCGATGCCTACCTTCAGTTTTAAAAACGTTACCAAGGTAAATATATACGCTGGACCGGATATGGGTCGTGGTCCACCAGTTTGTCCACCTGGTTTTCGACAGCCCCCGCCCTAGGGCGGAGCACCTTTTTCTGGGAATTTTGCTCTTCAGGCAAATGGAGACCTAGCTAAACTGACCTACCTTATAATGATAATCAGTGATTCTAAATAATGGCAGCATTTTTTCCGCGTGGGCCAAATTAAGTGGACCACGATCCAAAGCCTAGCTGGACGCGTGCCAATGTCTAGCCTGACAGGATGAGGCCAGATTGCGCTACAGAATTTACGCAACTCGCAAATCAAAAAAAAATACGCTCGTTTGGCCTCACCCTAATTACGTCGTTAAAATGAAGGGATGATTGTGATGATTGTACACCCATGAAACTGCACACAATGCCCTAATGATAATGACTAAATTTTACTGTGTAGTAGGTGCGACTGCTAATTATTTGAGATAATTAGTTTTTTCAGTACCTTCTTAATGTTAAAGCATTATGATATACATCTAGTGTGGCTAAGTAGTCAATCGGTTCTATTTTAGGACAATCTGCGACTGCTTTCCTTCCGGAGTGCCCTACGCAGGGCAGCTAACTAAAACAGAGGGGGCAATGTACCAGTAGTAGTCACTCATACGGCCTTTACAAAAACCCGCTGTTTAACGCACGATCGAGCTAGAAAATTATATGCTACCTAACACACTTAGTCTCCCCTTGACCGTATGGCTGTGAGTCTAATTAGTCCTACAATTGGTCTCGAATCACGAATATCCTTAGCTTCTGTCGTGCTTGTAATCAGGTGTTTCTTGCATGCAAACCAAACTGGATTAGGTTGCAACCTTGTCCCACCCAGCCACAGAAAGAACGTAATTGAGTAGTCTAACGGATTTACCTGTTAGCGAAATTCTAATTTACAATAGAATTGCGTGGTTGGCGTACGCTACAGAAACTACTGCACGACGGTGAAAATGGAAAATGTGCTGAACGCTGGTTTGAAGTGTTGGTTTAATTGACAAAGAAATTCCAATACCTAAAGTGCTATATTACTATTTGCGTAATGTAATTTCGATAATATATTATAGGTACAGCTGTTAGCAATAAAAAACGGAATATGCCCATAGGTAAATTAAAAGTGGAAGAGACCGTGAGCCGTTAAGTAATAAGCCCGTCATAATCTTAATTTAAAGTATTAAAGGCAAATTTTCATTTCTCACGCTTTTATGGACCAGGATTAGGCGTCTTACCGTAATTCTATATCTCCCGCAACCTTTATCCATGGTTAATTTCTACTTGACGTGAACTTAAAATAAGCTAGCGTGTGACATAAAGTCGAAGCAATTATACGCTCAATCAGCTTTGAATTTTATGCCCCACAAAAACAACTTTCCGAGACTCGACTCCATTGAACGTGCGGATGGTCACGTCAACATTTTGCTCGCAGAATATTCAAAGGTTGTTAACGCTAATAAGACCAATAAATATTAATAACTCTGTTCTCGTAATTGAAGAATACTATGCGATTAACAATTTTAGCATAGACTTTAATAGAACAATAAAAATTAAATGATAATTAGGTGAGCTTTGCGCATTCATAAATCGCGTCACTGAAATCTTGTCACTGCAAATGCTAAGTAGTACGCTACATAATTAAGTATTGTGTACGTACATCTATAGATAGACAGGTATACAATTTAAATTAATCCGGAATAGGTACTGTGATTGGGTTAGTCGGACTGAACACTCCTGTAAAGACTGTAAATAATTTTCAGGATTTTTTAATTATGTTTGACAAAGTTGCCACATACCTATTTGTTCGATCTTTAATGTGTACGGCGTTAAAAAGTCACTTAATTTTGTATAAATAATTACAATGAAAAACCTTTATATAGGTCAATTAAACTAAGCAATCACCTGCTCAAATATTCCAGGTGAGTTCCTATAGAAAATAGTCGTGAAAAATAGATAGAGTAGGTACGAGTGCACGCACCTGCCTAACTTTTAAACAAGGTCATTAATTTGGCACCCATTTTTAAAAAAAAAACCTTTTGAAATGTCAAATTTGTCAGACAAAACAATTGATCTATTGTCTATTCTACAATTATTAGGTACTAAGTTCTAAAATATACTTATTGTAACAGGTGGCCCATGTCTACGGTCATTCCAGCTAAAAAAACCGGCCAAGTGCGAGTCAGAACAGATCACACATAAGGAAGGATTCCGTCGCCGAAATTACATATATACAGTGGTTATAAGTTGGCCGCTACCACAAAATAGCGTAGGTACCTACCCAATGTCGTAGGAAAATCGGTGGCAGGTTACGTTTTACGTTCTAAACGTTACGATACGTTACGTTCGTTGTAAATTCTGTAAAATTATAGGACTAACTTGGGGCTCGTCCTGAAATCATGTGATTATATTTGGCCTACTTTTGAACCCAAGGGTGATATTTGGTGATCTCCCCATTCAGGATCACGCGTATTTTTCGGACTTAGTATGAATTAAGTAAGTTAATTAAAAAACAGCAATACTTAACTTGATTTTTTTCGTTATTTTTTGATTTCCTGCTGTGTAAAAATATTACACGTGATATGTTCTCGGCACACCCCTCTCCCCTATCGTGATCATTCGTGATATTTTGCTGACCCCCCCCCATAACCGTTCACATGATTTCTGGGCGAGCCCTTAGCCGCATTTTCATTTGATTTCTGACGCGTGACTATTCGACTCATAGACCTTAGTTAGAGAAAAGTTCAGTTTAGTTTACCCAAAAAAACGGGTTTAATCAAAAACAAACACTATAATATAGTATATAGGGTATATTATACCCTAGGATTTTAAAACTTAATTTCACTATCAGTTGTATTTACATTAGTATGAATTAAGTAAGTTAATTAAAAAACAGCAATACTTAACTTGATTTTTTTCGTTATTTTTTGATTTCCTGCTGTGTAAAAATATTACACGTGATATGTTCTCGGCACACCCCTCTCCCCTATCGTGATCATTCGTGATATTTTGCTGACCCCCCCCCCCCATAACCGTTCACATGATTTCTGGGCGAGCCCTTAGCCGCATTTTCATTTGATTTCTGACGCGTGACTATTCGACTCATAGACCTTAGTTAGAGAAAAGTTCAGTTTAGTTTACCCAAAAAAACGGGTTTAATCTAAAACAAACACTATAATATAGTATATAGGGTATATTATACCCTACGATTTTAAAACTTAATTTCACTATCAGTTGCATTTACATAATATAAAGAAAAAAAGAAAGACAGAAGACATTTATTCATTTTGCAAGACCCACAAATATAAGAGCATACACACAATTTTATAGAAAAGAAACAAGAAAAAACACAGACATGAAAATTACACACGTACAAACACACATACACACATATGACATATGTACATAATGTACATATGTCCGGATTACCCCCTTTAGTTTTTCATCTGTCTAATAAGAAATATGTACTTAGTGGTTAATTAATTATACTTACTTGCATTCAAAATTGATTCTATAAGGGATCCGTTTTTTATTTTTATTGTATAGAACCCTAAAAACAAGGAAAATAAAGTACAATAAAGAGTTAGGTAGGTACACATACATACAATTCGTTGGATCAATCTCTATGAAAAACGATCGCCCGTTAAGGTATGACTGATTACGCGGAACAGTAGTACATTATCAATTAACTAAATCAATCCATAGTCGGTTCCGCTCTTAGTCACGACACTAGCGATATGTAACGTGACACATCAATCAATAGTTAATCCATAGCGTAATAAATACTAACAGTGAGGTAACTCGGCCGTACCTATAGTCGTCGTCGCTCCACGGTATTTACAAGGTAACGGTAAATTGCAAGCCAGTTCAATCCGTTCGACCTCTAGTAATCACCGATTACTAGAGATCGCAGCTATAGTAGAGAGCTCACCTCACCTACACATCACCTAATGCATCACCTAGGCAGATGCTCAAAAACGATTCTACTCGTAATTAGCTACGCGATTTACGATATGGTTGTGGATATTTAAAGGGCCTGGGGCCCGATTTTTGAAAGCACATGTGTGAAAATACCACTCGAAATTGGTGAAAAATTGTGCTGAATTTGAATTACGAGTAGCACAGAAGACAATCACAGTTCTCATTAATCTTGTGAACTAGTCAAAACTTAGATTAGAGCTGTTGTTTTGGAGATATAAGCTGATTTATATCACTTTTCGACTGGTACTTTCTAGTGATGTACCTTCAAAAGTCGGGCCCCTAGACAGCTCCGGTGTATTGGATGGCGACTGTAACATCCATTGTAGGCATGTAGCCGAGACGAACGAGTACCCTTACTGTTAGAAATTACGCTATGAACCATTAACATTATCACGTGAATGCAATCTATCTACAATACATGAATAAGAAAAAACGTAAGATTTCATTGACCTTTTCACTAGGCCGTGTTATATGTTTATGAGTATTAATTGGTAAGCCTTAAATCATAGTACCTAGGTAGGTACTCCTACTTCATTCCATGTTAAAAATACTTAGTTTTAGCATATCAAGTATGAACGAGGTGTGCATTTGGTAAAAGAGCGAGTGGATCACCTGATGGTATGGGAGCACCTCCACCCACGTCACCCGCAACCAGGCGGCTATTTCACCAATTCGATAATTTGTCGGTGATAAGTGACAATGACAATTCAAATTGCAATGCGTGGTCAATATGAAGCCAACCGGCGTAGATTCTCATCGAGTTTGCAATGTAAACAGAGTTGTCACTTGTCACCGACAATAGTCGCTTTGGTGAAATAGGGGCCCAGAGGATAGCAGATGCGTTGACAAAGATAGAATAGGTACGTTATATTATATGCCAGTATTTTCACCGAACTGTTTTACTTTCTATGCCAATGGTCGGTAACATTAGCACGCTGAAGTGGCAAACGTAGCGTAGGACGACCTCAAACTCGGTGGAGCGATGATCTTCGCAAGGCGGCTGGCAAGAGTTCGATGAGAATGGCCGAGGATCGTGCTCAGTGGCGTGTCATGGGAGAGGCCTATGTCCAGCAGTGGACGAACATAGGCTGATAATGATGATGATGATGGTCGGCAATATGCGGACCGCGGTCCGTTTGAACACAGCGAAAAGTCACACCTCGGACGACCAAATACTGTAATGTATTGTACACCAAGTATCAATTATATCGTAGATAAGGTAAACTTGTTTTTTCCTGGATCTCGTTAAAATTTTCCCACAGTATCCGGACCCCAACTTACCGACTTGCTCTATGCGTTAATATAGCAACACAAGTACGAAGCACGGTTGCTTGCCGGCACAATTAGTGAGTAAGGTGGTGCTCGTACGAGGTCCTACCACCCGAAAAAATTGTAGTTCGCATTCACTATTTCACACGCTACTTGACACAAAAAGATAAGAAAACTTAGTTGTAGGTCATTATTTTCAAATAATACTTAAATTTAATCAACGATGCCTATACATATATTTAGCGAAATCGATATATTCAGCTCATTAGTTGAGTAAGGAGGTCAACAAGCGAGCAATCGAACCTCGGAAGTAACAGCAAGGTTCCTTCCTTCCTTCCGGTTTTAATATTAACTTAAAACACGCTTTACTTTTCTCTACCTTAGACCTACCTTTTCGGCAATTAAACTCGTAACAAGACGCCGTATTTGTGCACCGAGGTCGATAGATAAACACAGAATTAACCGTGTAGGAGCTTAATAAGTACCTACTTTAAGATGTGAATTAACTTTGTTAAACGAAGCACTTCTGTCAATTTGTCCCTGCGTAAAAAATATTATATTTTAATTGCCTTTTTATTGTATTATTTCGAATAAACTGTTTTAACTTTTTTTTTAAACAACACAGTGTCACACGTCTAGGTATATAGGTTAGGTACATGTCAAAATATCTTATGTTGCTACGAACACATGCCAAAGTTATACCGTCACATCACTATGAAACATTTCCTTTAACCATTCGATTATCATATTTTTAGCAGAAGACAACATTATATTTAACAATCTAGTGTTAGCAAATACCTTAAACACATAGTTTATACAAACCTAAATATATGTAGATAGATAGGTAGGTATTATATAGATAAGGGCTCGTCCAGAAATCATGTGATCGTATATGGGGCTCAGCAAAATATCACGAATGATCATTGATCACAATGGGGTAGGGAGGTGTCCGAAAACACATCACGTGTAATTTTTTTAACCAGGAGGAAAGTCAAAAAATAACGAAATTATTCAATAATTTTCTCATATCACCATCGAAAACATCTGCGAAAACCCGTGGATCGAGGAAATGACGTAGCGTGAGCGTGACATGGCTTAATTAAAAAAAATCTTATTGCTGTTTTTTTAATTAGCTAATTAATAATAGAATAGAATAGAATAGAATCATTTAATAGAATAAAAAAGTGGGCCAAATATGATCACATGATTTCTGGACGGGCCCTAAGTAGATCTACGTGCGTATAGAAGTTATCTGGGAGCACTTTATCAGTAAACTGTTTCTAGCTTCCGCCCTTTGCGCAAATATATACCTAAGTGATGATATATTTTTTACCTAACAATATCGCTACATTTACTTGCCTTATCAAAATTTCCGGGTTTATGTTGCTTGAAGGAATTTGGAAAATAACACAGGGAAATCAAAACAAAAAGTACGCCGTTAAGAATTATTATCAGTTATCTATTTGTTTGTTTGTCTTGTCTTCTTATTCTGAGTTGAAGCCTGTGCCTAGCAGTAGGATAAATACAGGATGAAAAAAATTATAACGGTCCTCAAAATTTCAATTACATTTTTTTTCAGCTTTTTTATTAATGGTGTATTTATGAGATTTTTAAATGTGTACCCACTTAATTAAATTATGTAGCAGCTCCTTATCTGCATCAATCCCACAAATAAGAGATTAATGGTTATGTTTTGTAATGGCATGTATTATAATTTTTTAGAGAAATAAACAGTTTTTTTTTCAAAAGAATCCAATCCATTTTATCCAAAAGCGACTTGATTTTATTCATCCTTCCAACTTTTTATAGTGCCGACTGCACATATTTTAGTATTTAAACCTAACCTCAAAACTTTTTTGTAAGTTTCTTTTTCCTCGATGTTTGTGCATACAATAGAATGCATGAGTATTAGGAATTACCACGTAACTACTTAAGCTCGGAAGGTACTGCGTGTTAGGAACCTATAATCTTCTCGTCTATTGTTTCTTCTAACAATCAACTCGCGGGCGTGTTATGCCTGATCGGCAGCCCATTGAACTTGGCCCCAATACTCGAATTATGAAGTAGTTTTGTAAATATCTGAGTTTTTTCGCGTCTCGGTTGAACGGGCGGTCAGTGCAAGGCGAAGGCCGCAAGAGTTTGTCTAACATGACATAACCTGGCAACCAGTGTAGCTTTTTTTGAACTAGCGAAGTGCGAGTCTGACTCGCTCACCGAGGGTCCCATACAAATTTGTTGGCATATAAACAGTTTGGCAAGTGATTTACAATAATACAGTTTTCGCAGGGCCCTGCTCCCAAAAAAATGTAGCCAGTATCTATGAGGTCATGTTTTATTGGTTAAGTACGTAAACAGACAGACATATAAAAATTTTGATCAGAAGTTTAATTTTTTATTCCTCCAACTGGCCTTGAGTATTTGATATGAATTTTAGCTTAATAGCTCCACGCGTTCCTGATAGAAGAGGTTTGACAGACGGACGGACAATAAAGTGATCCTATAAAGTTTACGTTTTTGTTGCCTGAGGTACGGAACTCTAAAAATTATCTCTTTTTAACAAGGCGATAATATATTCTCTCCAACTTTGCCCATTTGTAGACAAAGGACGGTTAAATAATTCTAAAAATCACTCCAGAGTTGGGACAGTGTAATTGCAAAAAGTTAAGTGCTAGTTATTTACATTTTTATCGGCAAATTATTAATTTAATTACCTACAATTAAGTAGGTACAAGGATGATTTACTATTAAGTGCTGTCACGCATTGTCAGAGTTTCCTATCTTGTTTTATAATGCAATAATTTTATTTAAATTTATGTACCTACTTAAGAACTTTATTATTATCCTGACGTAACATTTGGAGCATTAGAATTAACTGCATGAAAAAAAAAAACTGAACCAGAATATTAGGTGCATAATTATACCAATTTTATGGTTATAAAGTAAAACCAAAATTAACGACTGAATAGTAAACATGTAAGTTTAATAATAATTACGAATCAGAGCAGCAATAATAATTAACCTATCCTAATATTAGGACCTGTCTCACCATTCTCTGAAAAGTTCCTGATATCTTAAGTGTCAGTTATCTATGATGTCGTCTGTCTGCTTCGTGGTAAGAAATAGAGATGGAATCATTGATAACTGACGCATAGTCTAGTAATGTCCAAAACTAAAGTTTCCTTGATGGGAAAGATGTCTGCCTGTAAATAAAGCATTCACTAGAAGAGACGCAAAACTGAGCTTTGTGCTATAGAACAAAAAAATAAATAATGCATAATTATCAACGGGATACGCCGCGATTTAGCTTTAACAAGTTCCCGACGACGTAGTTGCATGCATCATGATCACGGGTCGACTGAAGAAAGTGTGAGTGTTTGTTATGGCCTTTGCCCACTACACAGTACCATACTATGACCATAGCTGTCACTAGTATACCTTGCTTTGTCTAATCGTATTAATGAGACAAGGCAAGGTGTACTGGGTGTCGGTTAAAGTTGCTCGCTCTGCTGTGTTCAGACGTGGAGAGTAAGACAGCCGGCGAAATCACTGGAAGACAAAATTACTGACTGGCAACGCATCTACAATTTTCTAGTATTATGGATACAAAAAGAAAGAAAGAATTCATTCAATCCTTTTTGCAAGACAATATAAATATAAGCATGCACACAAAAAACTATAGAAATAAAACTCAAAAAAAAACCACAGAAATGAGTCTTCAGAATAGATATCTGTGGCGGTGCTCTCTTACCGTTTGCCTTCCATGTCGTAAAAAAAAATAGCGTGTTCTACTCGTAGTTTTGTAATTATAATCTAAGGTTGAACAGTTCCATTGACGCGCCTACAGTAAGTAACAGACTAACAGTCAAACAAAAAATAGTTCGCAAACATCTTCACTGACTCGCTACGGTTGTAATTGTAAACTAGCGTTTCATTCATTGAAATGTGAAATTTAGGTCAATGTTGCTCTGTTCAAGTTCAAGACTAATGTCGAATTGTTACTATTAAGATAGGTAACACAAACAGTCTTGTAAATTAGGCGTTTTGGGACAGCCCTAGCAGTAGTTAACTTATTCGCGTATGTATTTTTGTCATAATTCAAGATTGTACATTTTATTTAAAACAATATAAACATAACAAGAATAAATACAAATACTTAAACCATAACTAAATGAAACATCTTAATCAACTTAAAATGTTGAGGCTCTTAAATGTAGTGCCGCAGAATGCTGGTAGCATTTCCCATTTGGATAGTGAAATAAGATTAGCCAAAATTTTCCACATAGGGCTCGTCCAGAAATCATGTGATCGTTTATGGGGGGGTGGGGTCAGCAAAATATCACGAATGATCACGATCGGGGAGGGGAGTGTCCGAGAACACATCACGTGTAATATTTTTACACAGCAGGTAATCAAAAAATAACGTAAATAATCAAGTCATTGTTGTTTTTTTAATTAACTAACTTAATTCATACTAAGTCCGAAAAATACGCGTGATCTTGAATGGGGGAGGAGGGGGTAGCGTTATAATCACCAAATATCACCAAGGAAAAGGGGCGGGGGGTAACAAGTAGGCCAAATAAGATCACTGATTTCTGGACGAGCCCGTACTTCTATAGACAACGAATCGTAGCCTTGTACCCATATCCCGGAAATTATCATAGTTCCCGCGGGATATAGCGATAATCAAATTCGACGCAGTGGAAATTGACTTTAAATACTCACTAACCGTGATGTTTACTATAATGACCTTAACATTGAGTTGTATGTGATAAAATTGAAATAACAAAATGTTTTAAATTTTAAATGAAACGATTTAAAAGCTATTCAAATTAGTCAGAATCACTCGGAAGTATGCACTATCTGATTCAAAAGTTGTGTAATAAATTAATTCGTCTTCATTCACACGCTCTTGTTGTGATAAATATCATGAAATTAAATCTATCTTTTAACCAATCATGAGAAATAATACACAAATGGTGAATTAAATAATTAAACACGTAGGTACTTATTAGCGAAATTAATCTTCAGAAACAACAAGGTCTTTCAAAACAACTGCATAGTTTATTCGTCGTTGTCACTTTTAATAATGCATCTATATACCATAACTACCTACATAGTATAAAACGAAGTCCCTTTCTGCTGTCTGTCTGTCTGTCCCTATGTATGCTTAGATCTTTAAAACTACGCAACGGATTTTGATGCGGTTTTTTTAATAGGTAGAGTGATTCGAGAGGAAGGTTTATATGTATAATACGCAGACGAAGTCGAGGGCAGAAGCTAGAGTACCTATAGGTACCTACATACTATCAGTGCGGATGATTTCGAATGCTTGGGCACTATTGCACCCTCTTAAAATACATAATTCATTCGTATATTATATAATTGGTGATACTGTGCTACATACAGGTATGGTGTAGATGCGCGTGTGTATACATTATACTAAAATATTTTATTAATGCTTTTCTTATGACGGTTCAATGTTATTTAGGCATTCAAAGTATTGATTATAATAATTAAAGTTTTCATTTTACTTAAAGGTTAAAAAACAGCCGCTATTTCACTTTAGTGCATGTTCCTTTCATATTTCACTTTTGTGTTCCTTTGTGTTCACTTTGTGTTCCGCGACCATTAATCATACTATAGTTAGTTAGGTATAGTACCCATTTTTGAGTCGGAAAAATCGTTCTCATCCTATGGACGTCTTTTGTTTATATCCTAACATTATGATATTTAGGAAGTCTCTATCATATGATACAGGGTTTCAGTTTTTGAAAATTAACAGTTCGCAAGAATAATTTAATGTTTATGATCCGTCATCAACAAAAAATACACAGATTTAGAAGTTTCTTTGTTTAATAAGTTTCACAATGTCCGTTAACGATCGTTATTCAGAGGCGTCAAAAGCTCGAACTCAAGTACAAGGACTGGCCACGTTTTGAACACGTGCAAACATTAAAATCCAGTGTAAAAGCTCTAGTGACATTGTCTGCTTGAGGGCATTGACCTTCGCGTCCCACTGTCACTACGACGAGTAGGTAGAGTAGGTAGTACACCAGACTCGCGGAAGTAGATACAATTCCAAAACTCGATGTATTTTTTATACTCAGGCCAACTCCGTAGCTAACAATTTGGAGCTCCTTTCGTCCCGTTCCGCTCACACTTATAGTCGTTTAAAGGAGAGAGATAGGGATGGAATTATATGAATTTCGAATATCGGATTTCGGAGCAGCCATTCTGAGTTCAATGCAGCGAGAGAGACAAATGCCATACTTCTGATTCAACAGAACCCCCTTATTCATAAACGCTCTATAGGCTTCTGCTAACTTAGCAATCGTTTGTCCTTATCTGTCACTTTGACATTTACGTTTCACAGATAAGGACAAACGATTACTGGATTCGGGGGGGGAATAAGTGTCCAGTCTTGTACAGTAGAGCCATTTGATTCCTGACGCATCGTAGAACGATCTCACAATAAAGGTCACATGATATTTCTTGACAATTCAATGTAGTGTCCAATTCATTGTAGGGATAAAAACGTGATTTATGTATGTTTTGTCTTTTTGATTACGTGACCCTTAATCTAACTATATGGATGGATGGATGGATGGATGGATGTTTGTTTGTTTGTTACTCAATCACGCCAGAACGGCCCAACGGATCTGGATGAAATTTGGCACATAGATAGAGAAATGTCTGGAATAGCACATAGGCTACTTTTTATCCCGGAAAATTGCGTAGTTCCCGCGGGATAGCGATAAACGAATTCTTTGCAGACGAAGTCGCTGGCAACAGCTAGTACTAACATATATGAGTTCTTGTTCCTTTATTGATTTTGGCACAAAAGAAGGTAATTAATAATAAAAGCGTACATGCTAATTGCCCAACGCTCCTGGCAGCAGCCGGGTAAAAATGACGCCATATTTAACTTGAATGCTGAACTTCCTTGAACTTTTGTCCTCATACAAAACATTCATACATTTGCTCCCAGTCAAATTAAAGCTTATAATGAGATGATCTATTGACTATGACGTCAATGAAACCCATCAACACGGATTCTCAGTAAAAAACGTAATTGAAATAACCATAAGCATAGTAACCATAGGCTAGGTATATAAAGAACATAACTTTTCAATTAAATAAAAAAAAAAAAAAAAAAAAAACGAAAAACTGGTCGTAGTTGCTCCTGCAGCGATTTATTTTTGAGTCTTAAGCCTCGCAAATGGAATGAGACGGATATCCAGTAACTGGTAGCTTAATGCATACCAGGACTAGAAAGAGAAAAGAAATAAAAGGTTTATTCGTTTTTTTTTTTTAAGTTTATTAGTTTAGTATGCTCTATGAAGTGTTCATCCATCTAGCCTGGCAACGCATCTGCAATCCTCTGATGTCACGGATGTCCATAGTTGGCTCACATGCCAGCAAGTGACCACTAGGACGTTTGCAGCCTTATCTAATAAAAAAACAGTTGAAGTAAAAACCGATACAAAAATTAAAAACCCTTGCATTGATAAGTGTAGGGCGGGCGGCAAGAGTGGCTAGGGCGGCTGGGATGCAGGCGGCGCGCGCGCACTTCCCGCGTCACGAGGCCGCGCGCTAACCTATATAACCAGTTGACGCCGCTGAAGCGCTTACTACCGCCTCCAGCGCCCTCCGCAAACACCCGTATTATTACCAGTACGTACCAAATTTAAATAAACTTTTGTAACGTTAATTAAAATTCCGACCAAAGCCAAGGTCGAGTGCGTGCATTCTGAAAAGTTACCACACCTCATGATCCGCTTGTGGCTACATTAGATACGTGATCTATTACTGGAAATTGCCTATTTGTATGTCTGTGGTGCCGCGACATTGGTAATTGTACCACCACCGGTCCGCTTGGGTTGCAGGCGGCAGTGCCCGAGTCCGTCAGCGTCGAGAACGGTCGAGCCCAGTGCGCCCGCGCAACACCCGAACGCCCGCACTCCGAGTGATCTGTGACTGTGTCCGGAACAAACGACAATATGACCAACTACATCAGAATCGTAAGTTCTAATCAATTATTTTTACAGGATAAAACAAAAGAACAATTCAAATTTAAATTTAAAAAATTCGAATGTTAAAAAAAAAATAAGTTTTGGGATCTGTGCTACGTAATGGCCATAAATAAAATATTCGATGCAAAGTTATGCAACGTGTTCGTATAATAAACTCATACATCCACGCTGTTGATTTCGTTTATATTACGAGAGTAGAGTAAATGGTTCCAATAAAAATAATAGGTTATAATTTCGGTTAATGTGATGGTTGTTACATCGTAATTGCACACGTGTGAAATCAGCTAAATTGTCTTTAAAGAGTGTGGGAAACGAACCATAATAAATTCACGACTCAAGGATTTGGGTTACCCGATGACACTGCGATATCATTTTAATAAACGTATGAAAATCTCGAAAGTACATACCATTGCGAAATTCGTCGTGGGCAAGCGTTACGCCACGGCAAGATTAATACTTTGTCTTAAGCTGAATAACAAAACTAATTGATTGTCAACGAGTTGGGGCAACTCACTAACTAGATCGCGATACCGATAGTCCGCAAGCATTCTTTATTGGTGCCGACAGAGGCATCTTACGGTAGCTCACTCGTGTCACAAGGTATATTACCTAATGTAGTTAATTCCTGATCATCTAGTACGAGCTCCACTCTAACATTAATTTAGGTTACCTCATTAGATTCCTCTTGAACTATAAATAAGCTGGAATAAAGTTAATCCAATTTAATAAATCGATAGCAACTTTCCTTTGCGAAAATGTTCGTAGTGAGGTTGCAGTTAGTAACAATGCATCACTGGCTTACAAAATACGTCCTAAACAGGTTATATAGAACAAATTTCTTAATTCAAATGTCGTGTAGCTGGTGCCTTATCGCCGACATTAAAGTTTCCATAAAAGCACTCCATTGGTGCAATTACAAGCAATTGTTTACACAAAATTTAAAGTGACACGACTATGAATTAAGATCCTTGGACATACTAGTATTATGGCGTGGTTAGATCTATTTATGTTCCTGTAAAAAGTTGTTCTTTACCATTCTAACTAAAGTATGTTGTATCTGTGAACTAATGAAGTAACTAGGTAGAAACTTATAAACGATTCAATGATGAATCCTGTTAGCAATTTTTTTAAGTGAACAAAGGTTAGAGTACAAAAAAGTGAAAATCATACTCGGACTCTTTGCGTCGTTGCGTAAATTTGTTTAAAAATATGCCCCGTCACGTGACTCGCATTACGTTTTCCGTTTTTATTGCAGCTTGAGCCTAAACTTTCATCTCCATTCTGCAATTGCATACGGAATTGTGTCTACAATTGATTCGCTTTTGTAATTTAGGCCGCATTTACAATCCCTTGGTGAGATTAAGCAAGTTCTGTTACTCACGACCTGTCAAGATCGGTAACTGAACTGACAGATGCTCGTACGGTTTTCGGTGCCGATGATCGTATTCTCTATATAATACATGTCTGAATTATGTTGAATTGCAACACAGCAGTAAAATAAATACTACACTACTTAAAATGATGCAGAAACCTAAGCGCCGGATAATCTGTCTAAAGAGTCCAGAATCGCTATCTGTGGTAGTTACATACCTATCAGCATATCACTGTTAATCTCTTGAATTAGCGCGCTAAGTAAAAATATAGTGTAAAATTACAATGAGATTTAAATCATTAACTAAAAAAATATTTACTTACGGTCAATTACAATTATCTACCTTCGGTCAACATTGTTCCTGTTCTAGACAGTATCTGTATTTAATAAAACAAAAGTCAACTTAGTATAATAAAATTGAGGTACGTACTTTCGGTTAAATAATTTTTTTAAACAATATTCACTCTAAGATGTGAAAGCAATTCTCTTCAACCCCATGTTCTTATAAATGTTCGTTTTCAAATAATAGCGTACTGCTAATCTTATTGCGAGTGAAAAGAGATCGTCCACGTGCGATGATATTTGCTATCAGCGTTATAGTTCCTTAGTACATCGAATATCTGTCATTTAATATCTTAAATTAAAATTATGCCTCAAGTTCTCGAGTTCCATCGTATTTGCATAGCAGGAGACCCATTGTTGTAAACGACAGTACAAATTATAATTCAAGACGAGTATACTTCGATATTTTTAAATTAGGTTCATGACTATAGAAAAAAGAGATAACAGAAAGTTTCACGTACAAACTAAGCACATTATTTTTCTTAAACACTGTGAAAATATTTGAGCACCCATTCCAATTCTAATATCATTAAAACAAACATCATGGAATAACGATGCAAGATAATTGTGAGTTACTTTATTTAGAAAACGATAAGAGGGTGTCAATGGCGTTGAATTGAAAGCTGAGAAACGGACTATTAGCTGATAATTTGTAACATGATTTATAGCTTTAGTAAACGAATTTAATGGTCCGAAATAACAGCTTACCCGATTTCCAATAAAGTCAATGACTCAGTAAAGCTTAACAGAGTAAGCGTCGCTTTATGTTATATCATGGAAACTTGCTTCCTCGTTGAGCAATGCAGCATCCATCTTACAATTAATTAAACTTGACTCGATTAATATCTCAGACGTAAAACAAGACTATATTTTTACACATTATAAGGCTGCGTTTTGATTGTTGATAGTACGTACGTAGCCGACGGTTCGGTAGTTTCCAAAACAAATTGTGCAGACTGTTGAGGGTACCTATATAATTTAATATGTCTTTGAAATGTATGTATTTGTTTTGAAAAAAAAAAAGATTTTCTTCCATGTTTCTTACGACGCATTCTGCTGGCCTGATGGCCTTTTTGAAGTCGCTGCATGGTAGTGTCATAAAAATATTGTAAAAATGAACCTTTGATTTTGATTGATTCATAAAAATGTTAAGATGAATGTAATCGGATTGGTTGATAAATCTTATCTAATCTATCTAATCAGCCCACATCCACCCACTGTTAAAGGCTTCTTCATTTTCACGCCACTTTGCCCGGTCCTGTGCAAGTCTCATCCACAGTTTTCCAGCCGAATGCCAGATGTCATCTGACCAACGTGCTGGTGGTTTACCCTGATAAATATTGAAACAACACATGAACAGATAGAATGTTAAGCCTACTTGATAGGTACAGTCTGATTTGATCGCTTGACTCTAAGTTTATAAGTCAAGGACAAATACATTGGTGTGTTACGCGGAAAACCCTGAATGAGTTGGCTATGAATAAGAATGATAGAAAGGATAAAATCATTGTTGTCGTTGTCATCAAAGGGTAGGTTCAAAGAAATCAATTCTCAGCATCGCTCGAACCTTCATTTACATTAATTAAAAAAATGGTTCACACGTCATCGCAATTTTAGAGTTCTAAAAATTCTATGTAAAAAAATGTAAAAAAAAACTTAGACATGTCCACTATAGTGCACATTGTCAAATTAAGGGTTTAAAAATTGATAATAATTTTATTTCGTTTTCGTCACCTTCTTTATCCTACTCATAGTCTCCTGTATCTAAATGGATTCTAAGAGATAGTGTCACTGTGTAGCTCTACCGTTGATAAATTTTATTATCTAGTAAACTCGCTGTACTGATTTGTCGTGTTCAATATAAAATTGCAATTCGATTGTAACTGGGCGTAAAAAATCCGCAATCTCCGGTGCACGCGCCTTTAACGTAACAAAATTGTTTGATGTATTACGGCCAAGGGCGGTGTGTTATCAAACAATCACGAAGACATTTCTCACGTTAATTGTGAGTTTTGTTGTTGCACGTTCGTTTCCGAAGCGATCAGCTGCCCGGCTCGTGACCGCGTATGCAAAAACCCGACCTTCAGGACGGCACGCTAGCGGTGAACGACCTATTTTGTGTTAATTCGTTAACTCTGAGGATTTTTTCCCGTAATTTTTGCCCAGTTCCGGTCCGCGTATAACCAAAAAGTATTACAAAAAGCTAATTTTGCTACTAGTTTTTAGTGTTTTTGCATTAATTTATACTTGGAGGTAATTGGATTAGATGCCTAATTATATCCATCTATTAGGGTATGGCGATTGTGTTTTTGTTATTGTTTGTTTGGCTCATGCCAATTAGGTATTATTTTATCACCTACATCTCCATCTGTTGACGAGTCCACGACCAATATTTAGCATAATAATTAAATATTCGAATAGTATACCGGATATTACTACTAACTTGATGGCCGGATGGCTTAGTATTTAGAGCTACAACCTAATATGATATGAAGATTAAGTTCCCAGGTCCTATAGCCGGTCGAGGCATTAGGTATGAAAAATACGAATATTATTTAAATATAATGTATTTATAAAGTATTAGATGTTCATTCGTAGCCTAATTTCCCATAGCACAAACTTTGCTTAATTTTAGACTAGGTATTGTGTCAATATTAATATTTTAGATTAGTTATATTTATATTTTTAAGTGCCAAAAAGGGCTAAATCCACTCTACCCTTGTGACAAATTCTATGCAATCGGTTTTAATTTACGCTCCCAAATGCAACAACGAAACAAGCAATAACCGTTTAAATGACAAACGAAACACGTGACATTTTCGAGGCCCACATACACCAGAACCATAAGGTTGTAAGTGACAGAAACTAGCTTTATAGTATTATACAGTCGGCAGTAGACAAACTATTGTAGTGCTAAACTACACGACTCTATCGCCTTAGTAATAAGGTGAGCAGATTTGTTTGAGCTCTGACAGTTTATCTTATTTCACTGTCGGCTACGTAACGTTTCAATGTGTTAAATATTGTCGTAGCTGACCACATTTAGTGCTAAATAATAGAATTTTAACGATTACCGTTCTAGACAGCTGGTATTGCGTAAATTGAAAGTGCTAAATCTAACGCATTGTGCGAGGAAAAGTCGCAGCACACAAGCCTCTCGGTTTACGTATTTGTGCGAATTGGAGAAATTAACCAATAAATAAAGAAAAAATATCATATAGGTACCTAATTTATTAGGAAAAACTAAAAAAAAAAAACATTGCGGCGATTGCTGCAGTCTGATTGACTGGCCTATGGTTAAGCAGAACATTAGAGTCGGGTCAGCAGATGTCAAAATCAATACCTAATAGTAACTGTTTAGTTGTTGTGTGGCATATGACATTTTATTTTAGAAAAGAAAAGTTAAAATGTATAGTCAGTCAGACGACGCGGTTGGCCTTGTTGGTAGTGACGCTGCCTGCGAAGCAAGCGTCCTGGGTTCGAATCCTGGTAAGGGCATATATTTGTGTGATGAGCACGAATATTTGTTCCTGAGTTATGAATGTTTCCATCTATATAAGTATGTATTTCTCTATATAAGTATGTATATCGTTGTCTAGTACCCATAACACAAGCCTTACTTGGGCTTACTTTGGGACTAGGTCAATTTGTGTGAATTGTTCTGAAATATTTATTTATTTATTTATTTATTTATTTATTTATTTATTTATTTATAGTCATAATTCCAATAACTAAAATGCCTCCTACCCATATAGGGGATAAAGGGAGAACTATCACGAAAAACTAGAGCTACTAGGTACGGTATAAGTCACAAAATCATATTTGCAGAATGGGTTACCACTCTATTGGTTAGTTCCTCCGTGATGAGAAATCATAAGGAGTTGGTTCCGATAGTTTTCATATTTTATCATGAATGTATGTTAGGGGTACAAGTATAAAAATGAATGCAAAGTAGTAGAGGACGTTATATAACATGAGCTGCATAAATATTTAGAAACGTCATTATTTTACGTCAGACGGATTCCCATTGCAACTTGCAAATAATACAGCAATAAAGTAATATAACACTGTTGCATGTAAAACACGTAATATCTAACAATTAAAATTATTAAAATGTTGCAATCTCATATTTTGTTGTAATAATGTTTAGTGCTAAACTTGAGTCTAAAATATGAAAGCGTTGATGTATCCTTTTTTTAATCAGATTCTTTAGCCAGTGCAAGTTTTCGACATAAAAGGAAAAAACAGTTCTTATACTTAGTATTTGAACTCGAACAACAAAAAACTGTGCTTTGGCCTTACCATGACGTCCTGATTCCGACTCGGTTCAAGTTTTAGCTGTTACTTTTAGTATGAATCTGACAGCGAGTGAACCTTAACTGAATCAGAATTGAATCGCATTAAGACGTCTATGATAAGGCTCCTGTTCTTAACTAACCCCCTTATTCATAAGCTTCTGCTAACTTAGCAATCGTTTGTCTTTATCTGTCACTTTGACATTTACCTTCCACAGATAAGGACAAACGATTACTAAGGTAGCATAAGTCTATAGTGCGTTTATGAATAAAGGGGTAAGTCATTATGTCGGCGGCCAGTAGTGACCTTACGCCAACTGCCTAATTGTGAATAGAAGCATTGTGACATGTCCACACTTCCTCTTTTTAACAAGCAGTATACAAGTCAAGGCGAATCTAAATGTGCACTTGTTGTATCGCTTTAATGTCGATTCAGACCTTGTCATTGTGCATTTACATAATTACTGACCTTGTGTCTGATATAACATTTTCTATATAAAATCACGTAATGCTCGGATTGCTGTCTCACGAAAAATTTTGAACTCGATATGCCAGTATCAGAAAAAGCCGTGGTAGCTTAATGGTTTGACCTGTGGCCTCTTAAGCAGAGGGTCGTGGGTTCGAATCCCGGGCGCGCACCTCTGAGTTTTTCGGAATTTATGTGCTATATCTCATTTGAAATTTACCATGTGCTTTTCGGTGAAGGAAAACATCGTGAGGAAACCTGCACAGTGCACACAACTGCGAAGCAATTCAATGGTGTGTGTGAAGTTGCCAATCCGCACTGGGCCCGCGTGGGAACAATAGCCCAAGCCCTCTCATTCTGAGAGGTGGCCTGTGCCCAGCAGTGGGACGTATATAGGCTGGAGATAGATGCCAGTATCACATTTTTAGATAAAATCGGTCTACTCATAAACAATGGACTTATAATAGGTCTAGTGTCTGAAGTCAACTGCGTTAAATTCTGCACGTAGGATATGAATAAAGTAGTTTTCGAGTTTCTTATCAATATACAAAAGGACAGTCGTAGATGTATTGCCAAGATGAAAAAAAATCAAACACATTGTTAATCGCGTAAGTGCTTGATCAGATATTTTTAAGCTCCAGGCAGTTCCGGTGTATCTGATACCTACTAATAGCGAGTATAACTCGCAAATTAATTTTTATTTGCTCTAACATACGTTTTGATTGCGATCAATAAATTAAAAATGTTAAAATGACTACGTACCGCAACGATTACAAACATTTTAAGAATGACAGAACGAATTGTTTGAATTTTTAAGTACTTTATCCCTGATTTATTGTGATAAATAAACCAACGGATTGCAAGCCTAATTATTAAATTGTCTAGAATATACTTTATACAGTTTACGGCTTTCATAAATTCTCAGCAGTAAAATTTTAAACAGACAACAATTTACGGACTCGATTCAATCATTATTATTCGTGAGTACAGTTAACATACTTTCATTTCCCTCCAATTTTATATTTATTTATAAATAAATACTCTTTATTGAACACCACAAATCAGTACAAAACAATAGAGAAACAAAGAACAAATTATACAATAGGCGGTCTTATCGCTTAATAGGGATATCTAACAGACAACCATTAATAAAGAGAAATAAGTACATTGACGAGCAAAAATAACGGTATATTTCTTGTTTGAATTTGAGATTTAAATACTATGAAATTGTCGGTGAATGAAACCTCAACAAATCATTTAAATTGTATGGTATGTACTCGTATTCGGTCATCGATCATTTTATAGGTACTCAAGATAAATCAGTCGCTTGAAAGTGTCCCGGGAAAACAGTTCTCAAATTACTACGAGAGCCGTTTTCAGCGCAGTCGCGGGAGAACCTTGTGTGCGGAACGTTTCTCAATATGATGTTGAAAATTAATAAAATTATACTTAATGTTGTCTAGAGTACCTATAAGTGAAAAGTATTCAGTGGTAGGTAAGTTACGAATGCACTAGCCCCGTTTGGGAACCTAGGCTTATTGTCAAACTCGCTCGCAATCGCCATCGTCTTCATTTTGACAGGTTCATGTAGGTATGGGCTGACAATTGGCATCGGAATCAGCTAGCTGTCACATTCATACAAGAACTGTCAAAATGGACACGATGGCGATTGTGAGCGAGTTAGACAATAAGCCTACACGTATAGTCCAAACCATCGCATTCCGAGAGGCCTCTTTGTTCAACTGTGGGATGTGTATTGGCTGAAGAAAAAGTATTACTTAATGAGTTAAACATTGAATACCAACTGGGAAACGCCGGCGACTAGTGTGACATAAAGATGTTGCGTCTACGACTCTGCGCCGTGAATGGGCGCTGTCTAGGACGACGCGTGCGCCGGTCTCGAGGGCTGCCAAAATCCTAGTAATATTAATAAACGCAAAAATTACCCGACAACGGCTAAATAAAAAATTGTGTCATTTTCAATCTCAACATTTGGAACGGAATCGTCGACAAAAAAAACTAAAGTTAGAAAGCATTTCTGTATGTTTGCAAGGTCCTCTTTCACGCTAAAATGGCTAATTGGAAATTGCACGGCATCGGTTAAGTACTTAGTAAAACACAGGCTAAATTTTATTCCGATATTCGCATGAGATGAGGTTTTTACACACCAAATCTTGAAATCTCAACGGCTAAACCTAGAATATACAAGAATTTCGCACGAATGTTCTTCGGAAATGAATGAAGTCTACGATGAGATTTTTGGATATTTCCGCCGTGGATAAAGCTAGCATTTCATAAAACACTGTTTTTTTAACTCAATCTTTGTCATCGTCACACATCCACCAAAATTATTGATAACATTATCAGGCCTAAAATTATTTATCAGGCTATAATTTTTCATAGTCAAAGTCTTTAAATTTTCCGTTCAATGTTCAACCCTGAATCCGTGTGAGGCTGTATACATACGTGCACACATGCCCACACCTGCGCGCGCGCCGCCTGTCCAACCGGTCCCGCGCTTCCGCCTTCCGACTGCAGTTACGAGTTATTCATTCGGCTCGCGTGTGTGTGTATCGATTATCGTTAAATTATGGTGTCACATGATTAAATAAGGCCGATTATTAAACGTATTATTTTTTACAATTAAAATCTCGCGGTCTTTGTCGTGCTTTAAGTGAGGCTTAAAAAAACATTCGAACTAGCACGCCTAAATTGCACTAACCTTAGCTTAATATTGTAATTATAGATGTATACTAATTACATGCAAAGATATAAAATTTTCGAGTCATAAACAAAACATTTAAATCTACTTATAGGGATCAAAACGAGGTCTGATTATTATCTATGCAACTTAACCTCGGCATAAATACCTGGATGCAGATTTTTCAACCACGTGATTTCATTGCTAGCTAATCTTATAATTAACTGCTCGTTTCTTAGCTAGAATGTACTAAACATCATTATCGTGTTTACTTTATCGTTTCCTATAGACATATCACGAATAATAATAAAACAAAACACAGTTAAACTTAACGCGGGTCTCCACACAAGAACGATATATTTTCGGCTTTTTTTCAAATTAAAAATGTCATTACGAAAATGGTACGAAACAATCTGTATCTATTTATACTAGCCCAACTCACACATTGACGGTTTTTTGTTCGAAACTCTACATGGTATAGTTTAGATAGTCACTGCAATACAACCAGGGCCGTCTTTAAACTATTTGAGGCCCTGGGCACATTAGGATCATGGGGCCCCTATGACCTAAATATCGGTTATCATTTGGTAATCTGGCAGGAACTAGGGGGCCCCATTCGATCGCGGGGCCCTGGGCACGTGCCCATAGTGCCCAGTGGAGAAGAGGGGCCTGAATACAACAAGCGGGAACTTGAAAATAATATAATCTTGCCGCGTTGAGACTAATCTCTGTACCTACCAATTTGACTTGCAAGATTTATGGCTCGTAATTTTAGTAACGTATGAAGATTTCTCATAGTCTAGCTGTTACAGTGTGAGGAAACAGAAATAGTTGAATTTACCTGCTAAATATGCTAAGCATTCTTGCGTTTAGTGTACATTGAGACAATATCATGCATAATTTATCCAATTTTCGACTTCCCGAACCAGAGAAAATTTACTGCCGCATATTTTCCAACACCTCTATTTTAAAACCGAAAAAAATTATATAGCTGCCAGGTTATTAACCAATTATGGGAACCCGTGCAGAATATAATGTAGATTCGAATCCGGGTGAGTAAAACCCGCCAGTAATTTTGCGTGGTCAATAGAATGCGGAACCATCGATTGCAGTGACGGCTTTTCCATATAATCAAGAACTAGTCGGAATATGTCTAAATAGCGATTAATTTGAAAGCACCCAGTCTATGACACCGCAGGTTCTATACAAGCACAATGAATTTATATAGGTACCTACACACATGGTTTTTAACTGGTTTTATTTACTTTGATGAACCTCAGATTTTTCTCTTTTTCGTCTGGTGATCTTCATGAATTTTCATATGTTTCTTTGCTCTTTTTTCTGTGTGATATAAGCAAGGATTTTTGTGGTTTAAAAAAAGGTATTACAAAGTTTATGTTTGGCTGTGAAATTATTAAAATAGCTAGGTTTCTCAATATATGAACTCCTAACACACCCATGAGTCAAATATTATGAAACGTAACAGTAAGATCATTAATTCAAATAAAACGTCAGCGCTCTATTAAGTCGTTTGAATCTATCATTTTGTCATAGAGTACAATTTTTACATAACAATTGAACGATTGGGGTATGTTCGACCTTCTACCACTTTCGATAGTTACGAGCAATTTTATAATGGTTCGTATCGAGAATGAAACTACTTTGTAACTTTGTAACGGTTCATAGCTTTAAATATGTAGGTGTGGCCTAATGCAGACGTCGGCTGCATGGCAACTTAGCTGGGTGCAACGTACAAATAACTAAATAAAATTTGAATAAATACCTATCTAATAATAAGTTAAAAAGTTATTTTTTTTACAAAATTAGTTACGAGCAAGACCAGTGATTGTTAGGATAAAAATATATTAACTGTTTTTTTATGTCTAGGTATTCGTCAAATACCATACCTTTCTGAACTCATGTTTTCTTTGAAAGATTCAAAACGTACAATTTCGTCTATAAAGGTAGTTAGTTCAAATAGTGATTATAATATATCTGCTTCTCATTGCCTGTGACTTGCAAGACATTGTACTTGGTAACCTTCGATATGTAGGTGACAATTCCACTTAGAATATTTAGTGTAACTTCTTACCGCATACCTGTGTTTACAGTTCTTATTCTATTTTATAACTGTACAATATTTATCTTCGTTTGATACGTATCTGTGTGCGAGTAAAGGTTACCACCGCAAACATACCTAAGTTGTCAAGGGAATCTAAAAGATTAGATCATCGTCATCAATATCATCTCCAGCCTATATACGTCCCACTGCTGGGCACAGGCGTCCTCTCAGAACGAGTGGGCTATAGTATCCACGTGGGCCCAGTGCGGATTGGGAACTTCACACGGGTTTTGAAAAGGTCATGGTAAATTTCAAATGTAATTTCGCACATAGGTAAATTCCAAGAAACTTAGAGGCGCGAGCCCGGGATTCAAACTCACGATCCTCTGCTTGAGAGGCCACAGGTCAAACCACTAGGCCAGGCGGCTTTTTTAAAAGATTAGATGGAGATGAGATTTTTTGATGGAATTATAGATAAGCATGGATCGGGCATGCTCTCTACAAAATGTCGTAGTTTTTAAACATATATAGACATGTTAATTTTACATTTATATCAAGGTCATATGAAGTCATTGAACGTTCAAAGTAATGAACAGAAGCTTGTTAACGCCGTTTATCGGTGCGGTCATTTATTTACATAATATTTGACATCAGGAAGGTTTTTACGCAACTATAGTCACGCGTCTGTTTACCGATGTCCATAACATTATGAGACGACATTGGTTCGGAGGTTAATCCTCAATTTGGGCTTACGTAAATATATCGTACGTTTAGTAATAATTTGGAGTCTTCGCCACGGTAGCCTGTCAGCTTAAACACGGAATACTTTCTCGAGGTATTGAAAGAACTCTACAATGGTACAACTACAAAATAAAGAAGTGAAAACCGTTAGAAGGGATTAAGTATAGTTGGTATTACAAAATAATAGATACTTATCTACTTAATTTAAAAAACTAACATTTTATTGTGTGGGTACTTTGTGAAATACTACAATTTTATTAGAACTGATGATGAAAGGATATCCGGTTCGTGTCTGATAATGTTAAGTGCTAATTAAAATCGGCAAACTAGGGCGTGGCCTAGTAAGCAGGTCACTTAGATTTAGTAAAAAAATCATAATTCTGACAAAAATAATTGAGTACTAGCTATTTATTTGGCGTTTTGATTTGTATGTCGATGACTTTTTGTAATTTCTCTTACTTCTAATCTTATCCTGGCATTTCAAGCCTTTATTTTAACACTTTGGAAATTGTATCATTTTAGTAGTTTTAATTTTGTTTACTTCGTTGTCCTATTTTTCGACCATTAAATATCAGTAGTTCGTATTTTTAGTTTGAGAAATCTTAAATAACAATAATTACAGATGCAGATTTTTAAATCTAAACGCATAAAAAAAACTCAATTCACAGATCAATTCAGTTTACAATTTTAAACGTGGAACAAAGGACCCAGGAACTGACTCATTTCGGTAACGCCCGAATAATCCGGTTAAACCGATCGCGAAACTTCATGAAAACAATTAGTTACAACACGATAAAATGATCATTGTAACATACAGATAATTACCATCAACTGTCTTGAAATTGAATTTATGTAACTTCAGTTAATTGAGATCTCACTACCCATTGCCCAACTCGAAATGCAATTCGAAATCTATAGACAAAAGGACTAAACAGCTGCATAAATGCGCATTGATATTTTTTAGTATAACAGGAACTGTTGTCTGGGTTAAATAATAATTTATACATCAAAATAGATGAGAGACTTCAATGGTGTATTTTTTTATACCTCACAAACCTTAGTCATTTTTATTCATAAAAAAATCGACCAAGTGCGAATTGGACTCGCGCACAGATGGATCCATACAAATTCAGAAAGAGAATGTAAAATCCAATGTTAGCAGTGCTAGACTAGGCAGTATGAAGTCAGTTTATATCGGTTAATTACATAGACAGACGGGCATAAAAAAGTTAGATTTTTAGTATTTGTTGTTACAACGGCAATGGAAATACATCATCTGTAAAAATTTCATTTGTCTAGTCATTACTGTTCCTGAGATACAGCCTGACGACAGATGGACGGACAGATAAACAGACAGATGGACAGCGAAGTCTCAGTAATAGTATCCCGTTTTTACCCTTTGGGTACGTAACCCTAAAAAAACTAAATTTAGAAACAAGTTTGTTTTAACCACATAGTCTTAGAACGTGAGGCAGGAAATTTGCTTATGTATTACAATTATAAACAAGCCACGTTCGATTTGAAATGTCGACTGGGACAAGACAGTCACTGTTTCCTCTCGGACACATTAAATAAATACGTCAGTGCTGGTATTTAACACAGACTACACCGGCTCAGTGTCTCTACTCAATCCATCCTTTATTATTCAATTTTATATCACCATGCCTATAATTTCCACTAACTTCTAACTGGGGTAAATCGAAAGATGTGAAAAGATAAATAAAAAACGATTATGATCAATGAATAAAAACAGTTAATACCTTGCTACTCCGCAGCGTATCGTTGTAGCGGAGCAGTATGGGAAATGTTATTTGTTTATTGAAATGTTTCAATAGATTAACGATTTGGCCGTCAGGGAGTCTATGAATAACAACTATAGATTCAAGTAAACCAAAAATTATGCCTAGATGTTACACAAAAGTAATAAAAGAATTTCTTATAAAAACAAAAAGTGAATTTATTTCTCTGAGACAAAAATGTCAGCTAAAAGTTGTACCGTACATTATAAGAAATACGTACTTGCTTAAGTCAAATTACCTACATGAACTGCACAGTGTAGGTGTATTTTTTGTCTCTAAAATAAAAAAATAAACTAGGTTATACTCCCTTACGAGTAATAGTCGCCAAAACGTAATTAGGCTACGCTGCCTTTCCGAACTCTGCATGAAACTCTCGAAGCAATAAATTCTAAAGTAATTTTGCTAGACCTGTGAGTGATGGCCCGGCTTCCAGTTGTAATACTTCATGGTGTAATCCAGGACAAGGGAAGAGGTCCTAGAACACTGGCTTGTCGTGGACATAAAGCTTCCGTCTCTTACCTGCATTACTGGTTAGAAAGGGATATTGCTTGATGTCCGTGACAAAGGCTAGCGTGTTAGGCGCCCTGTTCGATACTTACCGTGACATGTAGAGCGATCCTATTGCCGTGAGATGTCGCAACGTCCAAGGCATTTGTTAGTGTAATGTTGCAATTATTTGAATGTCCTGCTAACGTATGCTGCAGGACGTAAGGTTTTTGTTGTAGGTATAAATTTTGCTGTTAATTAAGAACGATACAAATTATCAGTCTTCGAACGTTTATATTACACATGTAACCAAGTGTACAACACTGTTGCTTATTTATTACCCACGATGGAACGGAGAAGGTGTGCATATGCGTTTGGGGTGAGAGGTAGTTTATTTGCTTTCTCTATTCAGTAATACGAAAAAAACAAAGGTATAGCGGGCAGACTAAGGTGTGTTGTACCTATAGGTCTCAAAGATCGACTAAGTTATTAGACTTACCAGTAGTACTCAGGTACAGGTACTTATCAGTAGTAGTAGTAGTAGTCAGGTAGTATTTTTGACATTGAAAGAAAACAGTATTTTTATTTTTACATACAAAAGTCTAACATAAATAAAAATTGAAAATATATCAGATTACTTGAGCTACCATAATGTTTATCTTTTATTGTTTCTATTGGAGACTGATGAGATTGTTTATTCTTGTTCTAGCATTGTCAAGTTGATCGAGAATTTGAGACCATTTTGACGTTTGTCAAATTCGCGCTCCACTTTGCCTCAAGTGAATAATTGGCCGTGTTAACATTTGCGAACTTAATTATAATTACCTACATACCTACGTGTGTTAACATATAACCAGGCAAGAATGTCGAAATAATTTATTAGGCTCGTTGTTAGGTTGATAAGTAATTTATTATCCATATTAGCTATTAATAACAAGTCGTTGTAACGTGTGAAGTTCATCCACTAGATGCTGTAGAACTTATACACAATACGCTTAATCCTACCTATACATTGTAACGCTACTGATTTTAATGATTATTTACGCATACGCGTTGATGACACACAGTACATTAAAAACAAACTGAAGATTACGTACGTAGTGAAAGAACATGGAGCGGATGTTACAGCAAAAAAAAACAAGAGCGAGTTCAAACCTATTTGACTATACTTCCGTAGCGGCATAATTTACACAATGTCCACAAGATTCTCATCCAAATATTTCGTTTTTTGTCATTATCACGATTAAAGTAACTATGTTAGTATAAGATGTTAGGATTGTTAGATCTCAGTACAATAGCCAGTGTCCGAGTTGTGTCACTGTGTCGCAACGCGTGCGTTCACACTTGATTTGGTTTCACTGCACGCGTGCGCGTGAGTTGAAGCTTGTTCACTGCATGTACTTTGCATTCCGTGACAAGATAAACATCTTATCTTTGCTATTCCACACTTTAGTCAAATTATTTTGAATGCGGTTGAAATGTAGCATGAATTACGGCTTCGTTATTCCGGAATTATTCGGGTAGGCGGCTTACAAAACCCGGTTGCAGAAGTTATAGCTCAACATAGCATAAACGCAAAAAACAGCTCAACTTTTTTCCGTCCTTCATTTTTATTGAGTACCTACCAAATTTCAATATAAGGAAGCTAATGAACAAATACCTATAATTGAGTATTTTTTTTATAAGCAACGCTGTCTCAAATCTAACACAAAACATCGGATGCCTATATTTTGTAGCAATAAGTATGAAGGCGTTGCCTTGTTCTAATCGTCCTTGTCAGTAGGTATGTAGGGCCGGAGATTCGCTCGGACGAGGCTGTCGGCAAGTCGGTGTGATTCAGTTTTTTATCATACAATTAGCTACGAAAACTTCGGGTCTTTCCTTATAAACGGCAATTTCCTGGCAAAAGAAATAAATTGCTTGCTTACATCGCAACACTACATTAAAAATTTTTCGTCGATAGTTTGTTATGCACTCTTTCGCTTTAAGTTTGACCGCTAACGTTTCGTTTGCGTTTGTTCACTAACGTTTGACCAAAAAATTATTGACAAAATGATCATTTGACAAACTCTAAATATCTGATAAACCGTAAACTTTTTAAAAAATTATAAAACAAACCTAACCTAACCTAATGTGAGCCACGCATAAAGGTTTTTCGATTTTTAAAAAAGTTCACGGTTTATCAGATATTTAAATTTTGTCAAATGATCATTTTGTAAAATGATGCTTTTGTCAATAATTTTTAGGTCAAATGGAAGGGCACCGATAAGAAATTTACCAAGGTAGAGCGCTATGTGAAAGAAATGTTAAAAAACTATGACAGGAATATGATTTGCAATGTATGTAATATTCTATTAACATTTTCTCTGCCATTCTTCCCACAGTTTATCCAGCACTGAAAACTACGATATTTAGGTCGTCAAATAACTTTAATATATTCATATCTCAACAAACCAAGCGCACCAACACAACATCGATACAATCTCCAGCTGATCTGAATCGCGAGCTTTGATCGGTATTACAATCCACATTGTATTCGATACGTATGAAATGCGTTGCGTTAGCGGAAAGCGGTAGCCAGGAGTAATGTCCAATAGATGTGGTTGGATCAGTGGCAATTGCGAGACACTACTATTACACGTGTTACATTGCTTGCTCTGTGCTTAAGTGCACCTTTTTCCAGTGAAATGATAAATAATATAGACGGCATTGAACGCCAGCTCGCTTTTAACATGACCAAGCTATGAAAATAGGTATTCGAACCGGTCTGCATAACTCGCAGTGCTACAGTATCATTATTTATAGCAATGGTTTCTTTTATAGTTTTTATTTTTGGATTATGTGTAGTAATTTGCATAAATGTAAATTACATAATATAATGACACAAACGAAACACCAAAGCATAGATTTGACATACAGATAAAGCTAAAATCGTATGCAAGATGCTCCAATTTTATTAATAGGAGACTTTCAATTGATAATGAAATTTCTGATCGCTATGTTCTTCTGACATATGGTATAAAATGGTGCTAATGATGACACCAATTGATCTAGAAGCAAACTAAGCAAAGTTTGTACTATAGATACTAAGAAACGATTAAAGATACTTATAGTATAGGTAAACACAATACTTAAAAATACGTATTAAAAATTCAAGGCTCGATTTTTTCGTACATATTTAATATCTGCCCCGGCCCGGGATGGAGCTCGGGGCCTCAAGCTGCATAATCAGTGGGTTTATTGTCTAACTCGCTCGCAATCGCAATCGTGTTCATTTTGACAGTTCATGTATGGGCTGACAATTGGCATCGGTATCAACTAGCTGTCACATTCACACAAGAACTGTCAAAATGAACACGATGGCGATTGCGAGCGAGTTAGACAATAAGACTACTGGTTTTCTAACCACTTAAATTGACTATCCGTCAAAGATTGTCAAGTTCAGGTTTATTTTCTGGCATAAAAGGTTACTCCACAAGAAGCACCACTGATAGGACGCCTAGTCTGCGCTTAGTTGTTGTGGCAGTTCGGTTTTATCGTTCGCACAGTTTCATCAATACCTTGCTAAACTTCCTAGACTGCGTTAAACTTCATGCCGTTACCTTGCGCTGGCCACGTTGAATATTAAAAGGGTTTCTTAACGCTACTTGCTCCATAAATTGACTTGAGTGCTGTATTATATTAATTATGAAATGTTGTGAGCTAGCTTTAGGGCGACAGGTGTGTGTAATCAACGCTTTATTTAGTATTTAAATACAGTTTATTTGGACTAAATTGATTCTGATTCAATATATTAAGTTGGCAATAATTAAGCTAAAACATTCTTGGTTCACTTTTAATAACAACTTCTACAAACCAAGCGGTAGTTTTACGTATGAAAAGTGTTAGTGAAGTGTGGCTTTTCTAGCGGTTTTATACCCTTAGAATAATTAAAAAAGAAAGAGATACCCGTGGCCATTTTAACAAATTCCTTTACGATACTCAAGGTATATATATGCCAAATTACGAATGTTTGTGCTCGAGTCATGGATGTTGTATGTATTTAAGTATTTATTTACGTACATTATATAAGTATGTTTAACCGTTGCCTGGTACCCATAGCACAAGCTCTGCTTAGTTTGGGACTGGGTCAATTGGTGTAATTTGTCCCAAGATAATTATTTATTTTTTATTTAAATTGGAAGTTTCTGGCTCCCTTGGTTTAATAAACTAAACTTTTAGCAGGAGTTTTTGTCTATTTTTGAAAAACCACTGCAGCAAATGTTGTATTTCACGTCAATATACATGTCTACATAATTGTAGAGTATGACTCTCTAATAAGTATAAATCATTATACTTAAGTAGGTAGGTAAGTACAGTCCTCATAAGTAGGTCATATGATTAAATCATCTGTAAACGGACGTCATATTAAGTACGCATTCTAGACCGACTAGTATTCCTATGCTTAGTGGGTACCTATATTATTATATATTAAGTATATATAGTTTGTTCAAGGGTACGTCTCACTAAAATTATAGATGAGTTTTTTGGTTTCTTTGTCGTTCGTTGACTGCACGCATACAAATGAATGCACAAAAGCGGACTTATCCCTTCAAGGGATCTCTTCCAGTCAACCGTTGAGTGGATGAGAGGAGTATTATATTAGGGACAGACAACGGGTGAGTTTAAAAATTACGAATACTGAGAGCCACAATACATAACATTACTAATTTTTTTAATAGGCACTATATTCATAAGTGTGAAAACGAAATGAAAACTACAATCTGATTAACATAACTACGTGGAATGCGCGCGCGGCGCAGACGGGCGTTCGGACCACTCCGGCGCAGTAGGCAATAGGTAGGGCTTATTACGAAACACTAGTGTTAATTAGTCGCGTGACTTTAGAATGACCATTTCGAAAATGATATAGTTTCACCAGTAGGGTTATTAATGATGAAAATTAGAACACATAGAAAAATCCGAAAAGTAAAGCTATGGCCGGGAATCAAACCCGGATCCTCATCATTCCGCGGTGCGTGCTATACCGCTACACAACCCGTAAAAATAAATACAAAAAATCAAGAAGCAAAATTCTTTATTTGAATAACAGCGCCTTCTCTCGTCCCTGGTGAGTTGTAGATGTTCCACGGGAGTTCGTTATTGTGTCGTACAGAATCATTCATTCACATCATTCAAATAAATGACGCTTGGCGACAAAAATTCGCATAGTAACAAGGTCACGTTCTAATCTTGCTTTAAAACGTAGGTTAGATTTAAAGAGCTTTATTAAGAATTTACATACCTACATACATACCGTCACGCCTCTTTCCCATAGGCGTAGGCAGAGACTACTTTGTTCCACTTGATACGATTTATTTAAGAATTTACATTCACTTATAATGAGAACTTAAACTAAATATATCTATATATTATATTATTATTATTTTATTATTATATATATCTTGGGAAAACTGTCACCAATTGACCTAGCCCCAAACTAAGCAAAGCTTGTAATATGGGCACTAGACAACGGATAAACATACTTATATACATAAATACATACTACTTAAATGCATTAAACATCCAAGACTTGAGAACAAACATTCGTATTTTTCATACAAATATCTGACCCGACCGGGGATCGAATCCGGGACCTCAAGCTTCATAGTCAGGTTCTCTAACCACTAGGCCATTCGGTGGTCAAACTTGAACTTGAAAAATGTAACTTTTAATAAATGTTTAACCGCCGGTCTGTTCACACGTGTGCACATATCAGCTGGCCTAGGGTTCATACGAATGCCGAGCAGACCCCACTCGAGGTCGGCTCAAGTTCAGGCGCTTGTTTTGGTCCAAACCAGATATGTGAACAGGTTGCGTTATATAACGTTTCCGCGGTTTCACTCATGTGCAGCGAAACTCGCCGAGTTAATTGTTGCAGCAATGCGTTTTTTTAACGTTATTTAGACATTAATTTACGTAGAGTCGGGGTTGTATGGTTGAAGTTGGGGTAAAGAGCATCGCGATCCTCTTTTGTTTTATTTTAACTGCAATCAGTTGCTATATTTTTTTAGCTGTGTTTGGTGGAGACATTGTTACACCATCGGCATTTGTGACATTTCAGTGTCCTATATTTAATTTAGCAGTTGGTTTTTAATTTGATCTCTATTTTAAAGTAAATGCTAATGACCGCAAACAGAAATTCCTAAGATGATTTCAAATGTACATACCCTATTGTTTTTATAACTTGTTTTAAAGATTAATCCTACTTCCTTGTTTGTTACTTAATGGCAACCGTTACATTAATTTTTGAAAGTGTGTAGGTGAGCATACAGAGCAAGGCCACGGAAGACCACCAGCTGTGATTAATTCAGTAACAATTCGATTGATTTAGTTATGTGATTGAATAGATTGCATCGATTATCGTACGTTTTTGTAACGCACAATAAAAGTACACGCAGTAATTTAACGTCGTATATTTCGATTAAATACCACAGAACGCGAATTTAATTTGTAACTACTTTTTTTTTTGCTCTGGTGCCTCTTGTGCCATGTTAAAATCTTAGCATGAACCAAATTCCTCTGACTGACTCATTGACGCCCAGCCCAGACCCTTGGACCTTGAATGCTGAAATTAGTTTATTTATCATTTTAGCGTTTAGAAAAAAAAAACAGGACGGCTTTTGTAAAAGCTAGGCGCGGGCACACGCTTGTTTTCAAATCTAAGCGTGCAGCCATTTCAGTTATCGAATCGTGTCTGTTTATATCTTTGAATTGTGATAATGACTTTGTGCCGTGTTACGTGTGATCACTAATCACCGTTGCTAGTTAAGTTAACGCCTAGTTAACTTCATAGCCCATTAGTTAAATCAACGCCGTGAACTTTTGTATAATGTTCTTTCATCAGCTCTACATTCGCAACAACGAGGTTATCTGAAGTCGTCCTTGTGTGGATACAGAGATCAGTGATACCAATTATTAGAGAATGTTTTTAATTCCGATTTTAGTCTATTGCGCATAGAACTTAGGTAGTGTATTATTATCAGCTAATGCTGTCAATTTTTCAAGTTTGCTAAATAAATACACAGTTTTTGTACACTTCAATTAAAAGTCATAAGAGGTAAAAATTATCAAAAATATTTTCTTTGCTACTCCGCCACCTACATGCAAGATATAACATATAATAATTATATCGTATAATATTTTTGTTCCTTGAAATAGACCTCTACAAAGTAACGCCTGATTAAATAAAATATGATAATAAATAGATGCCTGACATACACAGACGCGCCCTAAATATTGATTTATAATTAAATTTAAATCACTGAAATCTTAATCATCATCTGTATTCACCACGACATTTTTTGCAAATAAATATTCTTATTCTTATTCTTAACAGCTGGATCAATTACGATTTTTTTTGCATGTCTATGTAAGCTCCTAGTTGGTTTAGATCCACAAATGGACCCAGTAGGCGGCATAGTAGCCGCTGAGTCCGCTAATATTAAGCATACAAAATATCGATGACTTCAATAAATTTTATTGTAACGGTGATCCTCCATGACGCGCCAGTCGTACAACTGGCCACCTACAAAAAAAAACTAAACTCTAAACTCTAAATTCACGATTGGTTTTTGCTTTTTCCTAGCATTCGCTCTAAGCGGAAAGTCGCAAGCCGCAATATTTTGATCTGATTTGAAACCGCTCTTAAAAAATTCAATTTAATTTACTTCGATTTTCTACATATAAAATGTGTCTATTTCTTTGTCCAGGCGTTCGTGTTGTGCACATGCGCCGCGCTGACCACCGCGCAGTTCGGGCTTGACTACGGTCTCGACTATAGCGACAGCTTCGCACCAACCAATTTCGGGAGCCCCCTACTTAACACGCTCTCAGCGGCTGGCGCGAGAGACCCCAGGGCTAACACAGGTACACCCAATGGTATACACTCAATATGACCTCAGCAACCACTGCTGCATGATGCTTCTGTTTTTTAACGATACTGAAAATTAGAACACATGGAAAAATCCGAAAAGAAAAGCTATGGCCGTAAATCGAACCCGGATCGTCATCAATTGATGCGTGCTTTTACCCCTACACTTCCCGTAGCAGGTTGGTAAGTTTTCGAATATTTGTATGTATGTATGTATGTAAAACTGTTTATTGTACATAAAACACATGAAAAAGTTGAAGGAAAACACAAATAATAATATAATATATTTCCATCTGTACCAACTGTTATGTCATTTCTTTTCGAATATTGTCGTCATGCGCCATCTGTTTGAAATAATGCGTCATTACGATACAATTGCGATCACAATTCGAAGACTTGTCCACCTGCTATGGGTGCTGTAGGGGTTAAGCACACATCACGGATTGATGAGGTTAGATTATGTACCGGTCAAAGCTTTACTTTTCGGACTTTTCTATGAATTCTGAACTATGTTTTCTAAAGGGTTAAAAATAAACATAAGAATCGGGAAGTAAAATATTTGATTCCTTTGACTAGAGTTTGACTTTGATTCCTTTAATGCTTTAGTGCTGATCGGCAGACGCTTTCGCATAACTGCTTCTTTACGAATTGTCGAGCTGGGGTAGGCGAGCGAGGGGAGGGAGTGAAAACTATAGACGATCAACATGGTGTGGTCCCCAGGCTCTCACGTAGTATTCACGATATTGTATGCAGCCGCAGTGCTCTTTAACTGATTGTGAGTCCATTGGTGACCCTTTAGGTAGACAGTTCTTATATTGTAAAGAACAGGGGCCTTACCATGACGTCCTAATTCCGACTCAGTTCAAGTTTTAGCTGTCACTTTTAGTATGAATCTGACGGCGAGCGAACCTGAACTGAAACGCATTGAGACGTCATGGTAAGGCTCCTGTAGGTAGGTTTGCAACAGTCAGTATTATACTTCACGGCAAAGCTCGAGCGTGTGGCATTTACTACGTTGATGGTCACAATGACAACAGCAATATAATATGTGTGTCAAATAATAAAACCTTTATGTTTGTGTCAAAACATTAATATCAAAGTTTTAATACAAGTACCTGACACTGAAGTAAATAGTCGTGTCTATATAATAATTATGACGCAAATAATCTTTGTGAGAACCGCGTGTATATCTATCTATCTATTCGCGCCCATTCTTGCTTATTTCCTAACATGACCATATTTATCAGTTTCAACTGTTAAAATTTAAATATCTATCGAAATTCCATATCTAACAAACGTCGACATAAAACCGCTTCTAGTGACACTTTGACCAAGTGATTTGCATGTAATCTTAAAAGGGCTTGGCGGTGTAGGTAATCATAACACTATTCTGTATATCAATCTACTTTCTAAGTGTCAACAGTTTCTTCAAATCCGGATAGCTAGCTAGATAATTTAGTGGTTAAAGACCCTGACTGTAAAGTTGAAGGTTCCGCGGGTTCGAATCTCGATGGAGGGCGATGGATTATCTTAAGCATTTAAGTATGTAGTTATCAGTACCTATGTATGGTATATTCTTGGTTTAGTTATACACAGGCTTGTTCTATTTCGGACTAGGTCGATTATATTTTGCTTACATATTTTATTCTTACATCGCTAGTTTAGATTTTTTATCCTGTTTTTTTTTATCCAAATATCCAAACAATATTTTTGTTTGTTTGGAGTAAAGATACCTACGTGTATTATTCGGAAAAATCTGTGCACCAACTTTTCGCCCCACGTATACCTTGGCGACCATAAACTTGCAGGCGCAGAAGCACGTGTATAATATGACTATATACTGACGAGAGAAAATATTCAAGTTGTATGAATAGCAATCCATTATTTGTTCTCGTCAGTGAATTTTGCTTTCCCACCACTTTTAATAACGTTCTAATAATACCTACTCAGGCATCTCAGGTGCACAGTTATTTCCGACTCTATGCACTCGATGCAACATGGAGCAGTCTTCTTAAAAAAGACAGTAACCTGTTTGTTCATGAAGACGGGTAAAACTTTTTTTTTACTATTGCAATAGTAATTTGTTTTTTTGTTTAACGGTCATTGTAAATTTGCGTAACTAAGTTAAAAGCAACATGACCTGACATGTAACGACTTTAGTGACCACTTAACCAATAGCCCAGTAGTAAACTTTTACTGCCACTTTAATGGCGCATTACGCAGCGGTGTTTTTTTCTAAAATAATCGTTGATCTTATTACATACCTGTAAGTGTTTTATAGTAATCTACCTGATAACGATTTACCGAGCGTACTGGAAGAACTGTCACTAAACTTGACCACAATATCTAACTTCGTAGATGGTCAATATTAAGATATAGGTATATTCAATTTAAGTATCAAATTGAATGCAAGCCGTGGTCAACGGACTTTGACGGCTATACATTAGAGACTTCTCAGATCAATTGAAAAAACCGGAACGTCGTCGAGAAATTTCATAAATTTAACTATTCTAAACGGCTTTGCTTAACAAGCGAAGCGGTAATTTTGCCCATTCAGCGTATTGATACGGGCCTTATTAAATAAGTAATTGTTTTAATTTCATCAGTGGATCAAAACGCCAAGTCTTTTCACATACGTACTTACTCGTAGATAAATACTAGGTAATCGGCTGTTTTTCCATCTGTCACACACTTTGTATTACTAAGGCCGCAGATTAGCACTTGTAACATGTTTGACTACCACAGCAGGTAGTAGGTAAATGACACAATTGAAACAGAGTAGTAACGAGTAGACTAGCTTGGCTTAGTCGTCGTGACATTTTCTTATCTTCGCGCTTTGTCTTAAGCGGCTGTTAAGGTTCAAGCAATCATTCAAACGCGGCAAATAGAATGACGTAAATAGCCCTTATCAACATAAAGATTACTTGAATGAATTGTTATTAGTTGAGCAATTTGTTTGTTTACTTTATTGAAATGTGGTCAGTACTACGGCGAAAACGTCTGCAGGTTTAAAAATTAAATATACCTAAGTGGATAGAGAAATTCGTTTGTGGTCTTTCTCTTTCAATATTCTGTGTAGCCATACAAAGGTACTTTTTCACCAAATAATTTCGGGGGTTCTCTATTGATTTGCCGAAAATTTTATTGCGGAATTTCATTTCCCAACCAACGTTTGGCCGAATTTCATTTTGCCGAATCATCATATGGCAACTTGTTAAAATGTTTAGTTTTTTTTTTACATGGACACTTATTAAAATGACATTTTTTTAAATAGCCAAATGGTACTACATAACCATTAGTAAAAGATAAGACATTCTAAGGTAAAATAAAGACTGTTTATAAATTAAAACAAACATGTTCGCGGCTAAGGGGTGGCCCAACGGCCACCCCGCCGCACCTAAACCTAAATTAATCCAAATTATTCATAAGAGTTTTTCGGCCTAGTGTAACATTTGCCATGTAAAAGATATTCCAAGAGTTTAAAATCAAAATGATAGTGAACATTCGGTGAAATGTTGGTTGCCAAATGAAATTCGATCAAATAAAATTCGGCGAAAAGGCAGAACACCAATTTCGGGTCTTCGACACACTTCCAAATTACTTTAGCCTGGACTCGAGAGTTTTTTAAAAATAGGTGATACTTTCAAACTGGTCCGTAGGGTTCAACGTGTTACTTCTGGGCGTTAATCCCCGATTCCATCAGCCTAACGTAGTAATATAGCGGGTATCAATTAACGTCTCTTAGTGCGGCAGTTAGTGTTCCAGTGGATTGTCAAAAGAACCGTCAACTAATGGTGTTTCAATTAAGACGGTGCGTGTTGTGAAAACAATCGCACTCCGATGTTTATCTCGCGAATTACAAAATTTAATTTCAGTCTTTAGATGATTGCACAGCGTTAGTGTTTAGACACCGATTAAGGTGACTTTTGACTGGAATGTAGGATTATATTGAGGGTAACTATAAAGTTTAAATTATTATGTTTAACGTGGGCAGACGATGCACACAATTAAACGTTTTTGCTATAAGCTATAGGCAATCAAGACTCGCGATAGTTTAGTGTGAAGGCCGCAGGATTATCGCATAAATGTGGTTATCACAATATGTATATTGGTAATAATGCACTGTATATATTTTAGTAATGATCAGAATATAGCAAGCTTTATTCGTTAAAATGTGTAGGTAAATAAAAGGTATAACAATAATTGACACTCGATACAAAGGCTAAAATTATTTTGTAAAGTTAGGTACTATGTTTTTGTTTGGGTCAAGACTTGGTGCCCAAATGTGCCGTCTAGTACATGCGTCGTTATTTCTTTGTGACACATTATGTGAGCTAATTCAATCATGGAGCACTGGACTCAAATAATAATATAGGCGTCAAATAAAGTTCTTCTTATTCTTATTCTAAAGCTGGTTTTCATTCATGACAATCACAACAAAATGAAAGGACTAAAACGACACGTGAAGGGGTTTGTAGTTGTCATGGTCAATGCCAGCGTTTACAGACAGACGGGGCAAAAAATATTGATAAAACACGTTTTTTTTTATATTTAGTCAAAATCTCGCAAAATAGTATTAATTTACGCGTACTCATAACATAAAATAAATTAGAATCTTTTCGAACGAAATTGTACTATATTCTGAGTAAGTCTTCACAAAGTTGAAACTTTTTTAAATTCTGTGACTTAATAAATTGATATAAATTTATAGATTTCGGCTCCCGTTGAAACTACCGTGCAGGTTGATAGATATCTCGACATATTCAATATTTATTAAGAAAAGTCGTGATCGTGAGCAAAATTAGCTTATCAGCTGTCAAATGCACAACAATCACAGATTACGTCGTCCTATAAAAGCAACTTAATCGCGGATTGCCTAATGTGGTCGGTTATGCTGCGATTTTGTCCGCGATAAAAATATCTGTGTTTCAAATAGCAAGTCGGCAACTAAAAGATAAGACCCGTCGCTCATTAGAGCAACAAAACACTGACGCGATGTCATGGCGATATCATAAGACAGTCTGTTTTACGTCCCACAGGCCTGCTTTCAGAATAAGTTAATTGAGATTGTACGAATTGAAACTTTACACACACCATTGAAATTCTTATTAATAGTCGTCTGTAGGTTATCTATGTTTATCGTGGTGAAAAGCTCGTGATAAATTTTCTCGTATAAATTTGAGAATTCCGAGATGTGTGCCCTCGACCTTTTCTCAAGAAGCAATGGTCGTGGTTACGGGCTGCCGCGGCTTTTTTCGGTGTATATTGCCTACAATACTATACTAAAATCGGTCACCTAATTGGCGAAGTGGTCAATCAAGCTTCTACAAACGACCAACCACAATCATTTCTTACTTTTACATTATTAACGTGAACAAACCATGCTACAGCAGCGCCGTGCAACAAAGGCGTTATTAAGTACACTTAAAATACATTACAACAATTATTATTTCATAGAGCTATCAAAGAACAGATGAAATTGCTCATACAATACGTTTTCCCGTTCTTAACAGCCCAAGAAAAACATAAGACATAAATTCCAGACATAAGTTTACTCGTGGCCAAACACAAGGTCCACTAATGCCACGTCTGTCATTAATCTGTACAAGTTTCGTAAGTATAATTAGGGGTACGGAATGCTTGTGCGACAAAGCAGTGGGAGGAAGCCGTACGCATTATAACCGGAGTTAATGACAGCTAATAACTAGCAGACATGCACACAATAAACTATAAAACATTGTTGAGAAATATTTTTATTACCCGGCAACCAAACGGACGAAGGGCAAGCCCTTTTAATAACCTCGCGATAATAATTAAAGACGTCGATCTTATTACATATTACACTTATCGAAATCGTGCCACCTGTCAGTTGTACAAAATATCGCATTGATATTATCATTCAATCAAATTTAACAACCGTGGATTAAAAACAATAGGTTTCTGCGCCCAGTAAACTATACACCTTCCCAGAATAATAATTATCTTATGTTAATCCACCACCTCAAAACTCCAAAATTTCAAAGCCGAAGAAGAGATCATGAAACTTCTCTTGTAATGAACCTAGTAATGAATGGCTTGACTAACAATTGTTTAGATAACCTTTTTTAATTAAGTGGTTCTGCTAGTCTGTTTGGCAATAGCACAGCAACTGTACTCGAAATCCCCGTACATACTATTCGTTCTTCGCTCACTAAAAGTCATTAATGTGATAAGACGCCTATAAACATAATAAATAAGATGTTTAATTTCCTAAACTAGATCGGCAGTTAAGTAATATTAGAAATCTTCTAACAGGATATAATTAAATTAAGTTCGATAAACTTGATCAATATTCAACGAGTAAGTATTGATGCTCGAGACGCAAGATGTTTGTGCAGGGAAGCAAAGTTAGCTTGCGTAACAATGTAAATTGGCTCTGCTTCGCGATTTACTTAAGGGTCGAATCTAGTTTAATAATGTTTGATGTTTCAACCAAAATTGTATCAATTTAGAACGCAAAAAACTGTTCTCAATTATTACGTTATTCCGGTCTTAATTTGAATAACTTCAACATAATAGTTTACTTACTAACAGGGCTGTCGGTGACAATCTTAACTGATCCCCGCACGCTAGAACTTCTCGTAATGTCATTTACGACAATGTAACTAAGTTTGATATATTTTCTGCTCAAATTGTTAACCCAGAACAGCGTCATGTCACATCCTCGCACGCTCAGTTAGAGGGGTCGACTTTGGCAATGGCGGCCGATGCCCGCTCAGCCAGACGAAACGACGCAAGTGTGCCGTCCCTCAAAGTAAATTCAATTCGAATTAATTACGTTGTGCAAATAGAAATATGATGCTTCAAATTTTAAGTGGGTTTTAGAGTTTCGTTTAGTGACATTTGTGTCAATGAACGCAGTCAGTGTGCTGACGGACGGTTTGTTGGTTGAAATTGTAGATAGAAATTTTTCTTACACTGCTAAATGCAGTTTCTGTGCGTTATCTTTGTCTTTAGCTGTGGCCCGTTTCTCGAAGCTACAAGTTTTACAAGTCTTAACTATAGTCCAATCAACCAAGCAATGTACCACTGCAACCAAGCATTGAGTTTTTGATCAATGTTGCTAGTTTAAAATTGTAAACTGTTTGCTGGGAGATACCGAGCACTAAATTATAAAGACATAGGTAACATTAGTAAACGTTGGGATACAAAATAATGTCAATACTTTTTAAAGCCTTAAGTACTTTGTGCAATCAGAGCTAAATTTCACAAACGTTGTTCGGGTCTCTTTTCACTGACCAGCCTTTTAAATGATCTTTGAAGTGAAAACTGCTTTAGCGGCGTTGTGCACTTTTTGGGATGGGTAAAAAATATTAAACTCGCGTCAAGCGTAAGACGGAGGGAGAGTTTAAGTACCAGAATATCAGGATCCTCTAAGAGCTTATTTTGAAATACGAAAGAAACTAGAGTCGCGTTCGATTTTTGAAGTGTACGTTGATTTCGTCGCTTTAACGTATGTGCGTTTGGCCTAGTGCTATAAGGTGTTGAATAACAGTGTGTTCTCTCAGGTAACCGCAGTACAAATCTGGTGTATTTTTTCTTTTTGCGTGAGTGTGCGTGTGTGTATAGTCATCAACTTCTGCCGGCACTCCCGGAGTGCTAGGTACCCGGTGTTTTTTTAATCACTTTAGCCTTCTACAAGGACGCGGATACGCTATTCGACCAACAACTTAACAGTATGCCACGCGGATTCGGTCGGTTTCGTTACCAAATTTAATGGTGTTATTAAAATAAATGATAATTTCACAAGCCGCTATCAGATCACACTCGTGTTTAATTGTTCCAGTGGAAGTTGTAATGCGCACGCGTTGCAGCTTCGCTCTGTTTGCGTTTGACCAATGTCAGCGGTTTGGCAACGGCCATTCAAGGATGGTACTTCCTTAAATCTTTAATTTATCGATTAGCAATCCAGTTAATTAACATTAAAAATATTATTTTAGGAATATTTAAAATCTTGTTAGTCAATGTCACAGCGTGAAATTCCATTCATATTCAGCGACACACAATTTCCCTAAACCCAGTCTCTCTATATGTATATCTAGTGCATTTCTGCGAAATACTAAACGTTGAACACTTTGTCAATAAAAATAAAAACTTGTCTAAAAACTTATCTGCAATTATAGACCGACAGCTCAAAAATGAGTCCTCGCCCGCGCATTACAGGGGACCGCGAGAGGTGCGGGCGGGTAGTGTGATAAAAATCTGCCAAATTAGAGTTTGGTTTAAAGCATTCCGGATGAATTTGAGGCAGTGCATACGAAACTTTCCAAGGTAAATAAGGTGAATCCCTGTAGAACTATTTTCGCAAATGTCGAGGTCACAAAAACGTTCTACAGAACGGATTGTCTTCTGTTTATCGCAATTTCACAGGAATAGTCAGGCCATGGTAATGGTCGTGGTCAACTTAGACAATGAAACAATTGATTGACTATTGACTGTTAGTAATTAGGACAAGTGCCAATTGTATGGCTGTAAATTAATAGTAAATTAAGTATTAGAAGTGTACCTCATTTCGGTTTCGTTAAGTTCCTTACAAGCAAAATAAAAAAATACGACATAATAATATATTGTAAGGCTTATTTGTACTTGTTTGATAAAAGCTAGGTCCGTTATTATCAATTACAAAATGGCATTCGATTATTGATTAATGTATTTGTAAATTGGCTGTGATTAAATCTACTCAATGAACATTCAATTAGACTGAAATAAATATCTTGAGTAGGTAGGTAGTAAATAGCTGGCTTTATTCTTTCACAAAAACTTTTATCGTTAAATGCTATCGAATTCTGAGTTCAGTACTTCGGGGGCTTATTAAAAATTCATTCAGGCCTATTTTGTATGCTACAGTTGGCCAAAGTCTATCTTCTTGACTTCTACATTCCTGTTTCTACGAGTATCTTATACCTTCAGTTCTAGTTTCATGCCTAGGCCGCCTCACTACACCTCGACTTGCCTTGCCTTGTTCTGAGTCACCAACCCTTACGGCTCTTTTTTGCATTCCTAGCATCTACAGCTGTTTAATTTCAAATACATTATAATTTAAATTTGACGTGGGTAAATTAACAGTACAACGCCGTAGGTCATCAGCTGTATAGAAGTGGTATACGAGTAACATAATTACAATCCACTTAAAGCTCCATTAAAACATAACGTATCGTTTTATTTGAGATCAACGTCGAACAACTCTATAATTTAGCGTTCTGATAATTATACTCTCTACCGGTCAATGAGAGCAAAATTTCGTATGTTTACTTTAAGAGTTTATGCAATCAGTTTGCTAAAGTAAACATTGTGTGAGGTCCATTATGTTTACATTATACTATAGTAGGTGTTTATGGTGCAATCGCGGAAATAAAGTGCATCAATTCTCCCACCTTAATTGCTGTCCGTCCGGTGGATCATTTTTCTATACAGCGAGTGGTAACAATATATTTCTTGCAAATTTGTGCTCTATGTGCTCCTAAGACGAAAATACTTGAACCTACCTATACCTATATGTTTATTTACATGAGTCATAAAGTGTTAATTAAACTATATTTTTCAATTCTTTCCGCCTTATTTACTAATAATATTAGCATAATATCCATAAAGCGAATTAAGTTATCGGAAATGCAAATAAGTCGTTAAAATGCTAACTAAACTCTTGAGAAGCAGTAGCATCCAATATTTGGCATAAGTCATAAATTACCGCCGATGTTTCAACCCAATTTCAGTTTTATGCAATAAAGAAAGTGATTTGCAGCATTCGCATCAATTCTCAGTAATCTCGATTTTATTAAGCAAGTTTCGATAAGCTCATTAAGAGTAAATTAACTTTTTAAATCTAAAAATATCTTGTGAGTGGATAAATAAAATATCAACAGAGGCTGTTTACCTCATGTTTTATAACTTTATAATGTCTCCATATGCAGATATTATATTTGAACAGTATCAAATAGCAAGAAATGCGGTTCAAAATCGGTTTGATACTTTCGTTATGATTTTTTATCTCTGGAGGAAGATTAATGCCGTATTGTAACAAAACATGACTGTGACTATTAAATCTTTAAAGCAAGTCTGCAATAATATGTCTCCAGCCTATTATATAAGTCGCATTGCTGGGCACAGGCCTCCACTCAGAACAACAATGATGCAAAGGAAAAAAACTAAAGTATGCGCACGTGTCTTATTTAGTGTAATCGAAACTGAACATCTTCTGTACACACAACTTAATAAAAAACTGAGCGCCAATTTTTCAATCGTCAGATAGGCCCTATTCGACGAATTACTCTAAGGGATTATCGGCCACATAAGTGTATGAAAAATCGGCTCTAGGAGAATCTAGTTTAGTACGATAGCAAATAAAAAACAAAAACCGCTCTGGTTTCTTCGCAACAGTCCCCATTTTGCCATCATTTATGCTTGAACATGACAACAATTTCATAATTTAAAAACTTATGCTCCTTCTTTATAGTTCATTCACTCTTGCTGTCGCAGGTAATCTTGTTCATTTCCAGTGCTAAAACGAGTGTTACCGAGTTCTTCCTCCATTTTTTTCAAAATTTAAGCGCATGTAGTTGTCGGAACATGTTCTGAGTAAAGTATACTCATTCAGCTTAATGTCACTTCCAGGTCCAGTGGTGTTCCCCCCCTCTCCCCCCGGCGACCCGTCCCAGACCAGCGGAGTGGTGGTCGGTGCTTCCGGCTACGGTTTTGTACCCCCAGGCTCTCAAGGTAAACCTTTCGCCGGTCGATGATTCCCTAGTCAATGTAGTTAGTACTAACGACCCTAGAACTGCCCTGAACTTACCTCAGAATCGAACAGCTTTAAAATGGTGGTGAACGGTGCAATCTTACGCAACCGCTGATTTAATAGTGGCCTGTGAGAGATTTATGGCTTAACTTAAGTAGTTAATGTATATTTTACGGTTTTTTATATGCTTTTTCCAATTTTTTTTCGCAGTCTCAACTTGTGCGATTCAATATTTGTAATTTCAGCGCCATTTTAAAGATTTTTCTGATTTTAATGTGATAGTGTGCAGGGTAGTGTATAAATAGTAAATTATTGTATACATGTAGACACAATAGTATAAATGCATGGGTATTTTTTTGTGCATGTATCCCTGAATCCTAGTTTGGCGGTATTCATTGGAATCCCTTGATTGTTTGCATATGTATAATAACAACTGTGTTACCAAAATCATTTACAATTATAATTTTTATTGCAAATGTGTTGTTGTTATTCAATCTTCGTTATGAATGAACCTGTAATGTGATAAGAATTTGTATGTGTGTACCTTGTATTTATTAATTATTTGTAATAAACGATAATCCTCGGTAACTTGTTTTACTATGTATATAAAAATCCTTTAGTTTTAAGTTGCACTATATAAATAAATGCATGTATGCACTGTATGGTGTTAGTAGTATAAAATTTTAAGACGTAAATATTAGAGTAAACTGAAAGGTATAAACAACCACTGATAGAAAAATGCTTTTCTACGTTATAATACCTGGTAGCAAATATAATTTGTGTAAAAAGAACATTAGATAACTACATACAAGGTAAGTAGAAAAAAGGCTGGTTACATTACCTACTAACGCATTTTAAAAGGCCTAAAAATAAAACTTTTGTTCAGTTTTTTGTGCCAATTTGTGTATCAATACAAAACTATTTAGGAATTACTTAGTAAAAACCACGATCACGATCGTCAATACTTTTTATCATGATTAAGTGTCATTTAATAAAAGATAAAGACGTGATTTATGTTTGTATGTATGTTAATTAAAGCTTGTACATATTTACAAAGGAAATGCGGTTCAAAGATCATTAACATACTCAGTGGCAAAAAAATTGGCCCTCATGTACGCAATGCAGGTAATTTTGTATGGAGACTAGACTGAATATTGTGGTGCTGATGCTGAGTAAATATACTTAATTGCAGCCAACCTTCCCGTTGTTGTGTCAAAAATTAAAGCTCGTTATTATAGTTAATAGGTAGGCACGTAAATTTGAAGTTGCGTTTGATCGCAAGTGTTCGTATCTTTAAGTTGAAATACATCAGACTTTAGCTAATTCTACGGTCGTATTAAAAATGTAAAAAAATCTAAAGGAATGCAAAAGTTTATTAAATAAATAAATACGTCAAACATTTTTACAGCATCGTAAAACACGCGATTAAATTATATAATTTGAATTAATTTGTGTCCAATCCAATTGAATTTTACATGTGTAAGTCGAAAGCCGAAATTTGAAATGTTGTAACGGACAAAATTGCTGCACTGTATTGTGGCCTTTATATGTATTGCATAGAGTTCTAAATCGGCTTGTAGAGTTTTGACCTTAACGCCAATTGAAATATGAACTGTCGATATTTCCTGAATGGAGCGACCGGTTGCTGCCGCGTCACAAGTCGTAATGTCATGCCCTCGGGTCAAATTACGTGTAAACTAGACAATATAATCTTAGATATGGTTTAAACGGTTTCAGGGTTCCCTAGATAAATTTTTTGACGTACCTAATATCATACTAAGCAAATGTTTTTACTATTATGTACATTTTCTGAAACTTAAATCTTAATCCTACCTAAAAAAAGCGTTGAAAAGAACGTCTACGTCACATCATATTTCATTTTAAAATCAATACCAATAAAATTAGGCGAACATGGACTTAGTATAATAAAGATCACCGAATAAATGTCGAATCGAGAACTACAAAAACACAAACATTTTATAATTAAAAATACACCATTTGACAATCAATGAGTATCTGTAGTAATTATAAACCGCCAAGAGTTTTCATAACATGTTTGAACATATTCTCTCTTCATTCCCCACTCACTCACTCCAGAGTTTTCCTAATGAAATGTTAGAACATATCTTCACTCCACACACATTCCTCAATACGGCTCTACAGTCAAGCTACTGCACTGGGCACGGAACCCAAACACTTAAAACCCTTTACTAGAGCACAGTGCACCAGAAAAGGTAGCCGAACTTGTTCCGGATAGCGCGACGCTTAACCTTCGACGTGCCGGATCAGTCTCCGCACTTTTCCTCTTATTTATATTTATGCCTGTCAACGTCTATGTGCATCACGACTGCATATTATTGTCAGCTGTAAACGGAAGTGTTTTAATGACTTTAGTGTCTTACTCATAAGTCACAATTTGGTTACCGTGTTTCTTTGATACTAGCTGTTGCCAGCGACTTCGTCTACAAAGAATTCGTTTATCGCTATCCCGCGGGAACTACGCAATTTTCCGGGATAAAAAGTAGCCTATGTGCTATTCCAGACTTTTTTCTATCTATGTGCCAAATTTCATCCAGATCCATTGGGCCGTTCTGGCGTGATTGAGTAACAAACAAACATCCATCCATCCATACTTTCGCATTTATAATATTAGTTAGATTTGTTTTCTGTACACAAGTAGTACTTAACAGATATTTGCACTGTAACCTGATTGAGAGGGCTGTCAATTTAGGAAACATACTACATAAGTAAATATCATCATGGGACAATTTGGCATACCATTTGATTTAGTTCCGATTCGAAGCTATGCGTACAGTCGCGTTCTCCAATATATTGTCTATGCAGCCAACTGAAAATAAGGTCTATGTGTATATATTTTTGAACGGACAGCAAGCTGTACAGACATTGGAGAACTCGACTGTTCAAGAACCGTAAACCGTTTCAAATTGTTATGTACCTTTATAAGTAGGTACTTAGTAGAGGTATAAATAGACTTGACTATCTTACATGGGTTCAGTTGTAGATACACTATAAATATCAAATTCAGGTTAGAAATTTTTAAAAAAATACAAAGTTGCTGTTCAGAAAAGATAGTCCTTGTTTAATTTTCACCCTACTATGTGAAATTGTGGATTGCTCTAAAAAAGGCGTCTTAGACGAGTTACAATGTTAGTAATCTCTGTTATGAACATTTGAACACTATACACATAATATTGACATTTACATAAACATAACTAACGTAACTTGACTAACATTATAAATGCATGGTTGTTAGTTTTATTGAGCTAAAATGTGATGTGTGTATGTGTGGGATGCTAACAAATTCGGAGGAACAAACAACGGAATTCATATTCAGAAGCCTGTGGTTTACTGGTGCAGTACAAATATTCCGAATTAGATCCAACAACATAAACTAAACAGCCTGATAAATTCAAATGTTTCGCTTACTTTTTAAAATTAGTTTTGAATATTAAATGGCGACGTTTTGATTTTACAATTTTTATAACACTATTACTGGCTGTCTGACACTGAATGTGCACGCAATAGAATACAGACAAAGAAAAGGTTGAACTTTGTACGGAAACAAAACAAAAAGTGCCCGTTATATTTGCTCGTCAGTCTACTTGCTCTAGTTGAGTATGCAGAGTCATTAAACCGAACCACCAAGTAAATTTCCTAACCCACATTCGATTTATTAATTGAAAGTATACAGCAAAGCCGATATAACTTTAACAATTGTATGAGCTATTACAAAACGTTTTATTATAGAACAAGCAATTTAATAGCAATTACTGGCGGTTACACGTATTGAATAAGATTTAAATCAGATCACTTTTTGTTGGAGACAACCTTGGCTGGAATAAAAGTTTGCTGAAAGTTGTCGACACAATATAAATAACAGTGACCTTTTTACTTCATGGACTTTCTGGTTACGAACAAAACATGTTCGACAAAGTTCCTGCTCAGCGGCAGACCCTTTGAATTGTATACATGCTAATTATAGACAGGTAGCCGCTTGTTGTAAATTTATTAATGAGCTTTTTTATTACTCACACACACCACTAAGTTACAGAAAATATGCGAGATAAATTAACACTGTGTTTGGTTCATTCTATGGTAAGTTTCCCTAGAAAGTCCGTAAGTCTTGTTCCTAATCATAATAAAATAAAGGGTTCAGTTAATATGACCTACACACTTGTATGCAAAGCACTGAGTATAATCTTAGAGCGCACAAAAACAGTTGGAATAAATATAACCCCTTATTAGGACCATGTTGAGGCTAAAACAAAGAACAAGTCAGTCGAATTAATTTTACAAACGCACATGTCTGGACACCCTTCGTTTAAAAATGAGCAAACACATAAATATGCATTAGATAAATATCATAACAACGGTCCGGCTAGAAAAGGTCGGTGCCTCAATTAATTTAATAAGTCCAAACTCTTTTATTAAATCACAAAATGGCTGCTGCCACGAGTTCGCGTCGGAGTTGTGATATGTCAATTTCATAATTAAAATGCGTTTGACCGTGATCTAGGCCGGGGAGATTAGAAAAGCGCAAATTGAATGTGTGGGTGGACCCCGAAACGAAATGAAGTCATCGAGAAATTTAACCTAATACAATTAAAAAGGGTTGTGAATAAATTTGAGTTTAACATTTTCGGCAGGCTTTTGTTATGATCCTCGATAAACGCAAATGTTTGTTTTACCTGAGACACAAATTTTGAAATTGTTTTCTTAGACATTGTAACTAACAAACTACGGATTTTTTATCTGCAATAAATGATTATTATTATTATTATTATTATTATTATTATTAAAAGTAATTTAAGACAAATTTATATTATTAACACGTACATCATTATAGACCCTGAAATAATATGCTCTGATTTGAAATTTATTCCTTTATTTTTACGGGACTTGATTAAAGCATTGTCATCCAAGCATCTGTACCAAAATTTAAGCTAGTTACCTTTGGATGTGAGTATCAATATCAATCGAGTTGCAACATTTGTATTATTACATAGTTACTTTGTTTGGTAATTACAAGTGAAGTTAGTTTTAAAAGCGTTTTCAAACTAGTTACTTAACGCATTTCGGAAAATGATTTAGTTTCAATGCCTACGGAATACAAACACAAAAACAGAAACAAAATACAGTTAGGTATATCTACATATTATTGTGGCGTCAACATATAAGCAGATTCTTCAGTTGGAGCTCTAACTTTCATTTTATGGTTTTCACATAAATATTTGCAATAGAAATACAATATACGAGGATCGCGGAAAAACGGTGACGTTCCGGAAACTTGGAAAGTTTCTAACTCAGACAGTTTCATAAGCTTTTTTGCCATGACAGCTAAGACGCGCACTTTCCTTTCATAGAGGCATTGTTTGTTTTTCCTGTTTACGAAATATAAGAATTTTGGAGAGATTGCGGTGCGGCTTTATATTACCTACCAAATCCTTACTTTGGTCTGTGTTGGTCCCAGTTACTTAAGTTTAAATTTGGTTAAAAAAAAAACGAAAGTATACTCGTATTGTAAGTGTTTCGAGAATAAGAAACACTAAGTACTAATTTAGGCACAAAATAATTGACAACAAGTAAATCTTATCATAACCATATGGGTATGTCATACTTAATTTAATTCCGAGGTGCACTAAGTACCTATACTAAACGCAAAGCCTCGCGGCAGTCCGGATCGTAAATCATTATTATGACGCCCGCTAATAGAGATGTGCACGCGCAAAACTTGACTGTCGATTAAATCGGCGTGACTCTCCAAATCTTATTAATCTGTCTGTGTCTAATAACAAATATCGGAGACGACGATAGTAATACTGTCGCGAGTCTTTGCGCTTAGTATAGCACAGTTCGAGCACAAGTGCCTCGCTGGCCGTCACCTCGCGGGCGGCGGAAGCGACGCCGCGCCGCAGCGGCGCCGCGCCGGAACCCGCTGAAGGGTTGCGCCGTCACAAATCAAGTTATGAGAAACGCCACAAAAGGAAACTTCGTGCATTTCCGAACCGACGAGCGTGAAATCCTGCGGAACACGAGCCAATACAACCCCTGAAGCTAACTTGTGAAGGGTGAAATCGGCAGAGCCGTTTCTCAAGTGCCCTCTTTGTATAAACTTGAACGATTATTTTCTTTACATTAATTTGTGTTGGGGATTTCAATGAGTTGGTGTTGGTTTTTTGTTAGTGCATGTAAAGTAGAGTAGTTCAATGCTAACAGGCTTAATGAATTTAACCCTTAAATGCATGTTTTTTTTCCTTAAAACAAATAAGTACCTACCTATGTAACTATATTATAATTATGTGATAGCTAATGGTACAAAAACTAAATACCTAAGTATTAATATTTTGTCAAAAACTAAAAGTTTTTGATTATGCAGGCTGCATCCTTCACTGCCTACTGATAATGTGATACAGTACTAACAAAATACATTAAACTTTTAAGTACCTACTAAAGTTGAGTAAATGTTTTCGAGTGTGTCTCATTCGTGTTTTTTTACCCATTTTTGGGCTTGTTTCAGATTATAATACAAAGGGTTGAAAGTTAAACTTTTGAATGCGTTATTTTTATTTTATAAAATACTAGCTTCTGCCCGCGACTTCGTCCGCGTAGAATTAGATTAAATAATTGATGTTGATAGTTATTTCCGCAATAATTATTTACGTTGCAACTCTAGGCAGCTACGTTTCACATACTACCTTTTACATGTTTATCGCTATCCCGCGGGAAGTATTCAATTATCCGGAAAAAAAGTAGCCTATGTGTTAATCTAGGATGCCAGCTATCTCCGTTCCAAATTTTATGTAAATCTGTCCAGCCGTTTTCGCGTGAAGAAGTAACAAACAAACAAACACACACACACAAGCTTACAAACTTTCGCCTAATATTAGTGTGATAGCTTTTTCCCGCGGCTTCGTTTATTTCCCGTTCCCGTAAGAATTTCGGTAAATGCTCTCTTAATGCGCTCCCATACACTCCCCAAGGAATCCACATGCCAAATTTCAGCTTTCTACGACCAGTAAAACGAAAAATCCCATTTACGTATTTCCGTTCCCGTGGGAATTTTGCAAAGTCCTCTCTTAATATTCCTCAACACTCTCCAAGCAATCTACATGCCGAATTTCAGCTTTTTACAACCAGTAAAACGAAAAGTCCCGTTTTTCCCGTTCCCGTGGGAATTTTGGGAAATTATCTTTAATAGCTTCCCTACACTCTTCAAGCAACCCACTTGCCTAATTTCAGCTTTCTACGGCCAGTAAAACGAAAAATCCCGTTTTTTCCTGTTCCCGTGGGAATGTTGGAAAGGGTGTGTAATGTTCGTCATAACAACGATTAGCGAATTTTCATTTCTCAAAACACGAATATCATAATTTCAATTTGTCGAAGTATTGAGATCATATAAAAACAATATGCATACAAACAAAATGCCGAATTTCTCAAATCATAATATCAATTTGCATAATTGTCTTATGCAAAATTAAGGTACTGCATAATAATCATGCAGCATAATAATCAAAGTTCATAATAAACAATGTTTATACAAACATCGAGGATAATGATCGAAGAGTATAAGCGCCTGGCAAAAATCAAACAGCAATACTAATATAATTATTGAATATAGCAGTTTGTTTTTGTTGGAAAAACTGCAACAGCAATATTATCCGGGCTGCTATAAAAAAAAAACCTAACATCGAAGGCTAAGGCGGAAGCTACGCTCCGCTTCGCTCCCGCCTTAGCCTTCTGAACCTAACCTATCCGACTCGCTTCTGCTCCGAACCGTCTTGCTCGCTCGCTTCGCTCGCTCGCACAAATGAAATGTTTTTTGCATTTGGCACCAGCCAAGTATACGACAAAAAGTAGTACGCTTACGTATTAAGTATAATTATGTTGCATGATGTTATACCCTCTAATCGTTATTCTAAATGTTGTTATGGATTTTAATCATTTAATTATTCAATAGAATAACCGAATATTAAAATGAAATTATTAAATATAAGCATTATTGCAATTGTTGTTATGACTAATGAATGTTATATTATTTAAAGCATATGCTCGGTAAAAATCTGAAATCCGTTGTTATGCTAAATGAATATTATGATTTTTGAGCGTAGTGAAATAAAATTATGCTAAAAGTTTGTATGACGATTGAACGGCACCCATTTGGAAAGTCTTCTCTTAATGCTCCTCTACACTTCCCAAGCAACCTACATGCCGAATTTCAGTTTTCTACAACCAGTAAAACGAGAAGTCCCGTTTTTCCCGTTCCCGTGGGAATTTCGGGAAATTGTCCCTTAATGCTTCCCTACACTCATCAAGCAACCTACATGCCGAATTTCAGCTTTCTACGATTGGTAAGATGAAAAATCCCGTTTTGTCTCGTTCCCATGGAATTTCTGAAAATCCTTAAAACTGTTTTTTACTATTATTATCACCTACTTCTATGCCAAATTTGAAAAGTCTAGTATTTATAGTTCTTAGGATTTCGTTGAACTAAATAATAAACTTATCCCGTGGGAATTTCCAAAAATCCTGAAATTAACTTCTTAGTTTTCTAATCACCTACTTGTGTATCAAATTTGAAGAGTCTAGTTATTATAGTTACTGAGATAGGGTCACTCGGAATCGAATTATATAAATCCCGTTTTTTCCTTATCCCGTGGGAATTTCCAAAAATCCTTCCTTAGTGGATGCCTACACTGTATAAGGTATCTATGTGCAAAATTTCATGTCTCTAGGTCCAGTGGTTTGGGCTGTGCGTTGATATATAGTTAAGTCAGTCAGTCAGTCAGTCAGTCAGTCAGTCAGTCAGGACTTTGAATTTTATATATATAGACTAACCGAATCGATTATCTCAATAAATCTAAATAAATACTGTAATCGTGTCGTGTGAAGATGTAGATTTTCAACACTTATCTACTCTGTGCTAAGAATACAGAATGTTGTTTATTTAAAAACCTCGACATAAAAGAATCAGCGATAGACACTGTCGATGAATCTATAATTTCAAAAATTGAACCGTAATTGTCTGTCGCGGTGGTTTCTAATAAATAGCGATATTTTGAATCTATCCTTATCCCATACGTTTCCAAACTTTTTTGGCTGACCGCCCATAGAAAGCTTCCCTTTCACACAAGGCATAAAAAACAATCAAAAGTATAAAGTTTCCTCCCCTTTTTTTGCTAACAGAAAAATTATTTGTATGGATTAACATTGTATATCTTACGAGTAATTCAAATAGAATTTTGGTTAATTTTAACATATTTTTACCGTATCATATTTTATCGATAAACCATGGGCAGCCGACCCTTTGAATTAATATTTTCAGCGCTAATAATACTCGTATTACTATAAAATATAAATTATAGTTACGTCGACATGGAGAAAATAATCGTGCGGGCCTAAATGGTTCGTTGCTAGCATAGCAACTACAACACCCCGTCGCTTAATGTTACGATATTCTGCGCATTTTGCCATTATGGACTCAGAACTGAATGGGTATTACGATGTAACGTATCTCCGTTGATTGTTATGTGATTGTGTAAGGGTTTTATTTTTACACAATATAATCATTGGACTAATGTGAAACCTTTCTTCTTTACAGGACCCGCGAATCCGAGATTTTACTACCCAGGATTTTTCCTAAGAAGATAGAAATAACTCCTAGACGAAACGAACAGCATACGACGAATATGTACAAATGTCATTTAGGAATTATAATCATTTGTAACATACGCGCACAAAATCCATATAAGTACCTAGATAAATAAAATTGTATAAATTAGAACATTATATTTATACACAATGTTAATTTAAAAAATAATCTTGTACCTATGAAACTGTGATAAGAAAATAGCTACTTAAATTCATCATGTAATTTAAAGATTTTTATATTGTAAATTAAGTATGTTTGATGAATCTATGGGAATAAATGTATTGCATAGTAGTTGGGATAACGTTAATTGCATGTAAATATAAATTTAAAGTTACTGAGCGTTTAATTTTAATTCAGAGCAACTTCATTTAACATGAAGAGTACCCGAAACCGACGAGCATGTAGCGAAAGAAGTATGTCAGGATCGTAGCAAGTGGAACAAAGTAGTCTCGGCCTAGCCCTGTGGGAAAGAGGCGTGACGATATGTATGTATGTATGTATGTATCATTTAACATTAAGTTTGTATACTTTGGTAGCCTGGACTAAAACTCTTACTGTAGTGTGTAGAATGTTTAAGTTACCAAATCAAATTCCTACTTAGGGTGTTTATTATTTGTAGCTATACCAACTTCAGGAACGTAATAGTACATTACTGCAGAGGCCGTGAAGTAAGGGATTGTAGGACGAGATTGGGGTACACGGCCGAGTCGTAGACGAGGCCGGATAAAGCGAGTCCTGCAATCCCTGTTTCCGGCCGAGGATTGTATAGTGCTTTTCTCAAGCAATGCGAGGAAATCAAGTAAAAATTGTTTAATTAGCCGCATTTTTAATTTTTGAAACATTCCATTTGAACAAACTATTGCTCGCGCCATGTTCCCCGCGCACCCGCCCCGCGCCGCCGCGCCGCGCCGAGCGCACCCGACGGCCGCACCACATTACTTCATGGCCTAGGCCGTAAATGTGAAACTTCTTGGCTTCATTTCGCGACATTAACGCGTACATTTCCGAGCATGCTTGACAAAAAGTATTTAATAAAATATATGTATAAGTTTTTGCTTAAAAAAATATCAGCTTTAACTTGAGTCTTGGTCTTTCGCTGATGGTGCTCTATTACTATTGAGTCAATACATTTTCTTTTCACACGATTATCGTAATTATTCTAAATAATCTAGATGGACTACTTAACTTTTTTTAAAGACAAAAACCTTACTTTTAAACTAATATTGCAAGTTCAATAAAAGCTTGTAAAAAGTAATTATTTCATATTTGAAAGGTTATTTGAAATTAATCCTCATGCACTACGCATTTTAAACTTTTCAAATGGGAATTTGGCATAATCTTTGGATTACTTTTAAATATAGACACTATAAATGTGAGAAAGCCTGGCCTTTAGGTCTGATTATTCTGAGAAAAAGACGTGATTTATGAAACACACTCAAAAAGAAGCTTGATCAACTTGATACATTGTCTTGTCTTACATTTACAGTGCCATTATTTTATTTTACACACATACACTTTTCTCTTATTTTATATAACCGAAAAAACTTTACAGTAAGATGACAAGATAGAAAGGTAAATGAGATTTGCGTGCACAGATGCGGTAGTGAGGCACTTTCATAGCGTTTCATGATCCATTTCACCACCTGAACGAAATTCAAACAAGCCGGGACATCGTCGATGTTCATGGATAAGGCTTTTATAAGATTTTTTTTACTTAGAAGCTATGATACAATGTAAATTATAGTATTATTTTGCAGTTTTAGCTGCAAATGCAAAATGACAAACTAGACAGTTTCTAAAAAAACCAGGTATGTAAATTAAATGTTTTTTTTTTTTTAATAATAATAGCCCTGAATAAAATAAAATAAAAAACTGAAACAATGACATTTTACAATTGTTTATTTCTGATTACCAATACATCTTACAAAATAAAAATACAACCGAATTGAGAACCTCCTTTTTTTGAAGTCTGTTAAAATTTTATTTCTAATTCCAACATAGGTAAGTATAGGATTTAAAAAAATGGTCTCAATTCAAATAACATAAGTCTTAATTTTTATTTCTAAAACGTGCCATATCATTGAAACTATAATAATATAAACAGTAAACCCCAGTCCACGCTAGACTGTCTATGTAAAGTAAAACTAAAGAGGGGATCTTAAATATGGGGCTGGTTTAGAATTAGATTCGTTTTTCGGTTGCAGCCCATCACTATCCCGCGTCCCACAATCTGCTTTGTATTCAGAATACGGTTATTATATCCGAATCTGTCACCGCCGCATCTCGGCGAGACCTCGGCTTACCTTCAAAGACGTTGGATGCACAATTTTCGGAGAAAAGTCTTTTGATATTCAAATCATGGAACGGATCCGTCCGAAATTGGTGGTTTATCCATAACTCTATTTTTTTGTACTTAAATTCATTTGTTTTCTTTTACTGACGCTGGCGAAACATTGCCAACCGAAATTACCTAGGCAAATTTGAATTAGGTAGGTATATGGTACTTTAAAAATCGTTTCTGGGGTTAAATACATACATTGATTCCTATGAGTCTGCCTGTAATTCATGTACTTTTTAAAATTTTCGTTCAAAAATTAATGAGTACATAGTATGTAACTATGTATGTAATGTATAACTCTATATTGTATATAAAACACATTAATTTAGTAGTTTCCATTAATAGTGAACACGATCTAAATATTTATGTGTATTTAAACATACTTAACTACAGAAATACTAATACATTTATGTTTTTAATACTACAATACACGGGAAACGATCTAAGAAAATAAAAATCACACATACCCAATAACGACGTATTGAATGTTAAATGTTTTATGATTATGTGTAACTAAGTGCCTCCTTTCCTAAACTTATGTGAGAGGAATTGATATCAGAAAAACGAGGGACTACAATCAAAACAGGTAACAATAGATTCGAGTTAAGAAATAAATAATCAAATCAAGAAATACAGTGAGGAGTATTTTGAAATTATACGACTTTTGATTAAATTTTGAAGCCATCACTAGGTCGCAATCACATAATATTTTGTTCACATAAAGTGAGGAATTTGCTTTAGTAGAAAAAAAATGTCAATTCGAATTTCAAAGTGACAAAAATAAACGAATGTTAAGTTAACATTAAGCTCTTCCTCATTGTTTTGCATAATTGACAAACACTGAATTTGAGTAGATTGCTACTCTGAAAATTTTGAATCAAAAATACAAAATGCTCCTCAAAGATAATGAAGAGTTATTATAAACTTCTATATTTTTTACAGGGCCCTATTTTATAATGCTACAACTTACAATTTACAAGCGGAAGTCTCTTTCTGTCCGTGTTAGATATCTATCATAGATTAACTTATAGCTTTATAAAATGGGGCCCAGTTGGTTTATGGGTTATTTATTTATGGGTATTGAATGTATGTAGATCATGTTGCTGGTTTTCTGGTGTGCCCTGGTGTCCATCGTTACTGGAGTCATCGTTGTGTGGCTGGTGCGCGGATGGTGCGTAAGGCTGCTGGTACACCCGCACGTACCCTTCAGGATACTGCAACATGTTTTGCTAATGCTAAACACAATAAATAATTTATTGAGATTATGTTGGTGATACATACATTTTTTGTTTAAGTACGAAACGCCGCTTTAAAATCCTGCCTACTAATTTCATAAAATGTTTTTCAACCTGTGGGTCACAACTCACAACCCTCTGGGGAGTCCCAGAACCTCTTTAGGGGGTTGCAATAGACTCAAAATACGTACATAGTAATCAAGTAGGAGTATTTAGCATTTATATTGTATGTAGGAGAAAATCATACAGAAACACGTAAGAAACTTAAAAATAAAACGAACCTGACTTCGAAGATTTATGGCTGAAAATAAAATAAATTTAATAATAATAATAATAAATCATTTATTTCAAGTTACAACCTGTTTAGGTGACTCATACAATTGCGTTAGTAAGATCTTATAAGCTAAGTGTTAGTTTTAAAAACAATTAATTAATTTTAAATAATTTAATTACATGTAGCGCACAAGCATGATTAATGTAAGCGCAGTCGGTTCTGTCCGCGATCATCGCCAGGATGGATTTTTAATGCATTGTTATCATCTATTTCTTTAATATAATTATAATTTAGTTATAAAATACTTACCTAGGACACATTTTTCTTTCATTGCCCTGTACTCAGATTTCGCTCCATCGATAAGTGACAATACAACTTTTGTTCTCATTGCTGAAAAGATAAAATAGTACATTATTACCGCACTATAAATAAAAAAAATGTTATTCAAAAATGTTCGTTTGTATGAACTGTCAATTTAACTCTTGTTGTCAATTTAAAAGTCTCTTCACGTGTGTTATTATTTTCGCTAGGGCAGGTCATATAAAAAGAAGTAATTAAATACGTCACAGAATCTCTTATTCACGGGTAAGTCCCTATAGTTACGTTCCACCCAGCAAGTACGAGTACATTATTTTGATTTTGATCTGAGTTTAAACTTGCCTTCTTGGATGGCTTGAATCACTTGTAGCACCAAATTCTGCAACAAAATAAAATGTTATCTCAATTTATCTTATAATAATAAATGAAGAGCTGGTTCTATTTTCTTGCGTTCGTAGCTTAGACTAAACTATTATATTTTTTTATTTTTTTTTCAAGGAAATTACCTTGTAAGTCGTAAGAGAATTTTTTTTCGATTTAGTGTCAATTATCACGTTGGTAGTAGCATGACTTTTAGCATGAGAAGCCGATACAGCAGCTGAACCTGGAAAAAAGTTAAGAGGTTTTTTTTTACTTTTTTACTTCATCATAAGAGAGATTATTTAAATGAAATAATTACCAAAAAACAACTAAATACCTACTTACAGATAAATATACTTACAAGAAAAATGAACTAAACTAAAATTAAAATAAATCTATACAAGTGCTCCTCTTGACAAAGACCCAATCATGCTGGCGTCGTTTTCTCGCTAGGTGTAACTTAGGAAATAGGTACCAACCTTTTTACCTCTGGTTTAAAACCAGATTGCCCTATACAGAGACATTGGGTTGCCATCTGTACAGGGCAGGCATATTAATTCCCTAGTGAAAATAATTTAATTTAATTTGATTTAGTATAATATAGCAATTCAATTACAATCTGCAATAAGTAAAAATCCCTAATCAATATAAGTAGGTACCTACTAAAATTAAAGTAACAAGTAGTATGTAAGATTGTACTACTAACATTATATTATGGATCTATGGTCTGAAATAATATATATATATATTTTTTTAAATTTATATTGAGTTTAAAATCAGTGGTTTGAGAAAATAAATGTAAAGCCATTTTTCATCGCAACAAATGTCTCGAACGAGATCGCATTAAAGTATTAAATACTTTTTCACCTCACTTGCTCGAAAGGGCTGTCTTTCTCCTTAAAAATCTGCGTGGAAAAGTGCTTTTTCCCCTCTTGGGTGGAAAAGGTTTTTGAAATTCGAACGCCGCGCGGACCACCACTCCACCACGACCACCACGACCACGACCACCTCACCGCCTACTCATATATACTCATTACTCAAGTAATTTGAAATTTGAAATTCTTCCATCCACCATTTTTCTCGCTGTAGTGAGGTGAAAAATTGTGTGTTTCGCTCGGCAGCAAAGTTTGTTTAGTGTCTCGTGCCTTGAAACCTTCGCTTGCTCGGGTTTCAATACAGGCACTCGCGCCAAACAAAAACTTTGCAGCCTTGCATAACAAATAACTATTTTTTGAGTAGCCTATTTGGTGTTCCACTGCTGGGCTAAGGCCTCTCCTTTCTCTTTCCACCCGTCTCTGTCTATTGCGAGGTTTCCCTTTTGGCTATGAGAAATTAAATGTTTTACGAGTCGCTGCCGATTTGCCCATAATAGTCGAGAAATTACCACGCGCTTGGATACGAAAGAAAAATATTGGCCAAATGTTATTAATCTACTAAAGTAAAGCTTAATAAGCTAGGAATTAGGAACTTACTAACAGTAGCAGGGTTCGTCCGACGTCGCTGCTGCTGAGGCTGTACGTTAAGGGTTGCAGGAGCCGATGGCACTTTAATGGTATTATTACGTGCCGGGGGTTTGTGTAGTGTTGGCGTTTGCCTTTTACGTCTATGTTTAGTTGTAATAGAAAGGCGAGTACATGAACTCTCCATGTGTTTCCTCAAAGCTGTGAAACAAAATATGGAGTAGAAATACTACACATGCGTCAATTACGGCATAGATGTTAAAAGCTATTTAGTATGAAGAATATCGAGACTGGGACAAAATGACCATGCCACTTGGTGAAATAACTTCTCAGAGTTAGTTTCACGAAGATGCGAGCAAAACGTAAAATATCTTTCAACATGAATCTACCGTGAGACTCAAACATAATTACAACACTCCCGGACGACGACAAAAATAATATAATAATATTTGGGAACAATTCACACAAATTGACCTAGTCCCAAAGTAAGCGCTAGTAAGGCTTGTGTTATGGGTACTAGACAACGATATACATACTTATATACAGAAATACATACTTATATAAACAGAAACATCCATAACTCAGGAACAAATATTCGTGCTCATCACACAAATATATGCCCTTACCAGGATTCGAACCCGGGACGCTTGCTTCGCAGGCAGGTTCACTACCAACTAGGCCAACCGCGTCGTTGACGATAAAAAAGAGGATACGCCGATGTCAGCTGCGCCGAGTACTCCGAAATTCGATTTTCGAAGTTCGTATCACACCCTCCCTCTCACTCTCAAATTAATAACTATTAGTGAGAGCGGAACGGCACGAAACGAACTTCGAAAATCAAATTTCGGAGTATAAGGTCAGAGCGTTGGCGCGCAGTGTTCGTTTCGCTGCCGTCGGGGCGAGCGCTCTCTGATGAAGGACTACGGAATAATCCGAAACAATGTCGGAGCATTTTTTTCGGCTTTTTATACGTGAGTTATCCGGTGTGTTGTAATTAAAACGTAAAATATCTTAAAAATGATTTGTAAATCTATCGTCCGTTATAAGCAAGTTAATCTTAGACTTACCATCGCGGACGATTTTAAGTATGTGCTCATAAATAAGGTCCTGTAACATAAAATTTGTAATCACAAGATAAGCAACGAAGCCAGATTTATTGCACTATTTTATTTGATTTTAAATATACCCCCTTGCAAAAAAAAACGGGCACCCATGATGGTTTTGAATTTTATGTGCATAAAAGCTTACTTTCTAAGCTTTAATGCCTAAAAATCTGAAAAACCATGGGTGCCCGTTTTTTTTTTTGCAAGGGGGTGTACCTACTATGTGAAATTAAGCTTTAAGATAACAATAATATATTTAATGTTAAGTATGCAAAATACGGAAATAGTAAAACGGGAAAAAATTAAACTTTACAGGATTATTCAGGTACACCGCCACCTTTTCGTGCTTTGCTTTGGAAGCTGCGCGAATTTTAAACCATGAGGCCGCAAGATGCTCTGGAAACAGAAATAAATAAAGAACACTCATTGACAGGCAAATACTCCGTGAAAAAGTAACACAAATCAAAGGTCGACAATATGCTTCGACAAAAAGAAGCGTCGGTGAATTTTTAGAATAAAGTTAGTTTTCGTAAGCAAAATGCTATAATATGTACGGACACGTTTAAAATGGCGCAGAATCATATTATTTTTGTTGTAACTAACCTGGCATCCGCTGTTTGGTCCTCTTGTACTTCCAAAAGTCGTCAGATCAAAAATTGTTTCCGGGTGAGGCGTTGTCCGCTTGTAGGCCAAAGTAAAACAAAGCAAGCTTCTATGACTGCTGGGAGATTTGGCAAGTAACTCACCTCAGAAGCTCGAAGGTTATTTGAATAATTTTTAATTTTGCCATGTAATAAGTGTTTACTCATTCGCTTTTGAACAAGCGAATACTACTAATGGTAGTAAATATTTACCCCTATTGATAGAACCTTTACAAACAATGTGATCTAGTAGGTATAAGTGAATTTTAAAGTAGTCTAGAGACTCTTTTTGTGAGCGCAGGTTCCTAAATAACGATCCATAATGAAGACACAATTGCATAAGTATTTAATTTTACGTGTTTTGATATTTTTGTTTTGATATTTGAATATTGTTATATTACTTATTATAGCTTTTTTATAGACTTTAATGATCTTAATTTTAGATTTATCGAAATCAATATCGTTTATAATTATATAAATGATTTTTGGTTGTCAAATTACCTAGTTTTTTTAATGCCTGTCTACAGTTTTTGATATAAATAGATCATAAGTTTAACACGTTCCAGACACAAAAGCAGCAGTTTACGAGTAAGTATATATAATACAGTCCATCGACAGTGAAAAACCGTTCATTGATAAACGTCTACTTACTTTCAAATTTTTTCTTCTTCTCCAGTATAGCATGTTTCTTCTTATGTATAATTTCTTTAATCGCTGCTTTCTTTTTCTTTAGTACGGTTATAATAGCTTCTTTTTTCTTTTGTTGATCATTTTTTATATCATGTTTGTCATATTTATCTTTTTTAGTGATCACATCATGCCTCTTATGCCTAGTTACGATACCATCAGTAAATTTTGTGTCTTCTAGTCCCACGAGATCAGCTATAACATTGGAAACTGACGTACTCACAGCTGAAAAATAAATTGCAAAATCACTAAAGATGATTGATGCTTGTCAATAGACAATTTAATAAAACGGCGTTTAATAAAACGCATATTTTTATTCACTTAAGACGATTATTAGCTTTGTGGAATTTCGGAAAATATGACATGAAACCAATTAAATTTTAAGTAACATAGAACTATCCGAAAAACTATGGAGTTAGAATTTAGTGTCAAATAAAAAATAACAATTGAATTTTAATAAAATGGCATCTTTTTCAATGACGATTAACGACTCTTGATGACAATATTATAATTAAGTTGATATATTCAGTTTAATCTAACTAATATTATAAATGTGAAAGTATGGATGGATGGATGGATGGATGGATGTATGTTTGTTTGTTACTCAATCACGCCAGAACGGCCCAACGGATCTGGATGAAATTCGGCACATAGGTAGAGAAAAGTCTGGAATAGCACATAGGCTACTTTTTATCCCGGAAAATTGCGTAGTTCCCGCGGAATAGCGATAAACGAATTCTTTGCAGACGAAGTCGCTGGCAACAGCTAGTATAAGTATAAGAACAAATATGAGAAAGAATGAAAATAATATTTACGGCAAATTTCACCCAGAATGAGTATAGTAAATACACCAAAGAGATACCATGTAACTCTCATGGTAGCGTTTTAAAGAAATCAAAGCGCTGGTTGGGCAACAACTAGCTTTTGAAAAGGCTGATTTTTAATTTATATCAGAGTGGAGTAAATTTTTCTATGTTTTACGTGACTATTTTTTTATTTTAGTACTTTTTAATTACTCCGATTTATAAGACCTATTAATATTGTAACGGCATTCGTGGTTAAACAATAAATAATTATGAATGAGTTATCGAAACAAATATGTGACGGTTAAGAAGTTGCTTTTGTACACGTGTCTCATTGCAAATATTAATAAACTTATATTCAAATTTGTTATGTTGCACGTGTGGAAAAGCAATTTCTAATCATCGATCGTGTGAAGTGAGGATATTAAAATACCTTTAAATTTTTATATACATTTTGAATTACTCATATAGATTTGATGTTCAATTTATTTATTCTTATAGTAGGTACCTATATAGTAATGTTTGCTTGCGATTTCAACTGCATAGAATAAGAATAATTGCCGAAGATTTTTAATTTTTTAGGTATTTCTCGAGCCACTTAATGAACGCGTTTAAATAAATAAACAAATAATAATAGTATTAAAGTTTAAACCTACTCACGAAATCTTCGACGGAAATGTTTAAATTGAATAATTGGAAAAGATTTTTATATTACAGTTAGTGTCATTTTTGATGGGTCGAAAGCAGATTGTCAGATTGTTGACGGATGGTAGTAGATACGATTCGGACGTTGGATCTGTGAGTATAGGAATTCCACAAGGATCCGCGCTAGGGAATACTATGTTCTTGATTTTTATAAATGATCTTCCTTCATCTGTTACTACCGGACTATCTGTGCTGTTTGCAGACGACACCACGGTTATTGTAAGTGAACGGTCGTATGAGCTGCTTGCTGAGAAGATCTGTGAGGCGTGTGATCAGCTACATGAGTGGTTCAAAGCGAATGGGTTGATGCTGAGCCTAACTAAGTCGAATGTGATGGTTTTCTCAGGGCGTAGTGTCGCGTTGTCTCCATGTATCAAAAATAGCCCAATGCCGGTGAGCATAGAGTGTCGGTTTCTTGGGTTCACACTGGATGCTCACCTTAACTGGAAGTGCCATGTAGGTAGGCTGTGTGATAGATTGAGTAGTGCAGTCTTTGCGTTGAAGAAACTTAAACCTCTGATTTCCGATGATGCTTTGAAGCAGGTTTACTTCGCACATTTTCATTCGCTGATGTCGTACGGTGCACTCTTGTGGGGAAACTCCACGGACGCAAATAGAGTGATGCTGATGCAGAAGCGTGCCGTACGGACACTTGTTGGTGTATCACCAAGGCATTCGTGCAGGGACCTGTTTCGAACGCACCGCATCATGGCGCACTACTCAGTTTATCTATATGAGTTATTTATTAATGTTCGTCAGGAAAAAAATCTCAACGTTTGAACGCGTCAATGTGCTAAATAAGCAATTACGTACCACAGGACGCCTTAGGGCAGTCCCACGCCTCATGGCGCTTTCAGGGAAAAATCCGCGTGTTGTTGGGCCCACTTACTGCGAACGTCTACCGGCCGATATTAGAGACCTGGGTGACGAAGCATTCGGGCGCCGAGTGAAAAACCTTTTGTTGGATAACCCTCTCTATGAAGTTAAAGAATTTTTTGATGTAATTTTTTGACATTGGATAATATTTGACTGATATTATGATTTATTTAATGTTATTTAATATGCTTTGACGATCCTTATTGGAGATACAATTTATTCAAATGTTATTAGAATTATAAAATTGACATAATTTTTTTACACAACTTATTATTTTTTTGACATTGTATTTTATTTTTGTGACGCATGTTTTTATATATAATGTAATTTTTGTTGATAAATAAATAAATCTAAATCTTAATCTAATCTAAACTTTAAATTTGAAGTAATATTTTAATCCCATCAAAAACATAAATGTGATATGATAGCCAAGTTCAATGTTAAAAATATGCACCGTTTTTGACTTCGCCGACAAAACAATTTATAATGTATACTTATGGGTGCCAAGTTCTGAGAAGAAAATCCTACGTTTATTTCACTTAGGATGTAATTCAATTTCTTAAAATTGAATTACGTCCTAAGTGAAATAAACGTAGGATTTGACTTGGCTAATTTTTATCAACAAACCAAATTTTATAAAAGTATTATATATGTAGATTAAATATAATATAGCCTGTAAGTAAAAACTAGCCAAATTTCATGTATGTAGGTTAAATAGGTTTCGAGTTGTCAAGGGGTCAAAAGTAGCTCAAAATGGTTCGTGTAAATATGGAGCGTCACCAGTTCCTTTTACTTTGAACTTGGTTGACACGCTTTGTCACTGACATTCACAAACTACTAAGGGATACTAACGTATCAGACGACCCACTTCCCTACAGTCAAACTAGTCAATAAGGAAAAGTCGAGTTTAGATTATGACAGCTCTTTTTTTTACTTTACCAATGGCATATACAGGCAAAGCCGCAGTGTTAACAGCCGATTAGCATGAGGCTCCTTAACCTATAAGTATTATTTTCATTTTATTTATAGTGTATTCCCAGTATTTCTACAAATAGTTAGTAATACTTGGAATACACCTACTTTATTCATAAAATAAATTGTAAAATAAAACAAACATTAATTATTTTATCTTTTTATTTTTAACTTTTTCCTGCATTTGTTTAACGCTTTTTGTTGCATTTGTGGCAAAACTTTATTTTGTAATCGAAATACGTCTGTCCCTTTGTATTTTATGCATAGTATTGCACCAATTACCGCACCGCAAACGAGACGTGGTTGTAATTGTTGTAATGAACCTCGTTTCAAAATGCTTGTGGCACACAAACATCTTACGAAGTTCCTGCAAACTACGGCTGCGAAGGTGATCGCCACCCATGCACTTTAACCACTTTTGGAGTCCTATCTCAGATATGGGAAACTGATGCATTTTAACGTCCTGTCGTATGCTAGCACAGTTTTCTATGCAACACTTGTTGTACATGGTGATAAATACAACACGGCACAACGAATTACTGGTTTAGCTGAGAGGATAAGCACGGATAAAATTCAACGTAACTTCACTCGATCAACGTAAACTGGTAATGAAGGAAACTTCAATCAAACTAAAACACCGGTGTCAAATGTCAATTCGAAAAGTTCATGGGCGTGGCGGCCATTTTGAATTTAATAAAAATGTCACGTCATATTCTATTCTAGACCATAGACAATACCAAAATACCATAGACATAAGGCCCAAACCATGTCTTTGAAGATTAACAGCCGTGCTGACGTTGATAACACAGCACACTCGGAAGTTAAAAGAAGCAACGGCTAAGTGGCGCCATCTGTAAATTGTTGGTGTTACTAAACCGTACATGGGGAATTTCATTAATAATGACCATTAATTTCTCATGTAAGAATCAGCAGTGTTGTTGATTCTCAGTCGAAATAACCCAAAATGTCCAACATCTGGGAAAATATATATGGTAATTTTTATTGAAAGTCCCCATGGATGGGAAGTAGTAGTAACACCGACAATTTACAGACGGCGCCACTTAGCCGATGCTTCTTTTAGCTACAAATACTTAGAATCCATTTTTATGCCAATTTCACAATATAATTATATGAAACATATATAAGAACATTGCTAAAGGACTATTCTGTCTTATTTTGGCTTCGCCCAGAGTTCCGATATCAGAAGATGACAAAATAGCCGAAAATAATTAGGAGGCATTTAGGCCTCTTATAGCACTGAATTCACGGTACGCTTGTATTGTAGCTGCTGCTAGACTAGAGATGTTCCCAATAAAAAGGCAATCTTATCGATAAATCTCGCCAGAAGCATGGCGTAGAAGTGTGGTGGTGCTCTTCTTCAAAAAAGATGACAACACCTTATTGAAGAATTATATAGACCCATCTCACTTTTGAGCCATGTGTACAGTGTTGCAGGACGAAAGCACGAAACCAATCCAAATGCAGCGAGGTGTGAGACAGGGAGATGTTATTTCTTCGAAACTGTTTACAAATGCGTTGGAGGATGTTTTTAAGCTTCTGGACTGGAACGGGTGAATACACCACTCACTTTCGTTTCGCTGATGACATAGTCATAATGGCGGAGTCGCTGGAGGAGCTCAGTACTATGCTCAGTGACCTCAGTATCGTCTCCTATCAGGTGGGTCTTAAAATGAACATGAATAAGACGAAAATCATGTCTATTGTCCATGTCACAACCATACCTGTTACCATTGGGGCCGATACACTCGAAGTTGTGGACCACTACGTTTACCTTGGACAGATTGTCCAGTTAGGCAGGTCCAACTTTGACAAAGAGGTCGCTCCAAGAATCCAACTCGGATGGGCAGCGTTCGGGAAACTTCGCAATATCTTCTCGTCTAAAATCCCGCAGTGCCTGAAGACGAGTCGAGAGTTGCCAGTGATGACTTATGGCTCTGAGACGTGGTCTTTGACTGCTGGCCTATTGGAAAGGCTCAGAGTCGCTCAACGTGCTATGGAGAGAGCTATGCTCGGAGTTTCTTTGCGGGACAGAGTCTGCAATACGGAGATTCGCCGAAGAACTAGAGTCACCGACAGAGCTCGAAGAGTATGTACGTTGAAGTGGCAATGGGCAGGCCACATCGCTCGTAGAACAGACAACCGTTGGGGGAGAAAAGTTCTTGAGTGGCGAGCGCGAACTGGAAGACGCAGTGTTGGCATGCCTCCCACTAGGTGGACTAACGATATCGTAAAAGTTGCGGGAAACAGGTGGATGCAGGTGGCGACTTTTCGTTCATTATGGTGTACCTTTGTTCAACAATGGACGTCTTTAGGCTGATGATGATGATGATGATCGTTAAATCGAAATTAATCCATAACTTTTATTTTATTTATTTATAAGCGTTTTTATTCCGAATTCGCTACAATTTCAGTAAGTAGGGGAGAGTGGGTAGGATTCGTACACCGGGAGCATTCGTACAGTGGTGATATCTCCGCTATTGAATACAGTGGCGTGTTCATGTTTGTGTGGGTAACTCCCACTCATGCGCATACGCTACCCGCGGGGCGGCGCAACAGTGCGGCCACCGGCTTCGACACGACAAGTTCATTCATGTTTTCGCTCCAGGAAAACTGATTTTGTATTCACCTTGAAACACGTTTAAGTCTTATAAGTTTTGCTCGAATTTGATAAATTGATCAATATAGTTTATGATTTGATATCGAGGTTTTATATGTAAACAGCAATTTTGGGATATCTAGAACGGTTAATTTTATTTCAAATTTATTTGTTAATTTGTTGGGTTGGGTTACCTTCGTACAGTTGTCAGTGGGGCAGATTCGTACAGTACGAATGCTCCCCACTTTGAACTGCGTAACTAAAAAGATCTTATTCCATGAATATTATTATTATTATTTCAGAACAATTATGCCGCGAGTAGGTATATGTAAAAAAGGGACAAGATCGGAAGAGGAAAACGAAGACGCAAGTCAGCGATAAAAGATATCTTCTATAGCTGACTTGCATCTTCGTTTATCTCTTATAACTAACTAACTATAACTCTCTTATTGACCCTGCGTGTTCCGCTGAATATGGCCCTAAGCGTATATAATGTCGGATATACAGGGTGTATCAGATAGCCCCTTAACAATAATCAACTGGGGTACATAAAACCACAGCAGCTATAGAAACTAAAAAAATATTTAAAAAAAAATTGGAGTCAATTTTTTTTTATGTTTTCTATAGGAATTATTACATTTAATACTACCATTCCTATAGAAAATATAAAAAAAATTACTCCAATTTTTTTTTAAATATTTTTTTTAGCTTCTGTAGCTATGGTTATATACCCCAGTTGATTATTGTTAGGGGGTATCTGATACACCCTGTATATAATGTCGCACTGGGCCCGCGTAGGTAACTAAATAGCCCAAACCCTCCAATAAACGGAGGAGGCCTATGCCATGAGGCACGCCGAATTAAGCGATAAGTAATTTATAAAAAAATAAAATAAAAAAAAGACTATATTGTACTGAAATTTTAGCGAATTTGAAATAAAAGGGCTATATTATTATTATTATTAATGTCGGTTGCATCTATTATTACCTAAAACTAAGACTTGTTAATGTAACGGTACAATTTATAATATTGATTAATTATTTATCTATTAATAAGAGAAAAATTAATGACGAGTTTTTTGTTACTACAAATAAGTAGTTATTATTAGTACTCAAGTACTTAAAAAATAATAATCGTTAATTGTTACCACGTAATGGCTGATTTAGTGTTAAATTTGACCTCAAGAAATGATAATATTACATTAAATAACTGGTTTTTTCTTTGATTGTACGAAGGTTCCCTACTATGTACGAATGTACCCTACAGCATGTACGAAACTACCCCACGTGTGGGGCAGTTTCGTACGTTTCCCATTTTTGAGAAAAATCACCGTATCATCGCCATGCTGCTTAATATCCAAAAGACACTTAATTATTATTAAAGCTAGATAAGTGAGGTATATAGCAACATTGAATTTATTATGAAATTGTAAACAGTTATTTTTTTATGTGGCTTACAAAAAAATGTGTACGAATCCTACCCACTCTCCCCTACATGTTGTTGTTATTGTCGTTTATTTATTAAATTGTCGCGTAATTCGGCGTGCCTCATGGCATAGGAATCCTCCGTGTATTGGAGGGTTTGGGCTATAGTTCCCACGCGCGCCCAGTGCGGATTGGGGACTTAACACACACCATTGAATTTCTTCGCAGATGTGTGCAGGTTTCTTCACGATGTTTTCCTTCACCGAAAAGCTCATGGCAAATTACAAATGTAATTTTCGCACATAAATTCCGAAAAACTCAGAGGTGCGAGCCCGGGATTTGAACCCACGACGCTCTACTTGAGAGGCCATAGGTCAAACCACTAGGCTACCACGGCTTTTAACGGGTTATAACTTTTATTACTTAGTTATAAAAACAATTAATACATAGTGATTTGTTACAAAGATTTTCATCTCTCACATTATTTAGGTTTTGTGGTAGTTGTAGCATTTATTCTACTTCTTTTCAAACAATTTATAATTATAAAAAATGACAAATTATGTAGGTACTTACTCCCCACGAATTACTCTATCAATTAAAAAACAAAATGAAAATCAGTTCAGCAGTTTTGAGTTTATCGCGAACAGACAGACGCGGCGGAGAACTTTGTTTTACTATAATATTGTAGTGATAGCATTTACTGTGGATTTTGATACAAACATTATTTTATTTAGGTTAATTTTAAGTACCTAAATGAAATGAAATGAAATGAAATTAATGAAATGAAAATTTACTTTGCTGGAACAAGGGTTGTTTTACATGCGTTGTTACAAAATATAAGTGCCTCCTTATTCAGCCATTATCAACAGCATACAAAATATTTATATAGTTAAGTACAATATATTAATTGAGATAATTTACAATTTGTTAACAAAAATCAAATTTTCTACATGTACGTCATTATTCAAATTTTAATAAAATTATGTATGATTAATGTCATGTAATGTAATAGTAATCTCAAAATAATGTTATCTTTAGTATAAATAATCTAATCTAACTAATATTATAAATGCGAAAGTATGGATGGATGGATAGATGGATGGATGGATGGATGGATGGATGGATGGATGTTTGTTTGTAACTCAATCACGCCAGAACGACCCAACGGATCTGGATGAAATTCGGCACATAGATAAAGGAAAGTCTGGAATAGCACATAGGCTACTTTTTATCCCGGAAAATTGCGTAGTATGTATGTATGTATGTATGTAAAACTCTTTATTGTACATAAAACACATGAAAAAGATGAATACAGGAAAACAAAAATTGTCGTAGTTCCCGCGGGATAGCGATAAACGAATTCTTTGCAGACGAAGTCGCTGGCAACAGCTAGCACGTTACACGTTACTGATACTGTATTCTAGCAAATAAACGATTCTTATTCTTATTCTTATTACCTACCTATATCTTCTTTTAGCTTCTTTGGTGAATCTGCTCTTGTTCCTGATTTCCTGTCAATCATTAAAAGGATAAGAAGAGGTCTCTTTTATACTTTCTTACAAATCTTACAATAGAGAGTTACATATTATTTTTAACCATGCATATGAATACATCCATTTAGCCGCAGTTGAAAGTAATTTATATTAAGGGCATATCCGCATAGAATTGAACTTTACCTTAAAACAAGGATTGCAACCGAGGAGTTGTCTTAATTTTAAATTAATGATAATAATAATAATATTTATTTATTTTACACAATAATTGTCACATATAACAAACTTATAGGCTAAAGATAACAAAAGGGAAAAATAATGTATTTAAATACCCTGAACTAGGAAACATCATGGGAATTATTTACACATCTTTATATAATAACTAGCTGCTGTCCGAAACTGCGTTTGCGCCACAGAACTAATAATAAAGAGGATAGAAATGCTTTAGTTCCTATTTCCAACCGGAACCGCTGTCGCCGTTTTATCCCCTCTACTTGCTATTAATGCACACACGCAAAAGACCGGAACCGTACTACGCAATTACGCACACAGTTACTCGTAAATTTGCTCACAAACAATTATGAACTTTACGTATTAAAGACAGAGCGATGAATAACACTCGCCTTAAGTCATACTCACACTTACACATCGTCGCTCTTCATTGGCTATTTCAACGTTATGTATGTGCTGTGCAAAAGCTACATCGCTAGGCCTTGAATTTATCGACTATGATATCGATTGTTTTTATTTTTCAGTAAGTAAACTTAACAGGACATTTTTGGTTAAATGATGGACATTGGTATAAATAATTGCTAGCGAATTACGTGAATTTCACCTGTCTGAATGTGACATGTATGTATATGTATACTTTGTCATTGTATAAGGCGCAGGCAACCTAGCGAAAAAAAAAATATTTAAGTACCTAGCAGATATGTGACATCGCCTTTTTTTAACCGACTTAAAAAAATAGATTTATTAATTTGACCCTCATGCATGTAATATTGTTTAAACCTGGATGACCTTCTTTTTTAGTATGTTTTCTAAAAATGAAACCTAGCTAGATCGTTTTATAGCCCCCGAAACCCCCCTGCATACCAAATTTCATGAATACCATTCGAGCCGATTCCGAGATTCAGATTATATATATACATAATTATATCTATCGACGTTGGAAAACAATAAGGGCCAGAGTTAAAAAACAGAAGAAAAACGGAAAAATAATCATAAAATTGTAACGGCATATCGTATAGACGTAATTTTTAGACCATAATATCTGTAATATAAAAATGGCTATTTAATCGTCTACAGAACTTGAATTTCCTATTAACAGAAACAGAGTTATTAGATTTATATTGGTTATTATTTTAGACAAACAAATATTAAATAAAAAAAAAATACTTACTAGATCTCGTTCAAATCAATTTTGGGTAGAAGTTTGCATGGTAATGTACATTATATATATATTTTTGTTTCATCATTCTCTTATTTTAGAAGTTACAGGGGGGGGGGGGGACACACATTTTATTCATTCTCGCGCATGTTTGAATCGATTTTCGAGTGAGAACGGTTCCAGTGGTAACGACAGTGCACGCAGTCGACGCGCAAGAATGAGGGTAGACAGAGCTCGGTCTACCCAACAATAACATCCACCCGCAATTTCTTCAGTTTACCCGTGATCATGATGCATGCAACTGCGTCGAAATATCGGGTGCTCAATAAAGGTAATCGCGGTTCACATCCCGTTCATAATATTTCGAATGAACTTAACCGTGAGTCTAGGGATTGCAATCCCGCAGCTCATTCAATCCCGCGGGATTGATATGCGGGATTACTCAATCCCGCGGGATCCCGCGGGATCCCGCAATTTTGAAATTATGTTATAAAATCAAATAGAAACTACATATTTTTTGTCTAAAAACGAACTTTTATTAAACATTTCATACATTAAGAGCGTTTATCCATACCGACCTGGCAACGTCGCATTCCTAGTGCTCTCCACGACCACTTCACAGAAATTGAATAAAAGCTTAAAATGTGGTCTATACAAATTCATCGTGTTTAGTGTATCAATGTGTCCAATAAAATAACTAATCGTGATGGACTTTTATTTTCGTATTAAAGGGATAAAATAATATAATATATCGCTTAATAAGAAAAAAAAACAAAAAAGAATAAAAGTCAATCAATTATTGCATTAGACACACTAAAATACACAAAAAAACAAAGTAGTGCTACAGACACACATTTCAAACTTTCATTCAATTTCCGTGAAACCATCGCAAACCAAAAATGCGGCGCCGCCAGCCCAATACGAATAAACCCTCTTAAGCAACAGAAATTATTTCTTCGCTATTAATTAAGTATAAGTAATTAGTAATCTGTTTTTTAGATTCATCTTTAAGGCTCCTTACAAGCTCAAAGAGCGAATTTAGCTAAATTCTTAATTTTTCTTCAAAGACTATGGCGTATGTGTTCATAATGTCAGTAATATTATTAATGTACAAGATAGTTCACTTCTTAAACTACGATACTGCTGTAATCGGCGCTGAATGAGGGTGCGGCGTCAGTCCGCCGTGATATATAGGTGATATTTAAAAATTTATACTGAATTTAATTCAAGACCGATACTAATGTTTTTTTTTTCTGAGTCAAAATAGAGTTGAGCATTGCTAAATAATTATTTTTAGAGCAGAATATCAACACTGTTTTCGAGAATCAAATAAAATGTAACCCTCTTTTTCATCAAAAAACTAGCTAACATTGAGTAGCTATTCTATCTATTAATTAAGATGAATCTTCAAGTTTTTCACGATGACTTTTTAGTTCAAGATATACTGAATTGAATTGAGTTCACTTTAGGCGAGAATGAGATTCCGTTTCACTTCGAAATTGAGAATGAAACTTCACCTTTTAGAGCAAAATTTTAAAAGCCCTCCCAAGGAAACACCTTTTTTTAGATTTCACGCCAAAAAATCAATAATTTAGCACAGCAGTATCTTAGTTTAAGAAGTGAACTATCTTGTACATTAATAATATTACTGAAATTATGAACACATACGCCATAGTCTTTGAAGAAAAATTAAGAATTTAGCGAAATACGCGCGTTGAGCTTGTAAGGACCCTTAAATGTTTGGCATAGTTTAATAGTTTTGTAGTTTTATATTTTTAATTCAGTCTTATTTTATGACTAATAATAATCAAATCACAACTTTCTTTTAGATGCTATTACTATGTTATCAAACTATGGTGATAATACGCTCTTTATCGCTAGTTTGAGCACCAAATTTTTAATTAGCGGGATCCGCGGATCCGCGCTTTAAAGGTGCGGGATCCAGCAGATTAATAAAAGCTGCGGGATCCCGCGGGAATGCGGGATCCCGCTTTGCGGGATTGCAATCCCTACGTGAATCATTAAAAACTCTTAATGAATGTTTTTACTTCTTATTAAGTGCCTAAATGTCAAGTTTCATAGTTTTATCTTTGACACTGAAGAACTTAAATTAAATCTTTCATGGATTTGTATGATTATAAACTAGGATGTCGATAAAAACTTTGTTAAAGTCAACGGACATCACTAGCTCGGGACTCGTCATAACCAGTTTTCATGTCCGTACCATGAACTTTTGTGCGAGAGAGAAGTGTTATCAAAAGTTACATTACATTGCTGCGTGTACTTCAAATCGATCTTCGTTTTTATGGGCATGAGCAGCAATGGTACGTGAAGTTTTTGGTAAGTACGAGTAAACCAATATTTCATAGTGAAAGATTTTCTCAATGTGTTTTATAATATAAAACAGCATTATTTCATTTAAATAATACATACCTATGAAATGTGATCCCCTTATTAGTGTAATTACACAGTTTGGATGAGTTCCCGCAATTGCAAACGCTGCAAAACACCATTTTTAAGTACTTAATGTCACACCGACGTTTCGAATAGCACTGAGCCACAAGTCGCGCGCTTGTGTCCTACGAGACACAAGCGCGGCGCTAAGGTCACGCGACTAAGGCACTTCTATCGTCTTTATTATTAGTTCTGTGGTTTGCGCAGAATTAAAATTTGTAGCGCAGCTCCTTCGACCACCTTAATCCGGCCCTGTCGCCAAATCCTTAGCCGATACTTACGTCATTGTAACTATGTATTTATCTGCGTGAAAAATTTCAGCGCAATCCGTTCAGTGGTTTGAACTGTTCGTTGATTGATCAGTCGTGACGGTTGCCATACAGATTTTGAGAGAGAGTTAGCTATGTATTGTTCTTTAATACAATGATGTTTTACGCGCAATAGGGAATATTCATGAATTTTTCATGGCCTTCATTTGCTCATTTATGTAATAAACAATATAAAAAAAAAACAACTGTAACACCGCGACCTGTTCAAAGAGCGATCGATGCGCACTTAGTACGCGGAGCGCCCAGAGATGGCGCTGGCGTCGAATTAAATCACGCTAACGTTTGGTCATCTCAGATTCCATAAAGGCTTTTGGTAAATGTTTGTCAGTTTAGGAAGTCAGCTACATCAACGCTTTATCCTGAGCCATTGAATAGCGCTTCTACGCTCGTAGGACACTATTTGAATAACTCATGTATATAGCGATTGTGGTGCCCGCGATTTGGCTTGATGCTTCTACGCCTGTAGGACGTCTCCCCGAACGTGTGGTCAGTCTAGCCGCTCCGACTATTAACGTATATTTTTGCGAATTAAAAACATTGGTTGTTGCTACCAATTGACTTTTTATCCCGTGACGTCCACCTTACATAACTATAAAAATATCAAAAAATTGTCTCTATATCTTTCTAGAAAAACAGAATTATAATATGGATTTTATATAGGCGTTGTGACATAAACATAATGATAATATGACGTGACATGTCATAATGATCTCTTTTTTAATTGGGGCCGATTTGCTTCCTCTGGCTTCCTTCCCTGCAGTCCTTCCCATTATTCGGACATTATGCCCAGCAAACTAAATGCTACACAAGACAGGACGTTTTGCTCTCAGTACGACCCTGCTCAGAACTGTTCTAATCGCTGACTAATTAGTAGTTTAAAACTTATAAGGTTAATACAAAAAAGTTACAAGTGCCGGCACGTAAGTCTAGCGATGACCGTTGATGTGCAGTAGTCGAAAATAAGGTATCGCGGGGGAGTGCAGGGGACGCGGGCGGGCGTACTCCACGTTAGAATTACGTGCCGCCACCTGTAAACAGACTTTGAACGCGTGTCTAAAAATTAATCCATTGACTTAAGGTTGATTTTGCAATAGATTATTTTTTAGACACTTGTTTAACTTTTGTTTTGTAATAATTCCGTTATATTTCCCGTATTTCTTGACTCATATTACTTTTAATTTCACTTTTTGTCATCTCTTTTACTATAATTTCATATTTTGTTAATCACGACCACGAGCAGCCGAAATTCAAAGCCCACTGAACAGACTACTAACTGGTTCTGTAAAAGGATCACATCCAATAGACTTGAAAGATGACACTTTTAAAGCTTTCTTGGAATGCAAAACTAGCCTATGTGAAGCAGCTCTCCTAGCACATCCAGACTGCGATGCATACCTCGCGCTTGTGACGGATGCCTCAGATACAGCTTTAGGTGCAGTCCTACAGCAGAAAAAAAGAGATTCGTGGCAGCCATTAGCATTCTATTCCAAGAAACTCAGTCCAGCTCAGCAGAAGTACTCACCATATGATCGTGAACTGCTCGCCATATACTGCGCCATTAAATACTTCAGGCATTGGCTAGAAGCACGAGTATTCACCATTTTCACTGATCATAAACCGTTATGCTTCGCTTTTACATCAAATAAGTCAAACTGTTCGCCAAGACAATTTCGCCATCTTGATTTGATTTCACAATTTACGACTGACATTAGACATATTTCTGACAAAAACAATGTAGTCGCAGACACATTATCTAGAATAGAAGAGCTTGAGAAACCAATCGACTTAATACAACTGGCAGAGTCACAAGTTGAGGACGAGGAGTTGAAGCAAATTTTGAGCGGTGACACAACCTACAGCATCAAACTAAAGAAAATGATGATACCTGGTTCCCTCACTGAACTGTATTGCGACATTAGTACCTCGACCCTCAGACCCTATGTAACGCCAAGATTTCGAAGACAAATTTTCAATAGCCTACATTCACTCAGTCACCCAGGAATGAGAACATCTGTAAGACTTGTGTCTGAGCGTTTTATCTGGCCTAGCATGAAGAAAGATTGCCGCCAATGGACTCGATCATGTTTGGCTTGTCAGCGGTTAAAGGTAAATAGACACGTGCATGCTCCTTTAGGAACTTACAATTTACCCAAAGCGAGATTCACACACGTATATGCACGACATAATCGGTCCGATGCCACAATCTCAAGGTTATCGTTACTGCCTTACACTGCTATTGACCGGTTTACGCGCTGGCCTGAAACTATTCCCATGATGGACATTACAGCCGAAACAGTAGCAAAATCGCTTCTTACCATTTGGATATCCCGATTTGGCTGTCCTGAAGTCATAGAAACGGACCGTGGAGCTCAATTCGAGTCAGCACTCTTCAACCATTTGTCGAAGATAGCAGGTTTTCAACGCCGACGGACTACATCTTTTCATCCGGCTTGTAACGGATTAATTGAAAGATTCCACAGGCAGCTGAAAGCCGCCGTTGTCTGTCACGCACAGAATAACTAGACAGAAGCCTTACCATTAGTCCTACTTGGTATTAGAAGTGCGTTCAAAGAAGATCTATAAACGTCGTCAGCAGAGCTAGTATACGGGACAGAGACACTGAGACTACCTGGCGAATTCTTTCATCCCAACAGAGAATCTACTACAGATATTACCGATTTCACCGCACGATTGCGTAACATAGCCCAGCAACTTCAACCTGTACCTACTTCTAGACATGGACACAGGAAGATATTTGTTTTTAAGGATTTAGAATCAGCTACTCATGTTTTCTTAAGAGAAGACGCTCCACGTGGTGCGCTAACTCCTGCATACACTGGACCACACGCAGTGCTAGATCGTGGTGACAAGACGTTCAAAATAAGAGTTAATGGCAAGACAGTTACAGTTTCGATAGATCGATTAAAACCAGCTTATTTACTCGAAACAGATTCTAACCCAGCAGCTACCAAACCTGCAGTTAAAGAAGCTGTACAAGCAGAGCCCAAGAAAACGACAGAGAAGCATGTAAAGTTTACTAGATCGGGCAGAAAAGTGAACCTGCTTCATTATTATCGCCCGTAGATGGTCTCTGGGGGGAGAGATGTGGGAACAGCGCCGCCACGCCCCCTAGCGCCGCGCAACAAAACTACATATCGCGCAGCCGCAGAAGTTTTCTGTCTTGAAAATTTGAATTGTTTCTGTCAAAGCTCGTAGCTTATGAATATAATTTATTTCTCACGATTCCCTAGTTTTCATCCCTTAAAAAGTCATATTTTATTTAGACATGCTTTATTAAGTGACTTGAAATTTTTTACACGTAGTATCGTATGTAAAACAAAAAACAATGCAAGTACAGTCAACTAAAAGTACAGTCAGCAAAGAAGCTTGCATCAAAAATGATTTTTTTAGGTTAGGTTAATATAAAAAATGTAGACAGTTTTTGACAAAAACTCAGATATTTCGTGACTATTCGAGCGGTACCTAGCGTAGGTATTTTGTGACTAAACAACCGTTTAAAATAGTACAAATCAAATCCGTGTGTGACAAATTACTAAAGTGCTCAACATTTTCGTGGGCCGACTGTACCTACATAGGTATAATAGATTTTGTGCACTTTTTCGTGTTTTGTATTTCACAGTACATGTGTCACGACTGGCTTCTTATTTATTTGTTTTGTTATAGCTAATTTCCATAAAAATATAATCTTTAAGTAAAACAAAAAGAAAACAAACTTTCGTTTTATTTTTATGTTCTTTTATTGATATATATTACATAAATAAAGTACATCCTTTTTTTTACATTTTTTCTTTGCTTCATTATAGTACAATACATATATTAAATGCATATATATGCGATTATATTTAATTATATTATTGCGATTCGTCGGGTTCCATGTTTCTTAAGCTGCCATTGTGGTTGGTTTGTCGATCAATCTTGAAATCTTCTTTATTCTAACCTTACTGCAATTAAAAATAAGCTATAAGAATATATTATTCACTGACATTCTACACATTATCTCGATTGTCATCTTCTATTCAGGAAATAGGCTTTTATTAATTCCTCCCCTAATTTTTCAGATTAATAAACTTAGGCACTTGTCCCACCGCCGGCGAGTAGCGAGAAGCGAGGATTTTTTAGTATGGAAATTTTGTCGCTTTTGTCGCTCGGCATTTTTTCTCTTAATATCGATGTGGCTAGCCACATAAATTTACTTTCCATATATACTATATTATATACCTACATAGAACGCAAAGACAGTAGAATGAAAATTTAAGGGAATTAACATTAGCTTACAAAATACCACGTGATCCAGTGTAACGTATACTGGTAAGCGTATGTCGATATCGATATGCTTTGGAGCTTATACCATGTCCAGTCACTCAGTTTTTTTTGCTGTACGATATCGGCCTTAAAGACTGCACTCGGTCTTTGAAAAGAGACAATTGGCGTCACATAAGTTAAAGCGAGACAACGCTCTACAAAGCCGAAATTTGTTGAGAAGATCGACGTGCAATCTTTATGGCCGGGTATTGTACGCTTAGTGTAAGTTTTCGGTCACAAACGTCTCGATCGCGTTCATAGAAGAGAGAGAATTGTCTCTTTGTTCTGTGATAGCGTTAGAGTTAAAATATGGAATACTTCGGGAGCTGTCTGTTGCCGTTTCGTCCCGCTATTGGCGCTATCAATTTGCCCAGTTTTTTTTTGTCAAAAACTTACACTGGAGGCTCAGAAAGTTTAATTGAAAGTCTTGCTTACTGATGCTAATGGTGCGCGGAGTGCGCGTTTGCAGATGCAGACACGGCGTGGCTTCGGCCTGATTACTAGAATAAAGAGAAAAAAAAATGATTTAAGTACTTTTGTGGTGTTGAGAATATTGCACATGTCTATCATATTTTTCCAAAAACACTTTATACATTCTTAGCACAGTTGTTGTGTTTGGCTTCTTCTGTTTAGTTAATATTAATTGGACTAAATTTTTGAGCGGCTTAAAGCTACGTATATATCCTCCTACATAATATAATAGGCGCTGTGGTATATCCGCGGTATATTTAGGTTTAAGATTAAAAAAATACAATCTAAAATGTTTATTACGTAAGTACTGAATGTCAATTGTTTAGGGCTTGTTTTATTATTAATGTTGTTATAATAATGGTTTTATACTGTAAACGCTAAGAGTAGGAATTGAATGCGTGGTTACAAATTCCACTTCACGTGGCAAAATAAAATAAAATTGTGTCTTCATTAAGGATTGTCATGATGGATTCAACAAAATATGTGTTTTAATATCACGATAATAACTTTTTTTTTAATGAGAACCAAATTATAAACACGAGAAATCCTAGGCTGAATTGTTTGCTTTTTTACATTTGTTTTTAAAGGTTTTTCTCCTATAATTTTCTAGAATAACAATAATTTTTCACACTGCTGAAAATACCCAGTAGTAACACTTTCATTTAAGTATTCCTTTTTAGGTATACATCCCTGAAATTAAAAAAAGGTTAACATTGATTTAAAAATGTAATAATAGTCAAAATCATCTCCAATCTATATTATTATTATTAGTATGTCCCACTGGACACAGGCTTCTCACAGAATGACGCACATTCATTCCGTAAAAGTCAGAGGTGCTAGCTTAGAGTCGAAGCCACGTCACTTCCCCTCTACTTGAGAGGCCTTAGGTCAAACTTTAACATTTTATAGCGTGTTTCTTCCCATTTGATCACCATTTCTTTTTCATGTATCGGTAAAACATGGTAACAAAGAGATTTCAAATGTGAATTGTGACGGCCATACGATGTGGGAGTATGAAAAATTGGTTCACGTAAGAGTGACCAAAGTAAATAATATTAAAGTATACTTACTCGGCAAAACAATAACTCTCCCTGTAGCTGATGCGGAGCTTGCAGCGGATGAAGCAACAGTTCCTGAAAATAAAGAGAAAACAGTATAAAATGAGGACGTAAATTTGATTCACAACATAAACTCATAATAAATAAGAGAAAATACAAAGTGCCTTTAAGTTTCACGAAAATAATTATCAACATGGTACCATAGTTTACCTGTCCATCCAATTTTATGACTAGAAACTTGCTCGAAACATAGCCAAATCCATTTCAAGGGATTTATATTTTTATTACCAGTAATACCTGAACTAAATACAGTTATTTTCTTTCACAACAATTGAAAGCATACATAATCTATTTTCAGGTTTACATTTTACATAGTGTTGCAGAAATTTCGTTTCTAACATTGTCATTTTCGAACTACTAGATATTTAAAACATTCATTACGTTACATGAAATAAAATATTTTACACATCGTACATTATTCTCTAGGTAATTTTAAACAAACATGCTATTAATATTATCATAATATGCATGCAATTATAAAAATTGAAATCAGACATGCACATAAACACATTTGCCTAATCAGATGTTAACAATAGGTATTTGCTGTGGCAAAAAATAATCAATCAGTGAAATGTTATGTTAATGACATAATAAATTGCATATTTTGTTAAGTCTATTGCTAGTTTTTTAAGGAAAGTTTTGAAAGACCACTTTGGTTATCTTTTTCTTTTTGTTCTTGCACTAGTTTCTCCTTTTCTTTTTGTTCTGGTTCGTTATTTTCCTTCTTTGTTTTGTGTTTTAATTCCTTTTCTTTCAAATCAAGATTTTGTTGATGTTTTTGCTTAATTTGTCGTTCCTTTTCTTTCAGCAATTGTTCTTTTTCTTCTTGCTCTTTTTTTATTTGTATTTCTCTTTCTATTAGCGCGTTTTCTTTGCGTTTATGTTCTTTCCCTAACTGTTGTTCTTGTTCATTTTGAACCTGTTCTATTTGTGTTTGCTCTTCCTTTGCTTTGTTGTTTAGCGTTTTGTCTCTTATTTCTTGATTTTGTTTTATTCCAAGTTCTTTACTTTTTTGAATTCGCTCTTTTCTTTCTTGTTCTAGTTTATTATTCTGTTTGTTTTCCTGTTCTATTTGTTCTTTCCTGTTTTCGTTCTCCTTTTCTTGTGGATTTATTTCCTTTTTTACTAGTTCTTTTTTAATATTATGTTCAATTTCTTTTTGTGCTTTTGCATCCCGCTCTTTTGATTCCCTAATTTTGACTTTCTCTTCTTTATGTTTTTTTTCTAGTAATTCTTTCTCCTTGATATGTGAAGTTACTTGTCGTTCCTTTGTTTTCCTATCTTGTACGTCTTTTAAAACAAGTTCCGTTTTTATTTGCTCATTTTTGTTCTGCGCTCGTTTTAGTTCTACTTTTTCTTTAAGTTCTTTGTCTTTAGTTGCTAGGTATGTCTTAGTTTTGTTTTTCTTTTCTTTCAAGTCATTTTCTTTACGTATTAGCTCTTCATTTAACGTACCAGTAAAGACACGTACGTTGACGGAAGAAGAGTCTTTTAGAGATTTTTTTGTTTTTTCTAGCTCGTCCATTATTGTACGTTCTTTTTGTTTGAGAGCTTCCTCTTTACGTAGAATTTCTTCATTGAAAATACGTTTCTCTTCTTCAAGACCTTCTTTTGATCGTTCTTCCTCTTCCATTATTCTGTGTTCGTTTTCTTTAAGGGCTTGTCTCCTTACGTACTAGATGTTCATGGAATATACGCTTCTTTCCTTCGTGAGCTCTTTCTCTTTGTTCTTGTTCTTCCATTATTTTACGTTCTTTTTCTATTAGATATTGCTCTTTTTTCTTCAGCTCTTTTTTTGTTTGTAGTATTTGTTCTTTTACTTGATCTCCGTGAGCAACATCTTTTTTTTTCTGGCTTTTTGATGATCCTAACAGTATCTGGAAAAGGAAAAGCACACAATTTTTTAATCTATGATTGTTAATAAAAACAGATAACGCAATGATATTATTTAATTTTCCAAACTATTTCAATTCTATGATTTTTTTTGAACTTTTATATGTTTGATAGTTTGTATTAAAAAGTGGACTAACCGGAGGAAGAATAAATAATAACCAATAAACGTGTAATTTGCATTGTGTAATTTTTAGACGGTTTTTATTATTTAATCTTCTTCAACTATTGAATATACATTTATATATTTTATTTATAAGCCTTTTTTATTCCGAATTCGCTACAATTTCAGTAGGTATATAGTGTTGTTGTTGTTGTTATGGTCGTTTATTTATTAATTGTCGCGTAATTCGGCGTGCCTCATGGCTTAGGCCTCGTCCGTGTATTGGAGGGTTTGGGCTATAGTTCCCACGCGCGCCCAGTGCGGATTGGGAACTTAACACACACCATTGAATTTCTTCGCAGATGTGTGCAGGTTTCCTCACGATGTTTTCCTTCACCGAAAAGCTCTTGGCCAATTACAAATGTAATTTTCGCACATAAATTCCGAAAAACTCAGAGGTGCGAGCCCGGGATTTGAACCTACGACGCTCTGCTTGAGAGGCCATAGGTCAAACCACTAGGCCACCACGGCTTTTTTATTTTACATACATTTGTATAATATGTTTTTAAATTGTCGAGTATATATTATGTTTATACCTACTTTTATTTGTGAGTTAGTCTCTTCATTCATATTTTGATCAAATTATGTCAATTTTGCATATAAAATAAAATAATAATAAAATATACTTACATTTTTCACCAAACCAACGACGGCACGTTTGTGACGATTTTTCGGCTTGTCTAAAATAAATTAACCGGTAATTGGCAATGCCAGTTATAAAAAGTAACTATTTAACATAATCGTGGACCAACTTAAAGGCACAGTGTGGTAAATACACGGGAAATTTCTCTAATCAATAACTTGGTTAAACAAAAATCAACACTGAAAACCAATTTCAATGTCTGATTTCTCCTGCATTACTTGCATAGTGCATAATTATTAGTTATTTGAAACGGATAACCCATACATATATGGGTAAGGGTAGCATTACATTAAACAACTACAGAGTCATAGTAACCAGTGAAGCATGTAGCGTAATCCTACTAACATTATAAATGCGAAAGTTTGTGACGATGTGACGATGTGAGTGAGTGTGTATGTTTGTTCCTTCTTCACGCTAAAACGACTGGATGGATTTGGATAAAATTTGATACGAAGATAGCTGGTACCCTAGATTAAAACATAGACTACTTTTTATCCCGGAAAATTGTATAGTTCCCGCGGGATAGTGATAAACATATCAATTGTTAATTCTACATGGACGAAGTCGCGGGCAGAAGCTAGTGCTTAAATATTTATTTGTCGGCATAATTTTACTGACACACTGAATGTCGAGCGTTGTAACGTTAACGCATGCTTTATACTTCGAAATTTGATTTTTACACGTTCGTTTTGTGTCGTTCCGCGCACACTAACTTAAGAGCGTTTATCCCTACTGAGCTGGCAACGTCGTATTTTTGGTGGTTTTTTTACGATTATTTCACAGAAATTGAATGAAAGTTTCAAATGTGCGTCTGTATTAGTTCACTTCATTTTTAGTGTGTCTAACTAATGAAATAATTGATCGTTATGGACTTTTATTTTGTTAATAAACGAGATATATTATTTTATCTCTGTAACACGAAAATAAAAGTCCATCACGATTAATCATTGCATTGGACACATTGATACATTAAAAACGAAGTGCACTACAGACGCACATTTGAAACTTTCATTCAATATCTGTGAAATAATCGTAAAAAATCACAAAAAATGCGACGTTGCCAGCTCAGTAGGAATGCACCCTCTTAAAAGTGAGCCCAATTTAGGTTAATAATTTGAGAGTGAGAGAGGTGGTAGGTATGATTCGAACTTCGAAAATCGAATTTGAGAGTAGCTCCTATGGGCCCCAGGTTTTGCCTCACACTACGTAGTTGTCCGGTCTGTTCGAGTTACCTGACTAGTTGTTATTATTACGTAATGGATTTAAGATTAAGAATAAGATTTCTCTGGATATTCCTTTTGGGTATGCGTCCATGGATTTTGAAAAGAGTCCCTAAATTGATGTTTGTGTCCACTTTTTTCAATCGTATAAATTATTTTGAGCTTTACTAAACTTAGTCAGAGTCTTGTGAGTTTCACGCTAATACCCAAGGATCACGTTTTTACTGTTGATTTTTAGTTGCTTAATTTTATTGGTCGTTGGCGCTGGAAGAGTAAAGGACGAATATGTCTGGTGAGCTAATAAAAGCAATATCAAATTAACATAATATTAAAATTTAATTCGCTTATTAATAATGACGTACCTGATGATGCAGCAGATGCTGCAGATGCAACGGTGCTGCCTCCTCTTCCACTGGCATCAGCGCTAGCACCACTTGCAACGGTGCTGCCTCCACTTCCACTGGCACCAGCACTTGCACCACTTGAAACACTGGCTCCGCTAGCACCAGCGCTTGCACCACTTGCAGCACTGGCTCCGCTGGCACCAGCACTTCCGCCAGCACCTGCAGATGATCCAGCAGCACCCCCACCGGCTCCACCAGAACCAGAGCCTCCGCCAGATCCAGAACCTCCTCCAGAACCAGAGCCTCCTCCTGAACCAGAGCCAGATCCTGACCCGGAGCCAGTACCAGAGCCGCTTCCGGAGCCTGAACCAGAGCCTCCTGCTGAACCGGAGCCAGATCCCCCGCCAGTACCAGATCCTTTGCCAGTACCAGATCCTCTGCCAGAACCAGAGCCGCTTGCAGTACCAGCACCAGAACCGCTTCCAGAACCAGCACCAGAGCCGCTGCCAGTACCAGATCCCCCGCCAGTACCAGATCCTCCACCAGCACCAGATCCTTTGCCAGAACCAGAGCCGCTTCCGGAGCCCGAACCAGAGCCTCCTCCAGAACCGGAGCCAGTTCCCTTGCCAGTACCAGATCCTCTCCCAGAACCAGAGCCACTTCCGGAGCCAGAACCAGAACCGCTTCCGGTACCTGCACCAGAACCGCTTCCGGTACCAGCACCAGATCCCCCGCCAGAACCAGACCCTCTTCCTGAACCGGAGCCAGATCCCCCGCCAGTACCAGATCCTTTGCCAGTACCAGATCCTCTGCCAGAACCAGAGCCGCTTCCAGTACCAGCACCAGAACCGCTTCCGGTACCAGCACCAGATCCTTTGCCAGAACCAGAGCCTCCTCCAGAACCGGAGCCAGTTCCCTTGCCAGTATCAGATCCTCCGCCAGTACCAGATCCTCTCCCAGAACCAGAGCCAGAGCCGCTTCCGGTACCAGCACCAGAACCGCTTCCGGTACCAGCACCAGATCCTTTGCCAGAACCAGAGCCTCCTCCAGAACCGGAGCCTGTTCCCTTGCCAGTACCAGATCCTTTGCCAGTACCAGATCCTCTGCCAGAACCAGAGCCGCTTCCAGTACCAGCACCAGAACCACTTCCAGAACCAGCACCAGAGCCGCTGCCAGTACCAGATCCCCCGCCAGTACCAGATCCTCCGCCAGTACCAGAACCAGCGCTTCCGCCACCAGAAGCGCCAGTGGCGCCACGTGAGCTCGAAGAAGCTACGCTCGCCGCAACAGCAGTGGCTGCCGTGCCACCAGAAGAGGCAGTGCTTGCTGCGCCAGCTGACACTGCTGCGCTACCTGAAGTGGCAACGCTCGCTGCAGCAGCAGTGACTGCCTGGCCACTAGCAGCGGCACCAGCAGCGGCAGTAACAGAACCAGAGCCTCCGCCAGAGCCAGAGGCTCCACCGGAACCAGAGCCTCCTCCAGAGCCTCCTCCAGAACCGGAGCCAGTTCCCTTGCCAGTACCAGATCCTCCGCCAGAACCAGAACCGATTCCGGAGCCAGAACCAGAACCGCTTCCGGTACCAGCACCAGAACCGCTTCCGGAGCCAGAACCAGAACCGCTTCCGGTACCAGCACCAGAACCGCTTCCAGAACCAGCACCAGAGCCGCTGCCAGTACCAGATCCCCCGCCAGTACCAGATCCTCCACCAGTACCAGATCCTCTCCCAGAACCAGAACCAGAGCCGCTTCCGGAGCCACTTCCGGTACCAGCACCAGATCCTTTGCCAGAACCAGAGCCGCTTCCGGAGCCCGAACCAGAGCCTCCTCCAGAACCGGAGCCAGTTCCCTTGCCAGTACCAGATCCTCTCCCAGAACCAGAGCCACTTCCGGAGCCAGAACCAGAACCGCTTCCGGTACCTGCACCAGAACCGCTTCCGGTACCAGCACCAGATCCCCCGCCAGAACCAGATCCTTTGCCAGTACCAGATCCTCTGCCAGAACCAGAGCCGCTTCCAGTACCAGCACCAGAACCGCTTCCGGTACCAGCACCAGAGCCGCTGCCAGTACCAGATCCTCCGCCAGAACCAGAACCGATTCCGGAGCCAGAACCAGAGCCGCTTCCGGTACCAGCACCAGAACCGCTTCCGGTACCAGCACCAGATCCTTTGCCAGAACCAGAGCCTCCTCCAGAACCGGAGCCTGTTCCCTTGCCAGTACCAGATCCTTTGCCAGTATCAGATCCTCTGCCAGAACCAGAGCCGCTTCCAGTACCAGCACCAGAACCACTTCCAGAACCAGCACCAGAGCCGCTGCCAGTACCAGATCCCCCGCCAGTACCAGATCCTCCGCCAGTACCAGAACCAGCGCTTCCGCCACCAGAAGCGCCAGTGGCGCCACGTGAGCTCGAAGAAGCTACGCTCGCCGCAACAGCAGTGGCTGCCGTGCCACCAGAAGAGGCAGTGCTTGCTGCGCCAGCTGACACTGCTGCGCTACCTGAAGTGGCAACGCTCGCTGCAGCAGCAGTGACTGCCTGGCCACTAGCAGCGGCACCAGCAGCGGCAGTAACAGAACCAGAGCCTCCGCCAGAGCCTCCACCGGAACCAGAGCCTCCTCCAGAGCCTCCTCCAGAACCGGAGCCAGTTCCCTTGCCAGTACCAGATCCTCCGCCAGTACCAGATCCTCTCCCAGAACCAGAGCCAGAGCCGCTTGCGGAGCCTGAACCAGAACCGCTTCCGGTACCAGCACCAGAGCCACTGCCAGTACCAGATCCTCCGCCAGAACCAGAACCGATTCCGGAGCCAGAACCAGAACCGCTTCCGGTACCAGCACCAGAACCGCTTCCGGTACCAGCACCAGATCCTTTGCCAGAACCAGAGCCACTTCCGGAGCCCGAACCAGAGCCTCCTCCAGAACCGGAGCCAGTTCCCTTGCCCGTACCAGATCCTCCGCCAGTACCAGATCCTCTTCCAGAACCAGAGCCAGAGCCGCTTCCAGAGCCAGAACCAGAACCGCTTCCGGTACCAGCACCAGAGCCGCTGCCAGTACCAGATCCTCCGCCAGAACCAGAGCCACTTCCGGAGCCAGAACCAGAACCGCTTCCGGTACCAGCACCAGATCCTTTGCCAGAACCAGAGCCACTTCCGGAGCCCGAACCAGAGCCTCCTCCAGAACCGGAGCCAGTTCCCTTGCTCGTACCAGATCCTCCGCCAGTACCAGATCCTCTTCCAGAACCAGAGCCAGAGCCGCTTCCAGAGCCAGAACCAGAACCGCTTCCGGTACCAGCACCAGAGCCGCTGCCAGTACCAGATCCTCCGCCAGAACCAGAGCCACTTCCGGAGCCAGAACCAGAACCGCTTCCGGTACCTGCACCAGAACCGCTTCCGGTACTAGCACCAGATCCCCCGCCAGAACCAGACCCTCTTCCTGAACCGGAGCCAGATCCTCCGCCAGTACCAGATCCTCTCCCAGCACCAGCGCCTTGGCCAGATCCTACTCCTGCAGCACTGGCACCAGCACTTGCAGTGGTACCACCGGCAGAGGCACCGCTCGCTGCACCAGCACTTGCAGCAGTACCACCCGCAGAGGCACCGCCCGCTGCACCAGCAGAGGCACCGCTCCCTGCACCTGCAGAGGCACCGCTCGATGCACCAGCAGAGGCTCCGCTCGCTGCACCAGCAGAGGCACCGCTCGCTGCACCGGCAGAGGCACCGCTCGCTCCACCGACAGAAGAGGCACCGCTCGATGCGCCAACAGTGGTTAATCCACCGGCAGCACCAGCGCTAGCACCAGCTGCTGCAGCAGTAGTCGCGCCACTAGCACCAGAACTTGCCCAAGAAGACGCGGTACTTCCCGCTGAAGCGAAAAAAAAGGTTTATGTTGTGATTATTAAATAAAATACGCGGGTCACTCACATCATTTGTAGCCGAGGTATGTTGACATGTTTGGAACCAAGCCATGGTACCGTTTCAAAGTCAGCTCGAAACTCAACTATAAAAATGTGAGCGACACACAGATATGGCGGGAAGTGACTTTGATTTGTATTGTGTAAAGATTATGTTTATGTATGTTGTAATAGAATATGTTTTCTAAAATAGTGAGGCGGTGAAAATTTTGTAGATTGATATAGTGGAGTTATGTAAGATACAAAACCACACTACATCATTATGTATAAGTATAGTATGTTTAACCATTGCCTGGTACTCATAGTACAAGCTTTGCTTAGTTTGGGGCTAGGCACAGGTGTAATTTGTCCCAAGATATTTATATTTATTTTATATTTATAAGATTAAATTAAAGTAAGTACACACCTTGTGCCCCCAGCGGTAGTTGTGGGATATAAACTGAAAATAAAAGAAAACGCTTTTAAGAAAATTTAACTACTAGAGACAATGACAAAATTTGAAATATATTAATCAGCTTCCGTCTCTCAAGTACTATGGAAAGTGTCCTAAAATATAAGTACTTATGTCTCTTAACTCTTACTTATGTTCTTGTCTCTTACTTATATTCTTGTTGTACCTATCTTAACTTAAAATTATTATTGTCTTCCCACGCAGATGGAAAAGCCTATAGAGGGAATGGGCGAAAATCTTAGAAATCATGTTATAGTACCTATAGACGATGCGGCTGGCAACTCATCACTATTTTGCCCACAATCATGCTAAACGTGGCCTTTGGGCTAAAGGGTACAGACGTGACTTATTTATAGGTATGTGTGTAAAATTAGTCTGGTATAAATCAACAGGCTTAGTCTTATTGACTCCTGTCATTGACTTACAATAAACAACTAGACTCCCAATCACGCTCAAAAACTGTCGGAAGCAAAACTATTGTGCAGAGTTTTGGTTCAGTCGTGTTTCGACCGCGCTCTGATAACAATGTATATATGTCTGTTTCGCACCGTAATCTCAAACGCTTGAGAACAAGACCAGACAGGTTTCAAGCGCGTGGCGACGTGTCATTACTTCGCACGATCGTATGCAATTTACATTAAACATTACTGTTACGAAATAATGTGTTAATTTGAACGAATATGTTAATGTTATCTGTGTAACTTGATGTGTTGACACACACAACCAACACAACACACACAACGCCGCTCGGACGTTTCTTGAGTAACTTTTGTTTGCGATTGGGAGTCTAGTTGTTTATTGTAAGTCAATGACTCCTGTTGATGTTTTACGTCGTAATTTTGATTTGAAACAATCGCCCCTATGACCCGTAAGCGGCGCTGCCAATTTTTTCATAGTAATCAAGATGTTAACATGAACGGGTTCGAGGCGTTTTTTTTGTGTGTAACATGTCACAGTACAGGCTCTGGCCTATATTTCACTAATTCGACAATTGTCAATGACAAGTGACAGTTCAAATTGTAAAGCGTGGTCAAAATGAAGCCAACCGGCGTAGATTCTCGTCGAGTTGGTAATGTAAACAGAATTGTCACATGTCACCGACATTGTCGCTTTGGTGAAATAGAGGCCTGGTGCAAAACAATAAGAAAGGCGTACTTACATCCTGGGTAGAAGTTTGGTACTGCCAGTATAGGCAGTACCAAAAGAGCGAGAACAGTCAAATGTTTTAAGCAGGCCATCTTGTTCAGCTGCGTCTTTCGCCTGCTGATGTCGATGTGATTGAAGTCTCACCAACCCCCCCTTTTATATGGGAAAAACTATAACAAATTTATTTGAGCATTAAAAAATTCGTGAGATATTTCATTATTTATTTGAGTCGTGTGACAATAAAAGATACTGATCTTCGCGTTCTTGAAAATTGTCACGAAAATTACACGTGTATTTTATTTATATCCTATTTTATGATTTTTTTTTGCATTTTGCCTAATTGAAAATAAGAATATTGTGGTAAAAAACTGCACCTAAACACTACACAGATGCACAAGTCGTACAACTGCTTATAATAGGTGTAAGGTGGAATGAAACGTATTGCGTGAAAGAGACAGAATGAGAATTAGACTGGGGGATGAGCGTGATGCAAGATAGTAGACTTTGAAGGATGAATGAAAGGGATAGAAATAGGATTTCAGTATGTAAGAGCGAGAAGAAAAATAAAGACATTATGGCGGAATCTGAGTTTAATTTCTTACATGGCGCTGCGGAAATTTTTTCGAACAAATAATAATTACGAGTTATTACACAAATCTGATAGTGAATCAGAAAATTTAGTGGGTATACGTTACATACCTAGTAAAACGAAAGTGAAATACGTATTATTTCGCGAGTATTCTCGAGTTAGGAATTTTCAGCATGGATAGTACGAACGTGGAAGACCTCGAAGGGTTCATGGTTGTGAATTTAAAAGAGGAATTAAAGTCAAGATATCTGCCAGTGCACGGTAATAAGCAAGAATTAGTCAACCGATTGCACAACGATAAGGTCATGAAACACAAAAACGGTATTTTGGAAGCTTATAAGAGAGACCGGCTGCAGTACTAGATCTATACCAAACATTGAAAACGTTGACGGAACTCCGTTCATTCCTTGGATTCACTGGAACATTCAGAAAATTCATACAAAATTATGCCATGGTGGCACAGCCTTTACAGAACATCCTAAAAAAATATAGATCACAAAAAGAAGGTAACATTCAAGAAAATGTGAAAAATAAACCAATTTCTCTAACAGAAGAACAACAAACAGCTTTTGAAACACTGAAGAAACTTGTAACTACTGCCCCAGTATTAGCAAATTTTCAACAACACGCAGAAACCATAGTAGAAACTGATAGCAGCTACCAAGGCATGGGCGCTTGCTTATTACAAGTTCAAGAGGGAGAAAAAAAGGTCTTACAATATGCGAGCAGATGTCTGAAAGACACAGAAACCAGGTACCATATTATGAGCTGGAAGTCACCGCTGTGCATTGGGCGGTTGTGAACAAATTTTGCATTTATTTACTTGGTACAGAATTCACACTAGTAACTGACAGCTATTCAACGGCATACATAATTAATAAAGCAAAATTTAACAGAAAATTTGCGAGATATGTGATAGATTTAGTCCCATTCAATTTCAAACCGGTACACAGACCAGGCAAACAGAATGTCATTGCAGACCATCTATCACGCTACCCACTGAATGAAGTTTGCTTAATGGTTAAGAGCACAAACACCGAAAAAATAAAAATAGCACAAGACAGAGACCCATTCATTCAACAAATTAAGGCAAAATTGACAAAGGAACCAACTTCACAACATTTGAAACAAATACATGAAACATTTACGTTGTCAGAGGGCATTTTACTACACTAATGAAGAGTTGACTAATAAACTAAAAATTGTTATTCCACAGAGTCTCAGAGCATCAGTTACCTATTAAAATAGCACATGACGACAGTGGTCACATGGATGGCAGCACCACTATAAACAGAATAAGGACCAAGTATTGGTGGAAAACACTACGACGAGATGTCAAAGCATATACATCAGCATGCATCATCTGCGCTAAGATCAACAGACGCACCAAGTTGGCATATGGAGAAATGGGTCAACGACCTATACCCACCACACCTATGCAAGTAATAATATAAGTAAATAATTCGTCTGACCATATAGTAGCGTTACCACTGACGGAATCAGTTAACACATATATTTTTGTACATATAGACCATGCCACCAGGTACATATTTGCAAAACCCACATATGTACGTTGACAGCACAAAGTGTAGTAGACACATTAGAAAATGGGATGATATAATTATGTCTATGGACCACCTTTAACGTATATTTCAGACGGCGCTCCTTGTTTCACAAGCCAATTAACACATAAATGTTTTTCAAAGTATGGTATCGAACATATACCTACCACCCCATTCACAGCTCAGAGTAATGGCCTCGTAGAAAGGGCAAATGCTATAATTATATCAACATTAACGAAGTTTGCAATGGACAACAAAACAGATTGGGATAAATTATTACCGAAAGCTATTTTAGCCATTAATACATCCAGACAGAAAACCATAGGTCATTCACCATTTTACTTGATGTTTGGTTACCATCCCAGAATTCCTCCCAGTGAAATACATTTTGGAAATATATTTGAAGAAAACGATGACAGATGCCATCAACTCCAAATATTGATATAAGCAAGAAAAACTGCATTATCTAACATTGAAAATGTACATTTAGTCAACAAGATTTGACAAGTCAATGTTGTATACGAATAGTATAAGCCAAAAAACACGAAACTCACACCAGGATTTAAGGGACCGTATAAAATTATCAAGAAAGTTGGATCTGCTATGAACTGGAAGATGTGAAGAAACCCAGCAGCAAAAAATTTTTTATGTTCAATTTTTAAAACCATTACATGCACCACATAACCTCGATCTCTTTTCAGATACTCCACTAGATACAAATTATAATTCCGAAGAAGACCAACCCACAGATGACATCTCTAGAGACAACCACCCAGCAGATGACTAAAACAGAGATGACATTTCTACAGACAACCACCCGGCAGATGACCACTTCACAGAAGACTACAGAATCCCAGATGAGCAGCCCAGAGAAAACAACGAAGGAGTAGTCTATGTGCCTGCTACATACAAACCATTCGTGACGTCGAGAGGCCGTCATACCAGGGTACCAGTCTCATGGAATAATTAATTAAATAACTAGTTATATACGAGTACCTAACATGATCATTAGTATTATAGAAAAAAAAAAACAAGTTCATTTCAATGTTTAAAGTAGTCTATTTTCCTTTTTATAGATTTAATAACACAGTACAAGAAGTCATATTATATATGTTTTATATGGAGTAAAAGTTCATTTTTTTTATTATTATTATAGCCTTTTTATTCCGAATTTGCTACAATTTCATGTTCTTGTTGTCGCGTAATTCGGCGTGCCTCATGGCATAGGGCCTCCTCCGTGTATTGGAGGGTTTGGGCTACATAGTTCCCACGCGCGCCCAGTGCGGATTGGGAACTTAACACACACCATTGAATTTCTTCGCAGATGTGTGCAGGTTTCCTCACGATGTTTTCCTTCACCGAAAAGCTCATGTCAAATTACAAATGTAATTTTCGCACATCAATTCCGAAAAACTCAGAGGTGCGAGCCCGGGATTTGAACCCACGACGCTCTGCTTGAGAGGCCACAGGTCAACCACTAGGCTACCACGGCTTTTTTTACCTGCAGTCAAATAAACATTTTGCTTTCAGTATAATTAATTGAAGTGTCTATTATAGTTAAATATATCTCTTTAATTACTATACAGATTAGAACTTCAGTTTAGTTAGAGCTGACAAATAAAAACGTCCACTGTGTAAGTGATAATAAATAACAAATCAAGATTAAATTAGTTACCTATAGGGTTAAAAGTAAATAAAACAGTTGTTTATTGTTAAATTTTAATTATTTACTTTCAGAATACTGTTTACCTACAAATAAAATTAGATGTGAAATGTAAAATTTTTATTGTTCATTTTCTAAATTTATTTACATATATTGAAATAACTGTGCTAAGAGATTTCTAACAATGAACACTAAGTTTGTATTCACTAGCACCTAGTACATACATATAAAATATAATATAGAACTGACTTGAAATTGCATCAGACAAGTTAATTAATTGTTATATTTATAAGCAAGTTTATTCATTAGTAATGGTACATAAATCTATTATAAAAGGTAAAGGTCTGTTTCAAGTCAAGTCATGTCTAACTTAGTAATAAGGTTAAAATTGTTAAAATTGTTAGTACAATAAGTAATAATGCTGTATCTATATATGCAGTAAATATTTAGTTAGGTAACATTGTGATGTTCCTAGTGTCCGAGAAAATGTAAGGTTTGATGAAATATATGTAAACAAATGGGTTGTTTTTATATATTTCAGAGGACATGTAAGGTGGAACGAAACGTATTGCGTGAAAGAGACAGAATGAAAATTAGACTAAGGGATGAGCGTGATGCAAGATAGTAGACTTTGAAGGATGAATGAAAGGGATAAAAATTGGATTTTAGTATGTAAGAGCGAGAAGAAAGATAAAGACATTATGGCGGAATCCTGAGTTTAAATTCTTACATCTATAGGGAACGTTCAAGTGCAAAGGTTAACCTTAACCCTTTACCAGGCCACTTTACCATTCCACCCACATCTTATATCGGTTACCGTAGTCAGGTTTTAACTCCAAACCACCTACAAAATATTTTGTCAATCCCTGAAAAGATTATTTTATGATCTTCATTCACAACACGCTTCTAAATTGCGTAATATATCTTTGGCAGCCGTTTAAATCCACTTGAACGCTAATTTCAGTAAACTACGGAGAAATTCGAACACTTTCCATAATTTCTATGAAACAGAAGTACATTTAGGTCGAACAATTTTTTGATATTTTGTAGATTTTGAGTGTTGAAAGCTAATGTAATCGTAAACATTGCTAAGTATTCATGCATTATTGTGTATGACCAGAATTAGAATGTGGGTTGACATTATCCCATGGCCTTATTAGAGTTTAACTGTGTGGGAGCTATTTTTCCCATGGCCCTGCCATGAATAAAGATCATAAAATAATCTTTTCAGTGATTGATATAATGTTTTCTAGGAGATTTGGAGTTAAACCTTGACTATTATAACCGATATAAGATGTGGGTGGAATATATTCCTTGGCCTGATCAAGAATATAATAAGACAAAATCTAGTATGACAGGCGATGGGATAACCGTAACCCACATTTTTATTTCTGATTTAAAGGAAGATCTCAGACTTTCATAATAGTATTTTATGCAACAGTTGTATAAGAGGGGTTAAAAAAAGCGAGTGGTGTGGGTTACGATGTGAGCGTAGCGAACATCGTAAGAAAAGACACCACGAGCATTTTTTGACTTATTTATACAACGTTGCATACAATACTTTTCCTACGACTTCATTAAAATTATCATCATCATCGTCATCACATCATCAGCATTTGAAAGGTGTTCAGCGTTGGGCCTAGGCCTATGTACTGTTAAATAAAACATAAATAATACCAAACTCGGGCTCAGAGCGACCAAATTACCCGAAAATGATACCCAATCACCATTTTTGTGTCAAGTGTCAAAATTACATCCGCCATCTTGGATCCTAAAAAATCTGCCAAATTCGCGATCAGAGCCACCAAATTACCCGAAAACGACACCCATGAACATTTTTGAGGCAAAGGTGTTAAAATGTCATCCGCCATCTTGGATCCAAAATTTTTGCCAATTTCGTGATAAGATCCACCAAATTACCCGAAAACGACAACCATCAACATTTTCATGTCAAGTGTCAAATTATGTCAGTCAAATTGAAATATTGTACACACTTGGGCAGTGGTGATCGCTTACCATCAGGTGACCCACTTGCTCGTTTGCCTTCCTATTCACATAAAAAAAAACTTTTTTATTTTGTTTGCTTTCTAAATTGCTAACACCGTATTTTGTCCTAAACGCCTGAATGGTTTCTGGCCTTAGTCCTGACGGACAAATTAAAAAAAAAAAACAACTCGACTATAATGTTAGAAAGCTACTGTAATGTGAATATTATAGTAGAGTTGCGGGCCATAGAGCATAGACTAGTCTCCAGTATATTTTGAGTATCATTATATTGGTGTTGGTGACCCTTTAACTGTCAAATAAAAGTACTGGAGTAGGAAAATACATTTTTTACAAGGCGTTCAATACGGTTGCAACAGCATATAAAGTACGTATTAAGACACGTTGGTTCTTCGGGGCCTGGTAAAGGGTTAAAGTTATTGTCTCAAATAATTAGACTGCACTATGTAACAATTTTTTTTCTAATTAGACTTGCCACCGGTGTAAAAGATCTTTTGGTTTTAATTGACTCCTGACGGGTGCTCGTTGACAAAGAACTCGCACGGTGCGCAAAAAAGCAAGACAAAAGTTTTCAATACAGTTGCTCAAAAAGTGCCCTTTTTTGGCTGTTTTGTGTGCGAAAAGTTCGTTTTTGCGCACTAGTGCGATTTACTTTTCAATTTTTTTTTAATTTGTACTTGTTCCAATTCACGACTACTTACCGAAGAGTTATTATAATGTTAGTCTGTACCAAGATGTAATAAAAATAAAAACCTATTATTGATGTAAAAATATCAAAATATTGAAATTTTATATTTTATTACTTGCCTCTTCATCATTATTATTATAAAATATTGAATTCCTATAGTACATTACTGCCGAGGCCAGGAAATTGCAATTCGTGGATGAGTATATAGTTTGACGGACGACGCGTAGCGGAGTCCGTTAATAAATACGAATCCACGAATTGCCGTTTCCGCCGAGGCATGTATAGTGCTTTTCTCTAATAATGCGAGGAAATAAAATAAAATGTTAAAATATTCCACTGACTTGCAATTGAACAAAATTGTCGCAATGTTCTACTCCCGCAACAGTACATAGGTACTTGTAATTTCCCATTTGTCTTCTGATAACGCCATTTCATTCGAAAGTATATTTCCTTTTACTATAAAATTGTAATAAATCAACTAAAAGTGCAAAATTAAATGTTATAAAACTATTTAATTTAAAATTACATTGGATTAAAAAATCAGACTAGCTTTACTTTTTTTCCACAGAATCTGATCTTTAAATAAATAAAAAAAAAAAACTATTAAAGACACTCTTAAACGCGCTGGTTCCATATGATTGTACGAGCATTTGGCTGTTTGTGGTGAATGATCTTAGCCATAACAAATTAAAAAGTTAAATAGTTGTACAGTAATGAAAATTTCCCGGCCGCTTCCGCTATTTCCCGGCCGCCGCTGCAGCTGTTTTTTTTTTCTAATGTTGCGCCAGTAACGGAGACCTTCCTGGAAGCTGTTTTTAGCAGTAAGACGCACATTTCCGAGCAAGTTGGAGAAAAAAACATTAAACAAATAAATAAATAAATAAATACAGTTCTTATTAAGGTGTCTGAATGGAACGGAATTTTAGCTGCCGAAACGCCTGTCAAAGTGGAGGCGTTTTTCCAACTGCAACCATGGTTTTTAAGTTTCTAAAGGCAACAGTAGTTTTTGTGTTTATACAATTTAAATAAACAAATGTTGGAGAGTAACTTAAGCAGAGATAATGTATTGTCGTCTATCGGACAAATTCCAAACTGTTGTTGAGTAAACGCGGGCGATACGCCTGGGTAGAGTCGGTAAAGCAGACTGTCATGGCGGCACTCGGTGGTAAAAGCAGTTGAGGTTAGAGAGTCTGCCCGTAGAACTGGAGCGGCTAAGCGGCGGGAAAGAGATTTTTGAGGTTAAATGAGTTTTATTTTGTTTATACTTGAAATGAAAAGCACGAATGACGAGATTTGTGGATTGAACCTACCGGTTTGCTCAATTAACAGCATTTTGTTAAAGTGAAGCTTAGTGTTATTGACATTTGTTGACAAAGTGTTGTGAATTAGTTATTTCAAATTACTTTATTCTGGTGTATTTTTTTTTTCGCAACTGTATTGAAAATCGTCGTTCGATACACGCGCGGAAATGTCATTCTTCACTCGTCTCGAGTCTTGCCTACTCGCCTTTCGGCTCGTGGCAAGATATCTCGAGACTCGTGAAGTAATGACATACTTTCCGCACTAGCATCGAAATGTACTATTATGCTTTTCGATCAACGTGACAGCTTAGTTTTCTCCACTCGCGATGTAATTTTGCTATTGACCTAGCCTTATACTCTGAAATTCGATTTTCGAAGTTCGTTTCGCTCCGTTCCGTTCTCACTAATAGTTATTAATTTGAGAGTGAGAAGAACGGTGTGATACGAACTTCGAAAATTGAATTTCGGGTAGCCCCCCTGAGACTCGGAGGAATAAGACATCTGAGTGCATTAAGCGACCAGTATCAACATAATCAAATATTAATTACTAACAGTTAGGTATTGTTGGTTTTATGCATGATCTGCAGCGATCATCCACTGCCATCAATCGGCTCATTTGCCAGTCTGTCTTCCTTTTTTTGTAACATTGTATGCAGGACCCTGTAATGCCTAATAATATTATACAGCAACTGATATTTCGTGAAATATCGTGTAGACATCTTGCTTTTATGGCATCGATTCCGCAGCCAATTGTCAGACGGAGTTTTGCTTTTTCGTCCTCACGTGCGGTGTATGTCCTTATTATAACACAGATTGCTCGATTTTCCCGTCAAAGTAGCAAACAGACAGATACCCAGACAGTTGCTTTCGCATTAATATTTGTTCGATAAACTGAGGTGGCCTAGAGCAGATCGGGATCGGGGTGTCCGGAGCTTTCACGCCAATAAACTCATCATCCCTCAACACAGGTCCGTGGGGTTCAGAAGGAGTTTCCGTTTTCGAGCATCTAAGATATGGAACGATCTACCTCCCCCGTTGCGAGCCGGCGTTTCCGCCACAACATTTAAGAACAAAATGCGGAGATTGCTAATCGATAAATCAGCTTGATTCTGAACTCGGAATTAGCCGTAAATAAAGAAAACGCACTCATGCCCCTACCACCATGGCTTTCGGTTTTTGTCATGTTTATTTTTATTATTGTTACTATTACAATTGATCGAGTTCGAAGGTACTCATAATTAATAATTATTTGTAGATGTTGGCCCTACCCGGCCCCTTTTTTATTTGAATGTGTCTGTCACGCTGTGGAAAGGGCGCAGGCTGAAAACCAGCGCTGCTAGTTTGTATTTAATAACTGGCAGCTCATGCTGAGCCTGAGCCCTTTGCCACCTTTATGTTGTGCATTGTTTTGTGTTATGTATGTATGTTGTTCTTTCTTTTTTTTTCTGTCTTTCAAAATTATTTTTGTGTGCATCTTTTGGATAACTTGTATCATGTCTTGTTTTTTGTGTTTGTGGCAATAAATATCTTTATTATTATTATTATTATGAATAATAATAATTAACATGGAAATGGATTAACATATTTTGAAGTTAAGGTGCAGTAGGCTTATTGTCTAACTCGCTCACAATCGGCATCGTGTTCATTTTGACAGTTTATGTATGGGCTGATAATTGGCATCGGAATCAGCTAGCTGTCACATTCATACAAGAACTGTCAAAATGAGCAATAGCGTTGAAAACTTTCTTCACAGAACATTCTAGATGATTAGCAATTCTTCTATAAGTCCACTTTCGATCTAAATGTAATTTAACAATTCATTAATTGCCTAGTTGACTCATCACAACAACTCTTATTTTTACCCATTTTTAACCAAACTTATTATTCATGTAAATCCAAATTGACGTTTAATTGCCGCCGAATCTACAGAAAAAGCGTAGAAAGAGATTTTTTTTTAAATTTCAAAAATGGAACGTACCACGGATCCTGTTTCTAATTAGTCTCCAAGCGGCCAGTTAGTAATAGAAATTCAACTATCATGATATTTAAACTCTTTTAATAATTAAAGATAGAACATATCTACACTAATATTATAAAGAGGAAAGATTTGTACCTATTTTTGTATGTTTGTATGTTTGTAATGAATAGGCTCAAAAATTACTGGGCTGATTTAAAAAATTCTTTCACCAATAGAATGCTACATTCTTCCAATTTGACATAGCGTCGCTGTGCCTGCAACAATCGCTATGTGTTTTTGACCAACTTTTCAGGAGACACAAAAAACTGGTTTACTCATAACATATTGAAAGTAGGTAATTATTTTTTTTTGTGCTAATGTTAAATAATTTTTTACGTAATATGATAATATTTAAAAAAAAATACAGTGAAAACTGAATTTTATACGAGCAGAAAACCGGTAATTTGTTACATAGCGATAAATATTTGAGTCCTGAATACCCGGTATGTGTGTTAGTGGTACACTTAGGTATATTAAATTACTATAGAGGTTGTTTGAATTGTGGTTTCAAACAGCACATAGGTATTTTGTAAAAAGAGGTTTGGTCTATAATGAAACAAAGTACCAAAACAATTATAATTAAATGAAAATTTGACAAAACATGCGTAATAATTATAATAATGCAATTTAAAACATTATGTCAAGTAAGTTCTTGTAACAATACAATATTAAACATAAAAAAATATCTTTAAATGAGAACAGAATCGTTTTTACTTAACTTTTGTTAAGTTATAAAGTTTAACAATCATGATAATCAGTCGAAATATTATAGACGGGATATGAACCACGATTACCTTTATTGAACTCCCGATATTTCGACGCAGTTGCATGGTCTACCCGTGATCATGATGCATGCAACTGCGTCGAAATATCGGGAGCTCAATAAATGTAATCGCGGTTTATATCCCGTCTATAATATTTCGAATGAACTTAACAGTGAACCATTGAAAACTCTTATGATAATCAGAAATGATAAACAAGGTATGGGCTGTATGTGTCTGGTCATCGGAAAATCATGAAGTTAGAGAGGTTTCAACTCGTATACAAAAATATCGCTAAGTACCAAAAACACATAAATCGGGCGCGAACGACTCGATCGAACTAGTTCAATTAATTCGCTATGTGCACCGAAACACATATCGGACCAAACTTTCGCGTGGTGTATGAATATTAAATGGTCGAGCTATGTGATTAGTGACACTTAGTTATTATAAGAGGAACATTCAATGTATGAACTTCACATGGTTATTTTTACATATCGAGAAATAGTAAAGATAGCTCCACGCTGTTTTTGGAGCATATGTATATTGACATAAGGTTCAAAATGGCATAAAAAACCAAAAATCGAAAAAAAACACATAGCGATTTTTGCAGGCACAGCGACTAAAATTTGAACAATGTAACCGAAGGTGTAGAAAAATGAGTCTTAAAATGTCTTTCGTCGAATGCGCTGCCGAAACTATTAGCGATAGAACAAAATAATGTACAACAATATTGAAGAACATCATAATGTCTACAAAAAATTCCGCGGTAGCATATGTCCAACTATTGTAGTTATGTCACTACAACAACTTTTTTCATTTTAAACATTAATGAAAATGCTAACCAAATTCAAACCATGCTATTTATCTGTTTATCCAAATAAATTATTTTATGGTCAAGACCATTTAACTACCTATAAAAATTTTTCTTTTTTTATTATTTAAATTGGACTTTCCATTCAAAAGATATTACGAATTAAAAAATTCAAACAGTAAACAAAACCGCCATAGTAATAAATATTTGTGAAAAAAAGTGTTTTATATCCAAATTTCCAAAAATAAATAATTGTCTACCCCGTGCGAAGCCGTCCACGGGCTGCTAGTTCCTTATATTTAGTTCATATTTTATGAATTTTTTACCTCTTTGGCTATATTCTGGCATAGTTAATTACGATTTAATATAATATATATATTACCCATAAAGAAGGGTAGTTCATTCTGTGTTTACCTAAGTTTTATGTACTGTTTGTAATTATATGTCCACCACTGTACATCAGAATTATAAATACAGAAATACAACACAACACACAGATTAAAATAGGTGGTGAAACTTATTGTGCGTAAGTATTTAGATAGTGGCAATTTAAGAAAATTTTAGGTATAAAGAGGTTCATTTAATCACCTATAGGATTGTACACTTTACGCAATAAATTAAAACACTGATATATTATGTACTGCAAATCTGAAAGAATATAAATATATATTTAAGTAGTTAGGTACCTATACCTAAGAATCATTCAGAATATGGCAAAGTTTTACAGATTTTTATATGCATTAGTTAGACTTGTATTAGAAAACTGTCTCGTCGCTAAACAAACCAAAACAATCCAGCACAGGCACAGGCCTCCCTCTTATGTCCATTTCAAACGAACAAATCCCCCCCAAGTTCATATATTCATTCATTTATTCATTCATTTATTCATAAAATCCTACTAATATTATAAATGCGAAAGTTTGTGACGATGTGAGTGAGTGAGTGTGTATATTTGTCCCTTCTTCATGCTGAAACGACTGGACAGATTTAGATAAAATTTGGAACGAAGATAGCTGGTACTCTAGATTAAAACATAGGTTACTTTTTATTCCGGAAATTTGTATAGTTCAAAAATCAACATCACAGTACAAAAATCTGTAATTTAGTGTTATTACAGTATAGATTTTACCATAACCTTAGAAAAACCAATACTGTAATAACATTAAAGTACAGATGGTACCTACTACCACAGACAAAAAAGTACTTACATAAATCACGTCTTTATCCCTTACAGGGTAGACAGAACTTAGTATAATTGGATGTAATAATGCTGGTCATTTCACTACTGCTATGATACCTATGTGTAGATAAAGTACCTAATGTATACAACTGTACATAATTAGTAAAACAAAACACTCTTGTTTTAAGGACCCTCATTATGTAACGGTTGCATAATAGTACATTACTGCAGAGGCCGTGAAGTAAGGGATTGCAGGACGAGATTGGGGTACACGATTGGGGGTGGGATAAAGCGCGTCCTGCAATCCCTGTTTCCGGCCGAGGATTCTATAGTGCTTTTCTCAAGCAATGCGAGGAAATGAAGTAAAAATTGTTTAATTAGCAGCTTTTTTAATTTTTTAAACATGCCATTTGAAAAAAACTATTGCTCGCGCCATGTTTAACCGCACATCCACCACCGCTCCACCGCACCCGCCGCCGCACCGCACCGACTGCGCCGCATTACTTCTTGGCCTAGGCCGTAAATGTGAAACTTCATGGCTTCATTTCGTGACATTAACGCATACATTTCCGAGCATGTTTGAGAAAAACACTGTTTCTTAACTGAAGAAGCATGGTTTGTTTATAAAAGGGATGGATTGAAATGGAGAATACAATGAGAATACTTAAATACTGTGGAGTAGCTCATGGAGCACTGTCTAAAACGGGACGGTGTAAGAGTTTTTAATGATTCACGGTTAAGTTCATTCGAAATATTATAAACGGGATGTGAACCGCGATTACCTTTATTGAGCACCCGATATTTCGATGCAGTTGCATGCATCATGATCACGGGTAGGGGTCAATAAAGGTAATCGCGGTTCACATCCAGTTTATAATATTTCGGGACGGTGTATGTAAGATAGAACGAATCACGTACAGTGAAGCAAACCAAACTAACTACTAGAGCTTAAGGCTTAACCACCTCGAGATAAAAATGCAAAAATTACGTTATTACTAGGATTTATTCGGTTTATGAGACTCAACGTTACAAAACTTACAAATATAAGGGAAACGGTTCAGTTCCCCCCGGTCCAAGCTGATCTGTGGCCGTTCTCAAGTTCCAGACAAAAACAAAAATACTCAAAATAATCAATCATGGAATCGAATTACTAAAGTACTCAACATTTTCGTAGGTCGACTGTACAGTACATTATTTTTGTGCGGTCGAATTTCGCAAATCTGATTTCTGATAATATTTAAGATAGAAAGCCAGCAAAAAAATAACTGTTTTAATAATAGATTTTGTGCATTTTTTGTATTTCACAGGACATGTGTCACGACTGGCTTCTTATTTGTTTTGTGACAGGTAATTTCCATAAAAATATAATTTTTAAGTGAAATAAACATTCGTTTTATGTTCTTTTATTGATATATATTACATAAATAAAGTACATTTTTTTACATTTTTTCTTTGCTTCATATAGTTACAATACATATATAATAAGTGCACATATATGCGATTATATTTATTATATTATTGCGATTCGTCGGGTTCCATGTTTCTTAAGCTGCCATTGTGGTTGGTTAGTCAATCAATCTTGAAATCTTCTTTATTCTAACCTTACTGCAATTAAAAATTAAATATAAGAATATATTATTCACTGATATTCTACACATTATCTCGATTGTCATCTTCTATTCAGTAAATAGGCTTTTATTGATTCCTCCCCTAATTTTTCAGATTACTATACTTAGGCACTTGTCCCAACGCCGGCGAGTAGCGAGAAGCGAGGGTTTTTAGTATGGAAATTTTGTCGCTTTTGTCCATACTAAAAACACTCGCTTCCCGCTACTCGTCCGCGGTGGGACAAGTGCCTTAAGTATTCTATTGTTATTTGAATGTAGGAAATAATTTTTCTCTTAATATCGATGGGGCTAGATGCAAAGACAGTAGAATTAAAATTTAAGGGAATTAACATTAGCTTACAAAATACCACGTGATCCAGTGTAACGAATACTGGTAAGCGTATGTCGATATCGATATGCTTTGGCGCTTATACCACTTGTCCAGTCACTCAGTTTTCTTTGCTGTACGATAATATATATCGGCCATAAAGACTGCACTCGGTCTTTGGAAAGAGACAATTGGCGTCACGTAAGTTAAAGCGAGACAACGCTCTACAAAGCCGAAATTTGCTGAGAAGATCGACGTGCAATCTTTATGGCCGGGTATTGTACGCTTAGTGTAAGTTTTCGGTCACAAACGTCTCGATCGCGTTCATAGAAGAGAGAGAATTGTCTCTTTGTTCTGTGATAGCGTTAGAGTTAAAATATGGAATACTTCGGGAGCTGTCTGTTGCCGTTTCGTCCCGCTATTGGCGCTATCAATTTGCCCAGAGTTTTTTTTTGTCAAAAACTTACACTGGAGACTCAGAAAGTTTTATTGAAAGTCTTGCTTACTGCTGCTAATGCTGCACGCAGATATGGCATGGCTTCGGCCTGATTACTGGAATAAAAAGAAAAAAAATGATTTACGTACTTTTGTGGTGTTAAGAATATTGCAGGGCTGTTTATCATTAATGACAGTCTATCATATTTTTCCAAAAACTATACATTCTTAGCACAGTTGTTGTGTATGGCTTCTTCTGTTTAGTTAATATTGCTATTGCTATTGCTAATTTAATTTAATTTATTTATTTGACATGTATAATTAATGAAATTGATAATTTGATTGAGAATTGAGTTAATTTTGAATTTGATAATTTTATACCTAATTGATTACTAATACTAGAATAAGTTTTTGAATTGTAACTAACTCAACGATCCATATGTTGGTCTAAAATAAATATATTATTATTATTATTATATTATAATATTAATGGACTACATTTTTGAGCGGCTTAAAGCTACGTAGATATCCTCCTACTTATACTAACGAACAAAAATAACTGGTCACTTTTCATACAACTTTCTATGGGAAGTAACTAACTTCAACCCGTTATTTTTGCTCGTCAGTGTAAAATTATAGGTGCTGCGGTGTATCCGCGGTATATTTAGGTTTAAGATTTAAAAAATACAATCTGGAATGTTTATTACGTATGTACTGAATGTCTGAATGTCAATTGTTTAGGGCTTGTTTTATTATTAGTGTTGTTATATGGTTATTTATACTGTAAACGCTAAGAGAAAAATAATTGTATCCGTGGTCATAAATTCCTCTTCACGTGGCAAAATAAAATAAAATTGTGTCTTCATTAAGGATTGTCATGATGGATTCAACAAAATTATGTGTCAAAATAATATTACGATAATAACTTTTTTTTTAATGGCAACCAAATTATAAACAAGAGAAATCCTTGGCTGAATGATTTGCTCTTTTTCATTTGTTTTTAATGTTTTTCTCCAATTATTTTCTAGAATAACAATATTTTTTTAAACGGCTGAAAATACCCAGTAACACTTTCATTTAAGTATTCCTTTTTAGGTATTACATCCCTGAAATAAAAAAAAGTTAACAGTGATTTAAAAATGTAATAATAGTAAAAATCATCTCCAATCTATATTGTTATTATTATTATGTCCCACTGGACACAGGCTTATCACAGAATGACGCACATATATTCCGTAAAAGTCAGAGGTGCTAGCTTAGAGTCGAACCCACGTCAGTTCCCCTCTACTTGAGAGGCCTTAGGTCAAACTTTAAATTTTTTTAGCGTGTTTCTTCCCATTTGATCATCATTTCTTTTTCATATATCGGTAAAAGATGGTAACAAAGAGATTTCAAATGTGAATTGTGACAGCCATACGGTGTGGGAGTATGAAAAAATGTATGAGTGACCAAAGTAAATAATATTAAAGTATACTTACTCGGCAAAACAATACCTGTCCCTGTAGCGGATGCGGAGCTTGCAGCGGATGTAGCAGCAGTTCCTGAAAATAATGAGAAAACAGTATAAAATGAGGACGTAATTTGACTCACAACATAAACTCATAATAAATAAGAGAAAATACAAAGTGCCTTTAAGTCTCACGAAAATAATTATCAACATGGTACCATAGTTTACCTGTCCATCCAATTTTATGACCAGAAACTTGCTCGAAACATAATCAAATCTATTTTAAGGGATTAACATTTTTACTACCAGTAATACCTGAACTAAATGCAGTTATTTTCTTTCACAACAATTGAAAGCATTTTACATATCTATGTATTACGTTTTAATTTTACACACTGAAATTTCGTTTTTAACATTGTCATTTTCGAAGTACTATTCAAAAGATTCATTACTTTACTTGAAATAAAATATGTACATCGTCCATTATTCTCTAGATAATTTTAAACAAACATGCTATATGCAATTTTAATTAAAATCAGACTTGTACTCGTACATAAACACATTTGCCTAATCTGATATTACCAATAGGTATTTGCTGTGACAAAAAATAATAAATCAGTGCAATGTTATGTTAATGAAATAATAAATTGCATATTTTGTTAAGTCTATTGCTAGTTTTTTAACGAAAGTTTTGAAAGACAACTTTGGTTGAACTTGGTTATTTTTTTCTTTTTGTTCAGGTTCGTTTTGTTTCTTCTTTGTTTTGTGTTTTAATTCTTTTTCTTTCAAATCAAGCTTTTGTTGATGTTTTTGATTTGAGTGTTCGTTTTCTTTAAGGGCTGTCTCCTTACGTACTAGCTCTTCATGGAATATACGTTTCTTTTCTCCGTGAGCTTTTTCTCTTTGTTCTTGTTCTTCGATTATTTTACGTTCTTTTTCTATTTGATATTGTTCTTTTTTTCTCAGCTCTTTTTTTGCTTGTATTATTTGTTCTTTTACTTGATCACCGTGAGCTACATCTTTGTTTTTCTGGCTTTTTGATGATCCCACCAGTATCTGGAAAAGGAAAAGCACACATTTTTTTAATCTATGATAGTTAATAAAAGAAAATTCTGAAATAAGTAAGTACAGTGACATTATTTAATTTTCCAGACTATCTCAATTTTATGATTTTTTTGAACTTTTAAAAGTTTGATCGTTTGTATTAAAAAGTGAACTAACCGGAGGAAAAATAAAAAAAAACCAATAACCGTGTTATTTTTACAGACTTATTTTTTCACAGTTTTTATTATTTAATCTTCTCCATCTTTTAATTCATACGTTTATATTATATGTTTTTAAATTGTTGAGCAGATATTATTTTTATAATTTTACTTGTGCGTTAGCCTCTTTATACATATTTTGATCAAATTATGTCAATTTTTCATATAAAATAAAATAATAATAAAATATACTTACATTTTTCACCAAACGAATGACGGCACGTTTGTGACGATTTTTCGGAGTGTCTAAAATAAATTGACAATAGTTGGCAATGCCAGTTATAAAGAATAAATAGTTAATTATAATCGTAAACCAACTTAAAGGCACAGTGTTACATACACAAGAAAATTCTCTAATCAATAACCTAACAAAAATCAACACTGAAAACCAATTTCAATGTCTGATTTCTCATACCATTTGAAACGGACTGTGTTGGGCTAGCATTACAATAAACAACCACAGAGTCATAGTAACCAGTGAAGCATGTAGCGTAATGCTTAAAGTATATTTCTTCGTCGGTATAATTTTACTGACTCCCAATACACGCTGGATGTCGAGCGTTGTAACTTTAACGCAGGCTTTATACTTCGAAATTTATTTTGATTTTCATAGTTCGTTTTGTATCGTTCCGCGCACTAACTTGAGATTGTTTATCCCTACTGAGTGGGCAACGTCTCATTATTAGTGTTTTTTTTTACGATTATCTCACGGAAATTGAATGAAACTTTCAAATGTGCGTCTGTAGTGCACTTAAATTTGATTCCTTTTTGCATGACACAGAAATATAAGAGCATTATAATTAATTAAATTTCTGTGAAAGAACCGTAAAAATCACCAAAAATGCGACGTTGCTAGCTCAGTAGGAATCCACCTTCTTAAGAGTGAGCCTAATTTAGGTTATTAATTAGAGAGTGAGAGAGATGGTAATGATTCGAACTTCGAAAATCGAATTTGAGAGTAGCTCCCATGGGCCCAAGGCCTTGCCTCACACTACGTAGTTGTCCGGTCTGTTCGAGTTACCTCACTAGTTGTCATTATTACGATAATATATGTATTTAATTAAGATTTCTCTGATATTCCTTCTGGGTATGCGTCCATGGATTTTGAAAAGAGTCCCTAAATTGATGTTTATGTCCACTTTTTTCAATCGTATAAATTATATTGAGTTTTACTAAACTTAGTCAGTGTCTCGTAAGTTTCACGCTAATACCAAAGGCTCACTTCTTTACTGTTGATTTTTAGTTGCTTAATTTTGCTCCCGAGTGGCTCATACAACTTTTCACACCGAACATTAAATAACTTGAAAAAATTATTCTAAATATAATTAAAGAGCTACCAGCATAGAAAATGGCATGGTTTTACACTTTCTTATCAACTTCAAAAAATTGCATTTGCAGAAAAACACATAGAAAATCCTTGAACAGAAAAGTTGCACTTTAATCCCTCTCGACAGGGAGCAAAGCTTACTTTTCTGAATGAGAGGTGTGAAAAAATTATTCTGGTATAAATCAACAGGCTTAGTCTTATTGACTCTTGTTGATGTTTTTCGTCGTAATTTTGATTGGAAATAATCGCCCTTATGACACCATACAGTTTGATCATCTATCAATGTACCTACCTATTAAAACATTTGGCAACCACAGTTAAGATACTGAAAAATAATTATTGTATTGAATCAGGCGTTACTTTGCGGAGGTCCATTTTAATAAACACAAAATATTTACCTTTATATATTTCGCACAACCTTGGTTATATTGCACGTGAGTAGCGGAGTAGCAAGGTAAATATTACGTGCTCAAGAAAAATAATTTGAAGACTTTCAGTTGAACACTATCCATTCGCCCGTTTAAGTATTTTCAGATTAGTATTAAGATACAGTAGTGTAATACAGCATACTCAGTAGAACGAAATTTCAGTATAATTACAAAATTACGTATATTCCATATGTACCTACATAGTTTTTAGTTTAGCTTATAGCTTTAGTATAGGGATTATATACCCTGACAAGGTGTCATATACGTAGCTACACCCTACTACGTTACACCTATACCAATATTAAAATGAACATGCCTTAAAATGTATATGAATAAATGATTAGTATCTACGTGTGTGGGCCAATTTTTTTGCCGCTTAGTCTATGTAAGTTTCGAACGCTTTTACTTTAAAATGTGCAATACTATGAACACGGATTGTTGCCGTTTCGATCCGTAAGCGGCGCTGCCAATTTTTTCATAGTAATCAAGATGTTAACATGAACGGGTTCGAGGCGTTTTTTTTTGTGTAACATGTTACAGTACAGGCTCTGGCCCATATTTCACCAATTCGACAATTTTCGGTGACAAGTGACAGTTCAAATTCTGCCGTGTCACGCGTATCTAACGTATCTCCAAAAACAAAGATTTGAGAAAAATGCAATCAAAGTTTTTGCTCAATCACATCTCATCACTGCGTTACTAATAGAGTTAATCATTTGAAATTGGCATAGTAGGTTAAAAATATTATTGTGTACAATGTGGTTTTAATTTTATCACAATTGCTACAACTGAATTTGAAATAGGACATTTTTTTAATTTGCAGGCCCTTACTTTTCATACAAAGTTCTGTAACGCGAAGTTGCGTATCTATAGATACGTTAGTTTAGCGTGACCATGCTCACTTTACCACCGAAAGCCGTGCAATGGCTATGTCCTGTATCTTTGATACAGTAAATAAACTCTAAAATATAATATTTTTTGTAAGCAAGAAACTGAAACGTTGTATCTTAATATCTTGGTCATTTTTATCTAGTCCCGTTATATTATTTTATAATATACAGAGATATATGTAATTCACTGAATCCTCTACAAATTCTTAATTTCTATCACTTAAACAAACAACTATTTAAAGTAAGTGAAACACTTTTTTTTAGAAGTTATGATAGAAACAGACATTAATTACTTTCGATATTTCTAAGAAATAAAGAAAAAAAAGTATTTGTTAGCTAGAAGTATCACATATTTAAGAAATTCCGCGTTTAGGCGCGTTAGAATTTCGATTTTGCGCGCGGATCCTGTTGGCCTATCTAACGTAATTTGACTTACCTGATAATATCCGTTACAAGTTTGTACAAAAATTCGAGATACGTTAGATCGGCTACTGATTTTTCATTAAATTAAGGCATAAAATGGAAATCTCCGACATGTATCAGATAGTATAGCATTAAAAATGACGATTTAGCCCTGTTAAGCGTAACACGTATCACAAGTTACGGTACATAGGCCTGGGGGGCTACTCCGAAATTCGATTTTCGAAGTTCGTGACATGCCGTCCCTCTCGCTCTAAAATAAATGACTATTAGTGTGAGTGGAACGGCACGAAACGAACTTCAAAAATCGAATTTCGGAGTATAAGGCCTGACACGGCAGAATTGTAAAGCGTGGTCAAAATGAAGCCAACCTGCGTAGATTCTCGTCGAGATTGTAATGTAAACAGAATTGTCACATGTCACCGACTATTGTCGCTTTGGTGAAATAGAGGCCTGGTGCAAAACAATAAGAAAGGCGTACTTACATCCTGGGTAGAAGTTTGGTACTGCCAGTATAGGCAGTACCAAAAGAGCGAGAACAGTCAAATGTTTTAAGCAGGCCATCTTGTTCAGCTGCGTCTTTCGCCTGCTGATGCCGATGTGATTGAAGTCTCACCAACCCCCCCCTTTTATATGCAAAAAACTACAACAATTTTTTTTGAGCATTAAAAAATTCGTGAGATATTTCATTATTTATTTGAGTCGTGTGACAATAAAAGATACTGAACTGCATCGTGGCTGCAACGGGCTATCTATACATATTTTGTTCATAGAGTTTTAACTGGCAGTTTTTGTATTTATAATACAAGATTTTTGAAAGAAAAGAGAAATCATATTTTGATATTTTTAAAAAAGTCTCGTTTTTTTTGTATGACAAGGTACAATTATCATATCAAATTTGAATTCAGCATCTTTAAGTTATCCGAAAATGATACCAGACACGATGCAGTTACATACTTTATTTACGAAGAAATTGAGCTTAGAGTGGAGCACGACGGAGCCACTGTTCCTCCCCCTCCCCTGGCCCCCTGCACCATGGCTGCTCCTGGCTCCAGGTCAGAATCAACTCAGTTTACCTGTAGGTACCCTTGGGTGAAGTGGCTTCAAAAAGTGCAAGGTCCAAGCTCCAGGAGACTCCAGTAACTTAAAGTAATATTTATTTTTTTACTGTCCATCTTCTTCCCTCCATATCTCATGAAATATTGATCCCAAAGAAAAAGTGTATACAATCTTTTTTGTAGAAAATTTTATGTAGATTAATTACGTTTCAGATTATTTTTTTCTATGTGCCACCCTTTACGAGTTATTAATGAAAAACTAAAAAAAGGGACATTTGGACCCCCCTCCCACCGTTAGCTCCACCCCTAACCATCAGTACTTTTAGTGTGGTTTAAAACACCATTCTCTACAACTATGCCGAAATTCGCTTATACACGAGTTTTTTCCCCCGAGACTCTGTTTTTGGGCTTCATTGGACGGGCTAACTACACAGATGCACAAGTCGTACAACGCCTTATAATAGGGAACGTTCAAGTGATTGCTCGATATTCCCATCAAAGTAGCAAACAGACAGACAGCCAGACAGTTACGTTCGCATTAATAATTAACATGGAAATGGATTAGCGTATTTTGAAGTTAAGATGCAGGTTAAGACAAGTTACATAGGTACTTACCTATTTAAATAGTTAAAAGAACAATAAATTTTACAAAACAATTCAGTAAAAACTTTCTTTATTGAAAACCATTAAGTACATCTAGAATCATAGATACAGAAATACAATACAACACATAGATTAAAATAGGTGGTGAAACTTATTGTGTTTAAGTAGTGGCAATTTAAGAAAATTTTAGGTACCTACTTATAAAGAGGTTCGTTTAATCACCAATAGGATTGTACATTTTACGCAATAAATTAAAACACTGATATGATGTACTGCAAATCTGAAAGAATATAAATATATATTTAAGTAGGTAGGTACCTATACCTAAGAATCATTCAGAATATGGCAAGTTTCACTTGTATTAGAAAACTGTCTCGTCGCTAAACAAACCAAAAAAATGTCGACCCAGCACAGGCACAGGCCTCCCTCTTATGCCCATTTCAAACAAATCCCCCCCAAGTTCATATAAAATCCTACTAATATTATAAAAGCTAAACTTTGTGACGATGTGAGTGAGTATGTATATTTGTCCCTTCTTCATGCTGAAACGACTGGACAGATTTAGATAAAATTTGGAACGAAGATAGCAGGTACTCTAGATTAAAGCATAGGCTACTTTTTATTCCGGAAATTTGTATAGTTCAAAAATCAACATTACAGTACAAAAATCTGTACTTTAGTGTTATTACAGTATAGATTTTACCATAGGTAACCTTAGAAAAACCAATACTGTAATAACATTAAAGTACAGATTGTACCTACTACCACAGACAAAAAAGTACTTACATAAATCACGTCTTTATCCCTTCCAGGGTAGACAGAGCTTAGTATCATTGGTTGTAATAATGCTGGTCATTTCACTACTGCTATGATACCTATGTGTAGATAAAGTACCTAATGTATACAACTGTACATAATTAGTAAAACAAAACACTCTTGTTTTAAGGACCCTCATTATGTAACGGTTGCATAAAACACTATTTCTTTACTGAAGAAGCATGGTTTGTTTACAAAAGGGATGGATTGAAATGGAGAATACAATGAGAATACTTAAATACTTGGAGTAGCTCTTGGAGCACTCTCTAAAACGGGACGGTGTATCTAAGATAGGACGGATCACGTACAGTGTGCTAAACCAAACTAACTACTAGAGCAGGCTTAACCACCTCGAGTTAGAAATGCAAACATTACGTTATTTCTAGGATCTATTCAGTTTATGAGACCCAACGTTACAAAACTTACAAATATAAGGGAAACGGTTTGGTTCCCGGTCCAAGCTGATCTGTGGCCGTTCTCAAATTCCAAACAAAATACTCAAAATAATCGAACGAGTGTTCGATTTATGAAACTTGGACTTGACCACAAACCAGCCAGTTGGCAAACCTGCCAGTACGTAAACTAGCATATCCTAACTCTATAGTACCTAGTTGCTAACTTACAGTGGTGAAAGTATGGAGGTTCATGACAGCGTATTTCTTTGCGGTCAACTGAAAGGGTTTTTGCAAGCGCATGATGAACATCAGCAACAGTTTTTTCGTGTCCCTATCCCCGTACGTCCATTCGGAATTGTACAACTCACCAGCAAGACCTTCGCTCTGGAAAAGTAATTATTCTTTTTGAGTTGAATGAAGGTTTTGTGAATTTGCAAAGTGATAATCGCTCAAAACTTAATACCCTACAGCGCGTATCCATGCCCATGCCAAAGCATAAAAAATATAATTAAAAATATGCAGCTAAGTTTTAAAGTTAAAAAGAAAGAAAGAAGACATTTATTCATTTTGCAAGATACACAAATATAAGAAATAAAGAAAGAACTCTATTAGAAAATGGAACGGGAATAATTAATCATGTTTAACTACAAAAGAATCTAATACAATACATACATGGTCACTTATAACTTGTCCCATAACACATTGATGCAGTATTGAAAGTATGAGAGAAATGAAGAAAAAGAAAAAGCGAACGGTGCTGTAAAACTCATCGACCACCTGAAATGAGAACATGATAATTTTTTTTTTTAGATTTCTTAGAAATTACGACGCTTTTGATTCGAGACCCAGCGTAGAACATGTTCACAGTAAACATTAGGTACACTGATTACCTTGTTAATTAAATGAAACGTTACTATAAAATTTAATGCAAAAAAGTTCCGCAGTGGGTCAGGAATAATGTTTTCCGATAGTATAGTACGTACCGTAAATGTATACGCAGTAAGACATAGAAAAATAGACCCGAGTGTGTAATTTACTAGCATAATATCGCCTAGTATACCTTCTAGCTGAGATACGACACTGAAAGTTTTAAAAAAGAAGTTTTCTTTTAAATTTCAGTGTAAGCAAGTATCTAAGTGAGAAATAAAGTGCAAAATTGATATTTACTTCGCCAGAAACATGTACTTTGAAATTATGGTTCGTAATTTATATTTAATTTTAGCATGAACAGCTGAAACGTTGTGCGATCTATTCAAGTCCATGATTTCTTTTGGTCCAATCAACTGGCTCAAATTTACGCCTAGGAATCTCAGTTCCATGCAAATGTAGCCGATACAAGATACGTTTATCAGTTCGGAAAAGGAATAAACACAAACAACAAGGGCTGTCAGCAAGCTTTCCCACGTATACGCAGCGTAATACCACTTTATTTTATCGAAGGGGTACCAGGCTTCGAAGGGGTATCGGTGCTCAAGATCCTTTCCAAGAACTTTATCATCGTAATACATGATTAAAAGCGGAAAAGTCAGCAGAACCGAAAGCAGCGGCACAGCGTAGTAAGCATACCACAGAGTAACAAACTTTATAACCTTCCGGTATTTTATCAAAATATTATTAGTTTTATGCGAGCTTTTGTCGATAACGTCCCACATATTGGAGCGCAAATGATGCAATATCGAGTTGTAAAGATGCCTATTATTATGAATTTTGATATATTTGGTCACTGACATCGCTGTCACTCCGATGTTAGGAGCAATGCTAACAATATCGAGGAAACTCTTAAATCCATAAACACACAGTGCGGTTAACTGTTGAGCGGATACAAAAAAAATAAGGAAACATATTAAATAATAACAAAAGATTTTGTGCTTAGGTTTGTCATAAAAGGGGTAAAGACAAATTTGGGATGCTATGGTGGTAACGAAATCAACATCTTTTTTAAAATTATCTTCGTCTGTTGCGGACATGATCGGTATTCGAAAGACGATGCGAATATGAGTAAAGAAAAATAATGCAGGATGTATAGGTAGAACATAGGAGGGTTTTATACTTAACGACACAAAGCAAAATAATATTTAGTAGATAAACTTCAATAGTGACTTGAAATCCATTCGATAAAGAAAGCATTGATGTCGTTAGTTGTAAAGAAGACGAAGGCGGAGGCTCAATAATTGAAGCAATCATACTCAGTTGGTTCAAGTAAAAGATCAAAGACTAAAGCTCATTGATTGTAAGCATTTTGTCTGACAGTTCACGTATTGTGATATGTGGTTTATTTGTTAAATTAATTACACAGCTTTGTTAAGGGCAATATCTACAAGTATTGGCTGTTTCAGATTTTAATCTAAATTTACTAAATCAAAATATAAATTGTGAAATAAAATATATTTTTACCTCACTTGTTCGAAAAAGCTATCTTTCTCCTTCAAAATCTGCCTGAGTGAGAGGGTCGGAATAATACATACTTCAAATGTAGAACTTGTTATCAGACCTCCAACTTTTCCATTAGATTAAAAAAAACATGACAAGTTTAGAAACGCGATCCATTAACATTATTATTTTAAAATCCGTTTATTCCTAATTTATTTTCGAGATTTGCTAATGATCGTTGTTTAATAAAAATCTGATTTATTATCATATCATAAGCAAAACATTTTCTTAATCTGCATTTCAGAAATAGAATTCGTCAGCCAATCATTACCTAATAACATAATATTAATATAAGTAAAATATGCATATATTAGTTATTGCTCGCGACCTGCGATTACAAATATCCCAGGCAGCTTGACTTTTCCCGACATTTCCAACAATTATCGTTATATTTCAATCAATTTACATAAAACGCAGAAAAATTATATACCTACCTTCCTCGTGGATCACTATCTATTTGTGAAAGCCACATGAAAATCCGTTCAGAAGTTTTTGAGGTTATTGCGAACAGACAGACAGACGAACGCGGCGGAGGACTTTGTTTTATAATATTGTAGTGAAGTGATATGGATTTACTGTCACAGAGTTACCTGTCTAATTTGTGAAATGCTTTCTATTCAGTGTTTCTTTTGCATTTCTTACTGAACTCCGTGCAAGCGCATCCTTAAGATTTAATTAATACCATTTTTCCTATCAAACTATTAATACCCTATAGTTTACCAATCATATAACAGCCTCGTATGAGTACTTATTCCATCCCCATACAATTTAATTTAGACAAGCGTATCATTAATTTGCAGTCAGAAATGGGTCAAGAAGCACTCAGACGTAGCGATTGCTTTATAATTTGGTATTGTTCGCTGAATTGTAGGTACTTCACAATGCCGTTTCGAGCCCTTTGATGCATGACTAATATGGGTATAATCCGATGAGAGTATGTCATCCACTTCATGCTAATGCACGGCTTTTGTGGGGCTTTCCTTCCCTTTGCTTATTTGCTGGTACGGAATATTGGCACACGGTTTTACCTTCTGCCTTGTTTGAAGATTACTTGAATCTATTACGGTTGTTGGGGATGATTTGACGTTTAAGATTTTTCAAATGATGCTGTGATGATGTTTTGGTGAACATTGATTGTTATACTACGTAATGTTTAAAACTTATCAGAGTAAAAGTTTATATCCTAACCAAATTTTATTATTATTTAAATTAGCCTTACGCTTAAATAATATTATTATTATTCATGAATGTTTGTGAAGCTTGCGTTTTTCACCCGACTGCGGCAAAGCCAAAGGAGGATTACTTAATATGCGGTGTCCGTCTTTAACTTTACTACATACATACATACCGTCACGCCTCTTTCCCACAGGGGTAGCCAAAGGCTACTTTGTTCCACTTGTTACGATCCTGACATAATATGTACTCGTATATCTCTGTGGGAAAGAGGCGTGACGATATGTATGTATATCTCTTTCGCTTCATCTACATTCATCAATCTCTTCATACATACTCATTGGTTCAGGGTACTCTTGACCTGACCTTTTGTAAAACGTCCACAATTTGGTCACGGAACGTCCGTTTAGGCCTTTACTAATTTTTGTTATTAAATTAGTCATTCTGCGCAGTTCTTTAAGGTTTTTACGAGCGTTATACGCAGCTAGGCATCACAGCGGGGTATTACTATAGCCCTGTATTTTTGGTTATTCTCAGCACTATAATAGGACAATTGTGGTCGAGATACCGTAGGTACTTAATTAAAAAACAAATTTTGGTTTGCCAGCCATTTTTGCTCTTACCTCCGGAACTAGCGCAGAGTTCTCTATTGATGGATACGTCATAGACACGATGATGATGATGATGAATAGACCTATAATGTGCTTAACGGGTTCTAGTATTGATGAATTGGCATACAATGTGCGTTACAAAAGGAAGCTCAGGCATTAATTTAAAAACCTATCTTCCAATCACGCATGAAATATTAGATCATCAGGGTTGTAACACAGGCTCATTCAAATTTCGGATCGAAACGCATTCATGTCTAAATTGTGTTCATTTCTGGAATGCGTTTGGAATCCATATAAAATGCGTGCTTACGTGCTCGATTGTCGAGAAACAACGGCCAAATTACAACGACCCTTTCACTCATACCTCACCTTTAAAAGTAACAAGAGTTCTAGCCAGATGTATTGAAGTGTGAGGGGTCTACGTATATTGGAAATATAATACGCGGATCGTGTACGGGTCCTTTATGCGTATTCTTATTCACACGCAATAGGATACGTTTGTGAATAAGAGATAAACTTCACGGAGAGGTCGTTACCTTCCTTTTATTAAAAAAAATGTCTAAAAGTTTTAGGAAATCTCAATTCCTCCTCCATCTAAGCAGTTACAATTACGAGTATATTACTATGTTTTAGATTCAATTTAACCACAGTACGGCTAATGCCAGTCGGATAAGGACGTTTGTGATTAAAGAAGAGACGTTAATAATTTCTAATCTAACTAATCGGGCACGTATTTGAATATCGAAAATTAAAATATCGAAAGTTAAAAAGTCGACGGTCAAAATATCGAAAAACAGAATGTCGAACGATCATAAGGTCGAAATTCAAAATGTCGAAAGTTTATATACTCGAATGGTACAATTATCGAATGCTTAAATTTCGAAAATCTGAATATCGATAGCTAAATTATCGAAAATCAGAATATCGAACGATCATAAAGTCGAAATTCATAATCTCGAAAGTGTATATTATCGAATGGTACAATTATCGAATGCTTAAATATCGAAAATCAGAGTGTCGAACGATCATAAGTGTTCGATATCCAGCCTTTGTTATTTCTTTTTAATTCTAAAAGTGCGCCGCTAAGTCGGCCTCGAACGAGATGCAGCCTGAGAAGAGTGGTTGCCTATGGTCTGCGCGCGCAACGACGGTGTCATCCCTGAACTCGCCTGGAAAGTGGCCGTTAATTCGAAAACTTTACACAAAATAATGAAATCTATCACTATTGCATGAAGATATGCTGTATTCTGTTTTATATTGTTTACTTAATATAATCTGCACATGAAGTACGTGTAATTTATTCACAACTGGGACGAGACTAGAGCTGCAGCAGGAGAAGGCTTTCAAGGTTCGCTATCGAGAAGGAAAGACGAGGTGAGTGCCTTTTGGGATTAATCTGAAATGATAAAGGCTGTATAACCCGGAAGCCCATCCTATTAACTCTTTGTCTTCAGTCCGCAGTTCAATTAATACAGTCCACTCTCTTATACATATTCTTTCTCTACGTGGTTTCGTTACGCCACATTTTTTGGCCTCCGATCCGGATTTCCTTTCAAAAGATTACACCTATTCATTGTGCATTTTTCCGTGAATCGTATTCACGTTATATTTCTGAAAAATAAACATCTAAAATCATTTATTTCAAGTGTGCAACTGCACACGGGCGAGTTCATTTTTTCGTTTCAAATGTCAAGTCATTCCCTGTTATAATTTGTCCGTGACAGATAACAGTAAATATGGCGCCGATAGAATCTGGAGATTGTGAATTACAATTTAAAACTTTAAATTTGAAAAAAGAATATTTGTTTGGCAAGGTTCAAAAGGCTTACGATTTATCCAAAACGCTTAGAATGGATAGTATAGACGCGGTACAGAGATTTTTGATACAGTATTCAGAACTCGACGACGCTCGTAGCGATTTCGAAAATATTGTAATGAATATTGCTGTTCTAGAGATGCAACTGTTGCCAGAAGCTAAAGTTTCGACAAGCGCGTTAGATAGTTTTGACGAATTATTTTATGCGTGCAAACGGGTTGCTATGAACTGTGAGAAGTTAGACCAGGAGCGGTCGGTTAATTTACATCATAAATGTGATGATAGCAATTTAGGTAGGCCGTCATTGCCTAAACTTACATTGATCGAATTCGATGGTCAAATTGAAAATTGGACGACGTTCTACGATACTTTTGTGTCTTTGGTGCATAATCGTAATTTTGACGACATCGACAAATTTCACTATCTGTTGTCATGTGTTAAGGGTCCAGCACTTAATATGGTGAAAAATCTTCCAATCACTGCCAATAACTATGCCGTAGTGTGGCAGAGCTTATTAGAAAAGTATCAAGATGAAAGGGCATTGACTGGGAGATATTTGGACCGAATGCTGGGATTCACCCCTCTGACAAAAGATAGTGTCGCGAATTTGACTTCGTTTATTGAAACGTTTGACCATTCGTTAAAAGCTATTAAAGCGTTGAAAATTCGAGATTTAGGTGACTACCTATTTTGTCATATCGCTTTACGTGGGCTCGATAGCCATACGCGAAAATTATTCGAAGAAAGTCGCGACCAAAGCGAATTGCCGACTTTCAAAGAATTAATAGATTTCGTAAACAAACAAATTAAAGTACTCGAACACACTTTTCCGAGTACGAGCTCCTGGACTACTTCTACGTCAGCTCAAAACAAAACAAAGTCTGCTGTAGTTCCGTACAAAAATGTATCACAATCGAGTTTTAAGCCTACACAACAGAACAACACTTATTATAATAAGCCATCGCGATCTCCTCAGGTTCCGTCTAAAGTTGGCTTGACTTCATCTCGAAACGACAATTATAAATACAATAAGCCAACATGCGTGCATTGTAATTTAGATCACATGATCTACCGATGCGAACAGTTTCGTAAACTGTTGGTTAGCGATAGGATTGACCGTGTCAACTCCTTGAAATTATGCACGAATTGCTTAAAAGCTGGTCATAATTCTTCTGAGTGCAGAAGTAACATGACTTGTGGAGTATGTTCTTCACCTCACCATTATTTGCTGCATCGCGACGCGAGTGCGCCGTCAGCCGTGCTGACGTCGCAGCCGTTCCGTTCTGATGCAGGCTCGCCGTCAGCCGTGCTGATGGCGCAGTCGTTCCGTTCTGACGCAGGCACGTCGTCAGCCGTGCTGACGCCGCAGCCCTCTCGTTCTAACGCGTGCGTAGCAGGAATAAGTCCCTCGCACTCCGTGAGTGTCGACGCGGATTCTGATGTCATGGTGATAGAATCACTTCATTCCGTCAATGAAGACGCAAACTATGGTGTGGTGTTAGGAACTACTCGCATACATATCGCTGATATCGCGGGTCAACCGCAGAATTGCCGTGCAGTTCTAGATTCGGGTGCTCAAAGTTCGTTTATCACGTTAGACTGTGCTCAACGTTTGGGCCTACGTCGCAACAAATGTCCGTTTACCGTGTCCGGGCTAGGCGGCGAAGTAGTGAAAAACTATGGTATTATTACGTGTCATGTAAAGCCGTGTAAATCGGACGTTCCGAGTTTATCGGTGGACATGGTAGTAGTAGCGAAAGTTTCGTCGGAAATGCCTAACATTTCGTTCCCGCGTGAGGTTGTGGAAGAGTATAGGTGTTTTGATTTAGCCGACTCATTGTTCTACGAGAAATCACCTGTAGATATTTTGCTAGGGAATGATGTCGTGTCAGAATTAATTAAAGATAAGCCGGTTACTATTAAGTCGAATATACCGAATGTTATTGAGACAGTGTTTGGTTACGTTGTGAGTGGAAAACTTTATCATGATAGTAAATTAACTTCACAAAATTTCCATTTGTCGGTCTGTGAGGAGAAGAGCTTAGACAAAACGTTGCGTGATTTTTGGGAAGTGGAGGAATTACCGTGCAAACCTATGCTTAGTCCGTTGGATCAGTTAGCAGAGGATATTTACGCGAACGAGCATAGGCGCGACGACAGCGGTAGATACGTCGTTCCTCTACCATTCGTGCCCGACGCCCCGCCGCTCGGGGAATCGCGCGCTGCGGCTGAGCGCAGACTGCTAGCGACCGAACGTAAGCTCGCGCGCTCTCCGGTGTTACAACAAGCATACAATGATTTCATGCTAGAATACGAGAAGCTGGATCATATGGAATTGTACACTGGTGATGAGCCTAGTAGGTATTTGATTCCGCATCACAGTATACTCAGACCGAGCAGCACGACAACTCCTTTGCGCGTAGTTTTCGACGCTAGTGCGAAAACAAGTAATAACGTCTCTCTCAATGACACTCAGTTATCTGGGCCTAGCTTATACCGTGATATAGGGTCTATTATTACGAATTTTCGGTTATTCGAATACTGCTTTACTAGTGATATTTGCAAAATGTACCGTGCGATTTTAATTCGAGAAAGTGATAGGAAATATCAGCACATATTGTACAGGTCGTCCGTTGACGAACCTATTAAAATTTACGAGTTGAAAACGATAACTTACGGTGTAAGTAGCTCGCCGTTTCTTGCTATAAGAACTTTGCTACAGTTAGCTAGTGATGAAGGTGAACGTTTCCCTTCTGCTGCTGCTGTCATAAGGCAAGGCATTTATATGGACGATGCGTTGTGGTCGTGTGAGACGTTCTCACAGGCATGCGCACTACAAGACGAGCTTGTAAGCATGTTCCAATCTGCAGGACTTGTATTGAAAAAATGGTCTAGTAATAGCAAAGAGCTACTTGAGCGCTTACCTGCAGATCATCGGGAAACTAGTATCTCCTTTGAAAAGGACAAAAATGACGTCTCTTTAAAGCTTCTGGGCTTGAAATGGGCTCCGTTAGTTGACGCGTTTAGCTTTTCCGTGAACAAGCAAGACTCAGTAACGACTAAGAGATCTGTGCTAAAAATATTAGCTTCGATATATGACCCCGTGGGTTTTCTATCGCCATGTACTTTCGTCGCAAAGTGCATAATGCAGGATCTCTGGAAGCTGGGCATCGGCTGGGATGAGCAGCTACCTAACGATGTGTGTCAGCAATGGCTGGAATTTATTTCTGAGCTGCCTCGGTTATCAGAGTTACAAATCGAGCGCCATGTTCTGCTTCCAGAGGTAACAGAATGCGAGTTGGTAGGTTGTTGTGACGCATCTTCGCGAGGTTACGCTGCGTCAATTTACGTTATTTCACGACGCGAGCGTCAAGTTAAGTCTAGATTGCTCATAGCTAAGTCCAAAGTAGCTCCAGTGAAGCCTATGACTATTCCGAGGGATGAGCTTATGGCAGCAGCGCTGCTTAGCAAATTGGTGAAATATATCACAGAATCGCTATCGCGCGTTAACGTTACTCGTTTTACAGCGCTAACTGACTCGTCTATAGTTCTTTCTTGGATTCAAACTGATGCGTATAAATTGAAAACTTTCGTATGTAACCGTGTTACTCAAATAATAGAGGTTCTTCCACCTCATGTCTGGCGTCATGTTGATAGCGAGAATAACATGGCAGACATTAGTCCGCGCGGCGTTTCTCCCGCGCAGTTCGTCGCTTGTTGCTCGAATTTTTAAAATTGTTCCGTAGGTTTCGTAAAGACGTGCCTATTGAAAGTCGGAGTATTTTAACTACCAATGATTCAACAGTTCTTTGTAAAATAGAAGTTATAATGAATTCGCGGTCATTGTATGCACTAGCAGCTAGTTGCATCCCTAGTGAGTTTAATGCTCTGACGGCAGGGCATTTTCTGATAGGTAAGAGTCTGACTGCTGTACCAGAATATAATCTCGCGGACGTTCCGATTTCTCATTTGTCACGTTGGCAATATTTACAAAACTGTTCTCAACTGTTTTTGAAAAAAATGGAGCCAGGACTATTTGAACACTTTGCAACAAAGATCAAAGTGGTTCACATCTCCACCTAATCTAAAAGTCGGTGACATAGTTCTTGTCAAAGATGATCAAATTCATTCATGTCATTGGCCTCTTGCTAAAATTGAAGCTGTTCATCCTGGCTTGGATGGAGTTGTTAGAAAGGTAACATTTCGATCCAAAGGAAAGCTTTTGCAAAGACCTGTAAATAAACTTAGTTTGCTTCCCTATGCTAACTAATTATTCTAATATTGAGTTAATTTCCTTAGTTATCAGAGGCAGGAACCTTCTTTTTTCTTTAAATGTTTATTTTATTTCTTTCTTATTGAAATGAACTCCTCTTAATTTAGTGGGAAAGCTTCATGGTGCTTTCGGTGGGGGGTGTTCGATATCCAGCCTTTGTTATTTCTTTTTAATTCTAAAAGTGCGCCGCTAAGTCGGCCTCGAACGAGATGCAGCCTGAGAAGAGTGGTTGCCTATGGTCTGCGCGCGCAACGACGGTGTCATCCCTGAACTCGCCTGGAAAGTGGCCGTTAATTCGAAAACTTTACACAAAATAATGAAATCTATCACTATTGCATGAAGATATGCTGTATTCTGTTTTATATTGTTTACTTAATATAATCTGCACATGAAGTACGTGTAATTTATTCACAACTGGGACGAGACTAGAGCTGCAGCAGGAGAAGGCTTTCAAGGTTCGCTATCGAGAAGGAAAGACGAGGTGAGTGCCTTTTGGGATTAATCTGAAATGATAAAGGCTGTATAACCCGGAAGCCCATCCTATTAACTCTTTGTCTTCAGTCCGCAGTTCAATTAATACAGTCCACTCTCTTATACATATTCTTTCTCTACGTGGTTTCGTTACGCCACAATAAGGTCGAAATTCAAAATATCGAAATTATACTATCGAATATATCTGATGCAGTCGCCATCGAATATATCTGATGCACAGGCAACATAGGTTAGGATAGGTTAGTATTGCGTCAAGGCGCGAAGCGCCTCAACTAGGCGGAATAGGAGCTCCGCGAAGCGGAGCTCCGTCGACTTTTCTCGTAGCTATTCAAAGTTATTTTTGTTAATCACACATTTTACTTTGTCATACGAAACATTTAGTCGTATGAGAATTGAATAGCTACGAGGAAAAGTCGACGGAGCTCCGCTTCGCGGAGCTCCTATTCCGCCTAGTTCAGGCGCTTCGCGCCTTGACGCAATACTAACCTAACCTAACCTACGATTGCCTGCGCTTTCTTGCAGATTTTGAAGATAGATATCTCAAGCTTTGGTTTATCGGCGTTAAACTATTTTAACCATTCGGCATTTGAGCTGTAGGAATGTGAGACGTCAATATAATAGCAGTAGATGTTAAGATCGTTCGCTATTTCAATTTTCGATATTTTATACGTTGGGTTTTTGATGGTAGATCTTTTGTGTTTCGATTTTAACATATATCGAGCATTCGATTGTAGATATTTTGAACTTTCGATATTTTAGCCGTTCGGTATTTGAATTTTAGGTATTTCAGACGTCGATATTATGATAGTAGATATTTAGATCGTTCGATATTTTAATTTTCGATATTTTGACCGTCGACTTTTTAACCTTAGATATTTTAAATTTCGATATTCAAATACGTGCCCAACTAATCTTACTAATATTATAAATGCGAAAGTATGGATGGATGGATGGATGGATGGATGTTTGTTTGTTTGTTACTCAATCACGCCAGAACGGCGAATAGATAGAGAAAAGTCTGGAATAGCACATAGGCTACTTCTTATCCCGGAAAATTGCGTATTTCCAGCGGGATAGCAATAAACGAATTCTTTGCAGACGAAGTTGCTGGCAACAACTAGTATTATAAATGCGAAAGACAAGTATGGATGGATGGATGGATGGATGTTTGTTTGTTACTCAATCACGCCAGAACGGCCCAACGGATCTGGATGAAATTCGGCACATAGATAGAGAAAAATCTGGAATAGCACATGCGCTACTTTTTATCCCGGAAAACTGCGTAGTTCCCGCGGGATAGCGTAAACGAATTATTTGCAGACGAAGTCGCTAGCAACAGCTAGTAAATAATAATTGCTGCGTAATTTTATATCTAACTTAATCACGGAACTTAATTTATTAATTAGATTTGTGAATGTTTCTGCTTTATTAAACTTAAATGTTGTTATTTGAGCCAAGATAAAATCACAAAGAACTAACAAATCACAATGGAGTCTGTTTTTAATGGAAATAATTAAATTATTATTTACCTTAAAAGGGGGTTCATCAACTCTGTATAGATATCTAGTTTCACTACAAAATGAAGACGTCACAAAGAATAATAGGTTGGGCGGAGGTTATGAGGTAGATTTGTGTTCCACCTCTCGATCGCACGAAGGTTCGGCGCAGGCGTTTCTTTCTAGAAGTTAGGGCTGGCACGAAGTTTCTTGAATTTAAGTAGGTACTCGGTGTTGTGTATTGTATTTAAAGATGAATAAATGATGTATGTAAATACTTTGTTGTACAAGATAAAAATATACAAACACAATCGAACTTAAGACACATGCATGTACAAAGGTGGATTTACCCTTTAAGGAATCTCTTCCAGTAAACTTTTGAGTGATGACAGGAGTACTAGGTTAATTAAAATATTATTAAATATGTCGTCAACAGTAGTTATTTTCAGTTAAGTTTGTGTTTCATTTCACTTATATTATAGAATCGAAATTAAAATATGACCACACGATGTCATTCCTTTATGTCACGTGTTAGACGAAGTTGTGGAATGAATTGTAACGTGACTGGTTATTTCATTCAGCTGACTTATATTTAAGCAGCTTCGTGTCTTTGCATTTTTCTTCCCCAAAATTAAACCAGTCGAGGCGTGCTCATTTTCAGCACTGAGACAAAGTTTTAAAATAACTTGTTTGAAAAAAAAAAACATTTTTATTTTCAGATGTTTAAATCGTGGGATAGGACAGCCCTATCCTCAAATACGCCCAAGTTCTCCACACGTCAAATTCCCCGCTTTGAATGGCGATAGCGCCCCCGCGGAATCTTTATAAATAGTTGTGCAAAGACGGTGTTTAATTTAATGGAAATCCTTAGTTCAATGCATGCCAGCCAGTCAACGGATTGTGCTCAATAATGGATTTAATTAAGTTGATCCTGCTGTATACGGCTGGTTGAGTTTCAATTGCTAGCATTCAATTTTTGTATTAACAGGTGCAGTGCTCCCTAAGCGGTTTAAGTGGTGTTTCTTGCCCCGAATGTGCAAAATTTGGAATAAATTTTATCCGAACTTGCAGTTGGAGCTTAAGTGATTATTTATTTACAGTATCCTAAAAATTCCTCATCTCATGAAAACTTATTTCATTATAATATAATGAAATAAGTTATTAAATATTATTTAATGAGCATCTACCCTTACCGTTTGAAATAGGACACACGAATACTACCCAAGTTAAGGTGATAGTTTTGGGTAGAACGAAACAGTTCCATTAAGTGTTTTAATAGCCAATAAAACAGGCTGAATTTATTGCGACTATTACATGTGGGGAATCAACCGCGACCTCCCGCTCATGAATAATGGTGGTACCTTTAAACTTTAATAAGGTCCTATCTCCGACATAACGGTGTTGCTGTGAAGCTAGTCCATTCGTGTTTACTAACGCAAAATGCGACATAATGACAGTATTAAAATGACACTTAACTATCAGTGTTCGATTTGAAATCGAATAATAACTGTTTTATGTCAAATTTCAAATCGATATTTTTTTGATAATATAGTTCCATCGATACTATCGTTGATTCCACTATGTAGAGGTTGAAGAATGTCAACTTTCAACCAGCTCTGACACTTTTTGTCTCCATAAAACGCTGGTAGATTCCATACTTCTAACGGTATCAACTGAAAATCGTTCAGTTTTGTTGGCTTGTGACATAGTTTGAGTCGGTAGATATCGAGTCTAAGCACCATCCATCACATCAAAAATAGTGTGTCTCTCTCTGATCACGTTATTCTTGGATAGTAGGTACCTATTGAACAAATTTTCAAGGCGTTACAACAATTAAATCAGGCAAAGCCTGGAGCAACATGCAGACTTTATTTTATCGAAATTGGATGACAGAAATATAGTAAAATTGTTATAAAGTAAGTTTGAAAATAATTTGAAATTCGTCAAGTCCGCACGAAAAAAGTTATAACATAGTTAATAAAAAGTAGATATTGGTCCATTAACAAGTTAGGGACTTTAGTATGCTTTAGTGTTGCAGTTTGAATTATCTTTGTTGTTAAAAGCTGTATTTGTGAGTATGAGGTGTGCTAGCAATTTTAGTTTACTCCCTTGGTTTGCTGGTACAGTTATGATACAATACGTCGTCGCAAGCATTTCTATTTAATTGTGGTTTCTAACAACTTGTTGTTAGTGAGTTTCCGTTAAACATATAACAAATTTCTACAAAACAAATTGTAAACGACTAAATGAAGAATCGATTGGTTTTATCAATTTTTCATAGATATAACAACTACCCCAATTTATTTTACTACTGAAATTGTCCATAAAGGTGATGGTCATTTTACTCGTGATGATTTTAATAGTATACTCGTGAGTTGAATTGTCTTGGTTTTTACTTTTCATACATTAAAGTATATTATCATATTCCTAGACTATTTAATAGTAAATCTGTGTCGTATAAATACATCCATTTTTAAATTTCTGAAGCTGAATATTTAATTAATAGCTTCTAGTGAAATTTTGCACATGCATAAATCTTGTATAACAACAATAAATAAAAACATTATGAAATGTGAATTGCATTTCTTCGTGATAGTTAATGAGCCAGTATAAAAAGTGGGTAGTAAAATTGATAGCACCCATATATCTTCACTGATAGTCGTGACACAAATGGCAATTGTGGTGTAAAAAATACGTCATAGAAAACAACAATAAAGATGGTAACTAAATCGATGTTACGGGGGATTTCAAGGCCATTAGATTGATTGAAGGAGAGAGACAGACAAATGATGATAAAAAGGGCCCTTAACATTTTTCAACCAATTTTACGATTTCATATTTTGTAAGAACTGTTTAATTTTTTCTAGTCTTATTTTAATCTAATGTTTGTATGTAAACTCTTTATTGCACATAAAAATTAAAAATACAGAAGTACCTACACAGAAAATAGTACAAAGGCGAACTTAGCCCTAAGAAGGGATCTCTTCTTTTCTTTTTTGCGTGTCTTGTAAAATGATTAAATGTCTTCTTTCTTTCTTTCTTTTCTTTCTTCTTTCAGCTAACCTGACACAGAAAGGAATAGTGTACAAAAAAGGCATCCTAACTTAAGCTTGGTTTAATTTAAACATCTTCAGTGAATTATTATGAACATCATAAAAAAAATTAAGCTGTAATTAAGCTGTCTTACAGTATTCCCGACATTTGCAACTTTTTTACATTTCAAAAGGTCGTAATTGACTGTATTTAGACTGCAACCCACCTGTACAATTTTATAGCAGCTTTGGATACAGTGGATACAGCAAACAGACCTTTATTAGAACTGGGGCCTTACCATGACGTCTTAATGCGATTCAGTTTAGGTTCGCTCGCTGTCAGATTCATACTAAAAATGACAGCTAAAACTTGAACTGAGTCGGAATTAGGACGTCATGGTAAGGCCTCTGTACTCCAACTGCAAGTGGATTCAGCAGTCGATTTGCAGTTTCGTTGCAGTTAAGCTGAAATACATAAACTGAATCTAATCTAGAATTTTACTACCTACTGATTTCCTGCTCAAATTCAGTGCATCTTTCACAAGCCGAAGGGACAGTATCTATCGAACAAAGCTATTAAGTTTTGTATAGCAGTATCGTATCGGTGTGCGATTCCGAGCCGTGAGTTATAATGTCGAGCACACGACAAATGGCGTACATTACGGTAATGAATCGCCTCAGACAGGGAGGTAGGTGACTGGTGACAATAAATATGAAATAGTTGTTGATAAGCATTTTTTTCTGGCGAGTACATAGGTGTATGATCACCTGAAACCATTCAAATTTTTATTTTTATTTTTTTGAAAATGTGTTGTAGAAATCAATAATCACGTGCCTACTGATAATTAAATAAATATATATCATAAGGATTCTTTTTGACGGAAGTCTTGGTAGCCTATTTTGTTATATTCTATTCTATTTTAACTACCTATGCAATTTTATTATAACATAAGGCTAAGGTTCTTAACAATGTAATTTTTTACATACAATACCAAGAGACTAAGAGTAAATCTTTAGTCCAGTGTTATATTATATATTATTACGAAGGGAAAATCATCCAAAAATCGTTTGCCTATTAATTAATGTTCAATAAATAGCTTACTATCTTCAGTGTAAATCACACAGAGCCATAAATAACATTCCAACCGCAATGAACTCAATAAAGCTACTATTCGGGAAATGACAAAAACGCAATATAATAATTAATTTACCAACTATCCCCCACGAGATGCGGTCAGAGGTGAAATTTATAGACTGCTCACTTAATACACCCCTTATACAAAAACTAAAAGCTAGGATATTGATAAATTATAACATTAGTACTGTCCTGTTTACATCTCAGTGAAATAGAGTATCTAATCTAATAATGATTGTTTACAACTAAATATAATATGTATAACTTGGTACCTATTTACTTGTTGGGAAACTGCAGTCTTGATTTTAAATTATATAGGGATAAAAACTATCCTATATCCTTTCCCGGAACTCAAATTATGTGTATACTAATTTTTAACTAAATCGGTTAAACGGTTTAAGCGTGAAAAGGTACAGACAGACAGACAGACTGAGTTACTTTCGCATTTATAATATTAGTAGGGAAAAGCAGAAATCCTGACGGACGTTGTCCTTTAATATATTTGGCGAGATATTCGCTATACATTTTGCGAGTTTAATACAACACGACTCTATCAACATCATGAATGCATTTCACACTACAAACTATTTCAATCATAAACTCTCAACAGATAATTAAATTATACCCGAAATATTTGTGTGCATACCTGTAACAATGGCCACCCTAATCAATGCTCGGACAGAACAATAATCGTGTGGTCATCCTACGAGACGGGACCGAATTCAATAAACTTGGACAGCTAGGGTGGCCACGTCAGCCTTCAAATGGAAACTTTTGAATCGCCGTCAGCGTCCGTCGTGCGTTGAGAGGCATCCTTTTGTCCGCAAAATTGCCTCATTTCGCGGTCGTAATAAGGGACGGTAACTATAAGAACGATACGTAATTGAGTCTGCTTTGTAGTTGTTTGATGTCGTCTGCATATTAGTAGTGTATAATTGGGGGACCTGGATCAAACGAGATCCAGGATCCCCCAATCATACGTTATAATGATTACTGATCATGAATCAATACATTAATACATGTCAATCGAATTATCTGTTGAGCATATAATTACAGTACAATCCGATAATCAAGTGCTAGTTCAATCAAAAACTACTTCAATTAAATTCTAGTTCTAATACACTCTGAGCCAGAACCGCCACAAACACCCTCGATCACAAATACTAGTCTTGCTTTATTTACGAACTTTGAATAGTGAAATAAAATGCACTGATATTTATAATTAAAATCATTTATTTAATTATGAATAAGGTTGTTACATTCTATGTACCACCGTCTAATACACTTTACATTTGTTAAAGCACATCTTTTTTTTTTATGTTTAATACATCTAAAATACAGATCGCCAACATCACTAAACATTTTATGCAATTCTTCAAAGTCTGGACACCCCATTTCTTCTACATCAATAATATCACAATTAGAACTTATTTCTTTTACCCACTTAACTTTTTCAGAACCTCTCACTAAAATGGTCTTATTTTTTAACAAATACTCCGCATATCCTTTGAAATCTGGATAGTCAATATTTCCTTCACTCCATGTTATGCCATAGTTTTTCCTAGTGCACTGCACCTGTTTTCGTTCTTCATCTGTTAACTTAGAATACGGGTACGGCGATTTTATTAAACTATTTTGCGCATAATTTTCTGCAGCGAAGGCAAATTCCTTTATTATAAAATTATTCTCCTTCACCTTGAAGCCTTGCACGTCGACTATGTAAGTATTTGAATTCATGATACTTTCTTCGCAAACAAGAAGCAGTTCTACACGATAACGGTTGGGATACTACTGATTGAAGCCTAGCGTATTGTTTGTATAAATAAATAAAGCACTAACTAGGCGACCGAGCTTTAGCTTACATTGTAAAACAGCGCTCCTCGTTTTCAATCACACAATGTTAATGCTCAGATTCATTAGCTTTTGCTCTGTCGAACAAAATCGCAGAAATGTTCTTGGACACATCAGATACGGATTGATGTTTTCCAGATTCACAACCTTGAAGCCTTGTACGTCAATTATGTAAGTATTTGAATTCATATTAGTTTCTTCGAAAACAAGAAGCAGTTCTAGACTATGACGGTTGTGATACGACTGTTGAAGTGTAGCGTATTGTTCGTATAATAAACGATAATTATTATGCTCGAATTTCGCAGACGGTAATCAAATCAAATTATATCTTTAGGTTTATTCCTAACTTTAGGAAGAAAGTAAACAAGGATTAAGTATACATGATTTATTTATAAAACATACATTTTTAAAGGTACAAACATTAAAATCAAAATGTTTATTATTATACACAGTGAATAAATAGAACACCATCATATCCTTCACAACACTACTATTTCTATTTATAACATGCTCAGGTTTCTATAACCACTCAGCGTAATGATTTAGAAACTTCCAATTAGATTGGTAGCAAGTCTATATAACATTTATCTATTCTAATTACTCGAGCTGCTACTTGTAATCCCGTGTAAAAGATTCGTGAGCGTTTAGTTTTATAATAACTCTGAGTTATTAGCACACCAGAATAGTGCTCAGCGTTTAATATTTTGACATCATGACGACCATGAAGCTGACATTTATCAATGATAACCTCAACGATATCTCCTTTGTTGATATTCATTTTGATTATATACTTATTATAAAATATATACGTTGACAAATATCAGTATTAAACAAATATATAATATGATTGTTGATTTATTTACTTAAAAATATTATTATCTACACACCACTTATTTAAACAAGATACATTTTTAAAAGCACATGTTTTGGTATGGTAAATACAATTATAAATGTCGGAAGAAATCGAATATTTCTCACTAAGTGTTTTTAAATTAGGACAATTAAAGTCTTCTAAATTGTAAACATTGTCACTTTCTATTATCTTCTTTAACCAGACCACTTTTTCAGTACCTTTTGCATAAATACGTCTATTTTTACAAAAGTTTAATATCAAACTCTTATAGTTGAAGTATGGCACATACCCCTCATTCCATAATATTCCTCTGTTTCTCTCTATCCATGAGGCTTGCAACCGTTCTTTCTTAGTTAAATTATAAAAAGGATAAGGTGGTTTAATCAACAACACAATGACACCTTTTTTGCAAATAATTGCTATTTCTTTAGGTATAAATGTATTGTTTTCGTTTTTAAAACCTTGAACATCCATAATCACATTCATGATAATTTTCGCACTATATTACTCAAGGGTTTATACTCGATTAGACGATCATTTATGATTAGACAGTACGCTGTTGTATTGTCAGGTATATCTTCTGAAGACTCGATTTCTAAACGGACATCAACCGGTCCTGTTTTCAACGAATCATTTTGTCGTGAACAATCAATAACGAACAGTGGGGCTTTTTTCCCGAATGTATTTAAATCAAGCAGGGGATCGATTCCGGTGTTGTAATACGACTGACGAAAGTTAACATACATTTCGTATAATATACTATACTTATCTTCATTAAATTTTAAATTAAGTGAATCATAAGGAAAGTACTGTGAATTTAAAAACAACTTGACATTTGTTATGTTACAATGATCAAATTCTGATGAACTCTTCGTTCGATTCAGTTTTCTATCAGTTTGAACACCGAATATAACATATCTCGGTTTTTCTAACTGAGAAGCAGTTTTGACAGACCACGAGTGTTTTGTTGCTTTAGGTAAAAGCGGATATTCATATAAATCCCAATTTCGGAAAGCTAGTTGTATTGCTCGATCTTTTTCCAAGTGCTTAAGCAGCAATAATCTATTGCGATCCGAAACTTTAACATGAGGGATACGCCACTGAACCTTATGTATGTCTATTTCTATAGTATCATTTGTATCAGTTATAACACTATTCAAAACGGAATTGTTTCTATGAAGTATAAGTTCATGTCTACAATTGGCAACAATTTTGTTATAATCTTCTGCAAACCCTAACACTTTATTAAGCGGTATAATAACAGAAAAATTATCCCCTTTTTTCGCACTTCCGTTTAAATTCCACCCCCACAATGCTGAACTTTTACTTTCGCCTACGTTCATTGAGATAAGAGATTTAATCGTAGTTGTGATTCCAGCATTTTTAACATGATCTATTTCTACCCCATTTAATTCGTATCTTATATCTTGAAATAAAAACAATATAGGATTATTTATAAACTTAAACTCTTTCTTCTTCTTTTTTCCTGCTGTATCTAGTTCAAATACACTCGCATGTCCTTCGATGTAAATGGAGCTTGCAGATGGTAATACATAAACATCTTGCTGATGAATAGGTATTCTGATTTCATCGTTTTCTTTAAAGCTGTGATTGTATGGATTGTAGCTGTGAATCTCGTAGCTTTCAATAGAATTATCTTGCTGCGGTAGTTCAGTTATTTGCAGCATATTATATTTATTTTTATTTTATTTTTAAGCCGAGAGAATGAAGAAAGATTTTATTACTTTTAGTAATTTTATTTGTCGTACTTAATCGTGTTCTTCCTTTGAACACTGGAAGATTAATAGTACATTTTTGTTCTTTGATGTTGTTTTTATTGAAAACATACATATTTAATTGTATACTTATAATAAATTGAAGCGGTTATTTGTACTAAACTCGGCAGACTGTTATGTACTCAACGCCCAATTCTGAATACTGTTCGCGAAGGAATGTCCTAATCCGGTTTAGCATTTTATTTTATTATCATTTAACAACCGTAACTATATGTTTAATCCGTTTCGTTATTTATTTATTTAGTCTCGATTTACTTTTCCAAAATGATTTTAGAAATTTCAAACATAAATGTCCACAGTTGTATAAATGATTGCCTTGTAAATTGACATAATTATACCGAATATTTGTTCCGACATATGCTAAGAATTCTTTTGGCGGTTTTAAGTTACCGTAACTGTCAAAATATTCAATATAGTCTTTAATTTTTCCATAGGCTACCCAGTGAGTACCAACATTTTTAGATGAATCTAAATTAATCACACCGCATTCCATCAGCCACGGCTTTTCTGGTAATTCATCTCGCATAAATACGCCTCGAAAATGGGGTATATTTTTCGCATGCTTTATTATATCGATATTAGTTAGCGCTCGATCAGGTAGCCCAGTATCTAGTTTTTTTTGTTTGAAACGTAAATTCCTAACCCGTGTTTGTACGGTTTAAGATGTAATCCTTTACCAATACACATAGCCTCCATTTTCATGTTATGTCTTTTTAACTCTGCAAGATGTTTTTGTGCCGATTTATAATGATTGATAGCTTTGGTGATTCCCGCAACACCTCCAGCCAAGCTCCCCGTAGCAGATAAGCCGGCAAGAATAGGAATTAATGGTAAAAATCCACCAGTTTTAGGTACAGGTATCACTCTCGGGGATTGCACGGTTATGTCAGAAGCAAATTCTCGAGCAGCCGCGTATGCTAACTCCGTTAGCAATTTCTTGCACTTTGGTTTCAAATTTCGAATATGTTTTTTAGTGTGCGATACAATATTACTAAAGGTTTTTTTCAGACCAGCTCCCGTTTTCTGGGAGGGTGCTAATAATGTTTTTTCCTTATGATGCGCTTCTTTTTTAGTATTACTTCGTGTGTGTTTCATTTTAATAATAGTAATATTGGTATGATTAAAATGCTTTATTTAAAGTTGACTTTCTTGCATAAAGATCCAAGTGCAAATGAGCGTATTAAGTATGAATAGCTTATTTAATGTACTAAAATCACTACAAACGATTGTTTTTATCAATCCAACTGTTCTCACTTGATGGAAGACCCAGCCACTTAACATATACTTTGTTTCCTTTGCTTTTTACAACTTTTTCAACAAGATATACATCAGGGTGAGCAGTTTTCTGAATTTCTTGTCTGTAGAATGCTCCTAAAATAGGCCTAGACTTTGCGTCTTCTAATAAATATGTGAGTGGGTTAGTTTGTTGGACTTTTCTTATCTTAAATATTTCGGTTGACCAATTAGGTGTAAATCCTTTTTCAAAACATCCCTTGTATTTACTGATTCTTACAAAATCTCCAACTTGAAAAACATGACGATTCGGTCTTTTTTCGGATAGCGAATTGTTAATGTATCTTTGTAAGACAATTTCTTTATTATTATGATTAATTTCAGCCGGCGTTTTTCCTATGGTTCTATGAAAGGTATGATTGTATTCGTAAACTTTCTTGTCAAGAGTCCCATCGATCCATTTATAATTTCCTTTCAAACTAAATTCTTTGTAAAGCTTAGTTTTGAGAGTTCTTATAAGTCTTTCTACGATTGATGCTTTTTTTGTAGAATAAGAAGAGTAATGATTTATGTGATACTTTTCAATAACTTTTTTGAATTTATTATTATAAAATTCTGTACCCATATCAGTTTGTAAATTTTTTGGGTGACGACCATTTTCCAACAATGTTTGAAACTCTTTAGATACGATTTCTTTAGTCTTTTGTTTAATCGGGAATGCCCAAGCATATTTTGAGAAACCGTCTATAATTACTAGTATGTATTTATAACCAGCATTTAATTTGGATAAAGCTTGCATATCTATCAAATCCGCTTGCCAAAGGTCATCTATATCTCTTAATATTACGCTTCTCCGAGGGAAGTTTACTCGTACGTTTTTATGAATTTCATTAACAACGTCGGCTTTGCTCATAATGCTTGTTTAATTTTCCCTCAAGCTCCTTTAATGCAATATCTTTTTCAATATTTTTTACACGGTCTGTTAAAATCATAACCAGCTTTTCAATATGCGCAAGTTTTTCAGAATTATTCTTATTAAATTTATCAACGATCTCTTTATTAACAACGTCGGATACTTCACGTTTATCTATAGATGATATTTTAATTACTTCCAGTTTATAACTATCAACATTAAAATTTCCTTTTTTCTCTTCATTCATGTCTAATGCTTATTAGATTACTAGACGAAATGACTACACGAAAACAGAATTTATTCTTTTATTATACCCGCTTCCTTTAACTCTTCAATAATTGATATAATTTCATTGTCATGATTGCTGTTACCAGCACTTTTAGATGCAATTAAAAGTTTCAGTCTTTCAATAAGTTCGTTAGGATCATCCCAATAAATATAATCCGTATTACTTTTATATCGTTTTAATTCAGGCAAACCTTGACCGATTTTCAATTGCGGCAACTGTTGAGTGAACTCATTATTTTCGTCAGTTACTTGTGAAAATAGAGGCTTGATTATTGTACAGTATTTTAATCCTTTGTCACCTTTTAATTGTCCGGCCGGGTCAAAGTCCCGTTTGTGCGCGTTTGTGTTACTTAAAATTTCTTTGTATTTTGTTTTATCTTCTTCAGTTACAAGCTTAAGATTAGGTCTGTTTCGCAATAAAAGTTCTTTTAAACCACCGGTCAATTCATAATTCTTATTTTTGACAGTAATCATGTATTTTTTTCCCAAAGTATTATCAGTGTTATTTTTAAAAGATAAACTAACAACAGTGTTTCCCATCATCAGGTTCTTATCTTTAACATAAATACCAAACGGAACATTGACTTGCTCATACATATCCATCATGTCTTCTTTTTTCAAAGATAAAAGTGTATCGTGACTGTTACTTTGATTTGTTGTATTTTTATCATTATCATTAGAACATCCATAATATTCTGAATGGTGATTAGAATCAGCATTAATTATGTCTTTAAAATTATTATAGTCTAAAGAAGAGTTTAAATCGATCTGCGTGTTATTTTTACCATTTCTTGGTGTTATGTTAAAAGCAGAGTGAGGTGTTTGATTTATCTTGACAACTGTTTCTAAAGAATCAGTAATAGGTTTAAATACTTTTTTGTATTTCAGATCAGCTTCATAATCTTCATTTTTAATCTTCTTTATTTTGTTTTTTATATTGTTAACTGATTTAATGAGTTGTGCTTTTAAATCGGTATCCATTTTACTTTCCAACTTATTAATATGACTACCGTTTCTTAAAACCCCTTGTTTTCAAGTGAGATTTTTAAACTAGAAATCGGAATATATAACTAAGTTAGAAGCGGACAAACGTGTCAAATCCTTGTCTATATCGTCCGTTATTTATCGCGCAATCTTTATTTATAACTAAGAAACTGAATCGATCTTGCCATATAACAGAACAAAGTTGCTTAAATTGTATCCAATCTAAATCTGTATTTACATGTTCATTGTATATATGTTTTAAATTGGTATCATCTTGTTTGAAGATAATTAAAACATTAACATTATCTCTGATCAGTTGTTTAGGTATTTTCGAATAAGTTTGCGATAAGTAAAAACAATCTATCTGCCTATGTCTTCCCATAGTAAAATAATTTCTAATATTAATTTGATTTTCACATGCGACATCATCGAAAATCATAATGGAATTTGTCAAAGCATCGTTGGGGTGAAGAACTTCTTTGTGATCATTAAATACAAATAGCTCCGCTCCTGGGACACTTTCCATAACTTGTCTTAAAAAGAGGTACTTTGGTTGAAAAGCGGTCTTCGAGTATAAATAAATATGTTTAAATTTCAAACCATTTTCGTGTAACAATAAATTTAACATAACATTAGTTTTACCACAATTTGAAGGACCGCATATTATGCAGCGAATGGTATTAGGTAACAACGAACTATGTTTTAATTTTTGTGTGTCATTTTTTACTTTGAAAGTATTTACTTCCAAAGTTTGACTCTGTTTATCAAAGATCATGATGAAATGCGGGGAATCTCGGATTTTATTGCTTATATAATCTTGGGTCTAGTCTAGATCGTTGCTTAAAATGACGATCAAAAGAAAGAGATACATTTAATAATTTATTTGATTTGATTTGGTTGCATATATAAAAACTTTTTCATTCATGCTGAAATATATTTATTCCTTTTTTAAGCTCAATATAAACAAAGCATAATTATACTTCTAAACACACATCACACGAATACAATTTTACGATTTCTTAAAAAGAAAAACCAATACATAGCTCTAAATTACATTTAAAAATATAATAACCTTTTATATAAGACTGTTTTTTTTTATTAATATCATATCTTCAATATGATAATATAATTAACTACTTATATACTTAAAGAAATCTTTTCAAATACGTACAAGGTATTTCGTATATCTATTAAAAAATTGTATTACAGTGACCCCAGGGGAGCGTTTCTATGTTACCAGCTAATATTTGCCTCTTGTCATCATTACTGTTTAAAACTACTTTGTTTACTTCCTGTGAATATAAAACATGTTTAATGGATTTAATCAGATTCATTTTTCGTCTAAAATTTTTTTTGGTGTGTAGCGCTGTTTTATAATCGGAAAGTTGTAATCGATTCGTTATAGGTTTCGAAACACCTTTAGCTTTGTTTAATGAAGTTTTAACTGTCTTTAAACAGTAGAGTTTAGCTCTTAAGCCTACAAATTCAGTAATTACGTCACCACCCATTTCATCTTTAAATAATCCCGGTACTTTAGCGTTAATTTGAGGTATGCCGTACGGGTTATCCTCATCATAATTACTTGTATCAAATTTCGTAATATCATTATGTAGGTCTTGGTAAAAGTCTGGTGTTACAATATTATACAGAAGACTATCAGTATCCGTGTAACAAAGTGCAGCCTTTGAATTATATTTTTTTTTTATAACATCATAGTGAAATCGATACAAATGCTGTTTAGCGAATTCTAGTACTGTAAATCCGATATATATTGGTCTGTCTAGTAAAATTTTTTCAGGAGCTAAATGGATAGCTACAAAATTTTCTGAAAATATGCATACGTTTTTTACATTTGGTTTTAGTAAGATTTTTTCTGCTCCTATATATTTATTTGTTTTATTGCTACAATCCTTCCATTTTGTGACTAATTTAACTTCTATTCGCTTTCGTTTATTTTCAATCGTCTTACCGAATACCGCATTATTTAGAAGTTTGAAAAAGTCTTTTTCGAACGCTGTAGTAGCACTTTGTCTTAAACGAGTATTTAAATCAATGTACTTTTGTAAAAAGTTATCTTGTCTGAAGCGTAAGACTCTGTGAACATTCCTTAATATTAAACCATTTTTCAAACATTCTTTCAAGTGAACATAATGTATGACGTAATTGTATTTATCATATAAATTAGCAACTAATTTTTTTGATTTACCGCCTGGCGGAATGAATTTTTCTGGGGCGAAAGGTAACTCACTGTGATAATCATGTAAATGTTCGGGATAAGTCAGGTCTACTTCTAAAATATATCCAAATTCTCCATCATTTGGCACTGTCATTACGTTAAAATATTTAACTTCATCTTCAGTTAAAAATTCAAAATCTGAAATAGGCATTTTTTTCCTCATCGCATAACCGTATAGATTGTTACAATCGAGATATATTAAATATGATGATGGTTTTGAATCATTAAATTCTGGAATATATTTATTATTCGCCTTTACATGTCGAAGAGAACATTGAGCTAATCCCCCTCGTATCCCGTTCTCAAGCATCTGATACATATTTAAATCATCTAATAGCTGTAATTGAACACCTGTACACAAAAGCATAGCATCCCAACTTAAACTAGGTGCAGACACATAATAAGCCGGATCAAGATTATAATGTCGTAAACTTGTACTTCTGAAATGTTCGAATATATCACACAATAATAGAACGTCGCATTTCAAGTATAAGTCGGTATATTCTCCTAATGAACTTATATTAAAGGTAGACCATACGAGTTGCGCATGTGTATACTCAGCATCAGTGATATGCTCATCTTTTAAAGAATTGAAAAAATGTTCTTTATATGGTAGTTTATCCTCTTCGTATTTAGACCAAGAATTAATATAATCATAGGGATAAATACCTTTACGTCTCAGCAAATTAATTTTATTATAGCTTTGAAATTCTTTTGATAAGTTGTGGAAATCCTTTTCATTCAAATTTTTTGTTAATTCATTTAAGCCTGAACTAAGAAATTGAAAAGAATCTATAAACTTAATATTGATTGGTTGCGACTGGTTTGTTGATTCTATAATTTTTGTAATAGACGTATATTTCTCTTTGGATTGAGGAATAATTTTCACAGAACCAGGATATTTTGCCAGTTCTTTAATAAACAAATGACAGTCATAACCAGCTAGGTTATGAAAAACAACTGGTATAAATGGACATATTCTGTATCTTAAATTGCAAAGTGAATGAGCGGCACCTCTATACTCTGAAGTAATATGATCATGATCATGAACTTTATCACCGAACAAAAATTGTTTGCATATGTGACATTTATCAGCATTTGTATGGCTAGCTACTTGTTCGGTAGTTAAAGGTTTCATTACATTATTTTGAGACAATATTGAATTAATGTTCTGTATATCATCGATTAACCACTTTATAAAAATCTCGACGCAATCTTCACCTCTATAGGTAACATATTTGTTTAAACGAGGATCATGCGAACAACAAATATAATACCCAAAACATGATGGAAGATGCTGTTTAACGGTTTGAGTGTTTTGTGTACTCGCATCTTCACAATTTATTAACATACTCTCAAAGTCAGCGTAAATTATATAATTAATTTTTTGTTGTCGTTCAAAGTTTTTAAATTGAATCGCTGCATTTTTTTCAGGTAAAACAGTAAGAATGTGAGAACAATGATGTGAATTATATTTTTTTTCAGTGGTGAAAAATTGAAGGCAAGAATCGCAAAAATACATATTACCCTTGTGGTGAGTTATTTGACGACGAACTAGACGCACTAGATCTTTGATTAAGCAGTAATGACCTGCACCGTTTTGTTCAATATATAACAAATTGATATGATTTATTTTCTTGGATTTCGTGCGGTACAACGGTCCTGTTACAATACCCTTGTCTAGCCCATAGATATTAATGCTTATATCACTATTACTTTTCTCAAACAACCTTACATCATTAGCAGACGGAGGGAATGACATTCCTTTTATATTTAAAACGGTTGAATAGTGCGGATAAGACTTAACTCGACACGCATTATTCTTTGAAGGAAATAGAGCTGCCATAATGCTCCATAAAAAACAATGACTATCACTGTTCTGAATGTTTATACAGGTTTTAGTATTCTTGATATTAACTGGTAACGGTATGTAAGTACCACCTCTCATTGGGTTATATTTATTTATATTGATTTCTAAGTGACTAATTGTAGAATAAGACCACCCGGACTCACGATGTTCGAATTCGATTAGTTTATTTTTTAAGTTCTCGATCATAGTCATATATAATTCATTAAAATTTGTGTTTTTAAATACAATACTATATTTTGTGTTAAAAGACTTAAGCTGTTGGTTACATGAATTCGGTAATGTAAAATGAACAAACAGCTCGCTGTTCATTTTAACACAATCATGTTTCAATAATGCGGATTTCATAAGGTATAAAATATCACTTCGAATCCCGCATAGGAAAGTCTCAGGTGTAAGGCATTCGACATCCTGTGAGGGGTTTAAGCGATATGTAGCAATTCTGTTTCTAAATGCTGTGCTAATTATTTCAATGTGTTTAAAATCGGTTTTCGATAAACAATTTGATTTATGCAAATTTGTTCTTAAATGAAATCTGTATTTATTTATAGGCATCTCGATCTGACAATGATCACATCGCATAAATACATTGGTGGATGACTCGGGGTAAGTAGACGGAGCTGTAAACAAAAATATGATTTTATTGATAGTATTTATTCATAGATTTATCTAATACATAGGTTAATAATAAAGGCATGAATTGGTAAGCGCTCTCTATAATGCACTAATCATGAATAACATACTAATTTCGTAATCATTAAATACAAAAAGAATAAAAATAAAACATTAATAGTAGTTGCTAACAAATGTCGGAGTACAAGTTCTATATTCCTTACGAGTCGATGTAATAAAGTTTGATAAGTGCTGCCAAGCTGTAGTATTATCATCCGTCTGAGTTTTTATGCTGACTATGGCATGCCGCCATCTATTAACAGGTAACACGTTTTTAATCTCGTCGCACTTGTAAACTTTTAGTTCAATAAAGTGTGAACCTGTTTTTGAATGATTCTCCTGTCGTGAAAACCCATTGGCTAGTCTTCGCGTGATACAAGACTGTAATTTACCAGGTGCAGGGGTGATACTCGAGGACTGCTTCTCATCCTCGCTACCGCTTCCAAAAAGCTCCGCAGCAGTTGCATGGTGTGGTTTCGCAGGTACAGGATTAATTTTGATCTTCTTTTTTGAAGCACTTGAAGATGATTGCGGTGACTTTGCGTGCTTTTTCTTTTTTTCACTCGATTCAGCCGGTCTCGCAGCTTCATCTTCAGAGCTTGACGAAGAAACTACAGCTTTAGATGAATGTTTCAATCTGAAAAAATAAAAACGATCGTTAAATTAAATCGAGCTAATAAAATTTTTGCAGAGACTTGACTACATTAGAGGATATTCAATGAAAGTAATTAAAATATTGATTGGGTCTGATTAAACTTAAACAACATCATTCAATAACACAGAATAATCTTTAGTATCGAGTCGAATCAAAAGATAAATTGAATACTTACGTTTTGCTATGCTTCCTCTTTCTTATCTCACTCGATTCGGTCTGCATCGTTGACTCGTCTTCCGACGGAAATAGTGTTTCAGCATTGTTAGAGCTATAAATCTTCGACCTGAAATAAATATTAAAACATTTTAACTACAGTATTTAAGTTATCTATAATATTTGACCCTACTTTTCGTTTTATAGTAAGTATTTAAATAAGATAGAGGTATATTTAAAAAGTATCGTCATTCGTCTTGTTTCATACAATTTACTAGCGCAGCCCTCCCCGAAATTATAAAATTTTGCACTACTATAAGAATGACGCATAATAATATAGCATCATTAAACTATTATTCTTTACCGCTATTCGAATGACTCATAATTTTATTGATGATATTAAGTTAAATTACTCTATTCAATAAACAGCATCATTTATATTGAAGCCAGAATTAGTTAGCATAACTCTATCAAATTCCAATATTTACACTACTATTCGAATGACGAATAATTTTATTGATAATATTAATGACTCCAATGTATAAAAACATCAACATTTAAATTATTAGACAGCATAATTGAAGCTAGAAAAGTAATTAACTTTTCTAGGTATCTATTCGAATAGATAAATAATAAATAAATATCCATCAGTCCAGAAATCCGCAACCTCGCTTTATAGTCGGTGTTATGTTACAAACGACTCGACTATTCAATCGTAATGATGGTTGCATAATTTAATAAATACATTTAGTTAATAAGATAGACACTTACATTTTTTTTGATGATGATCCTTCAGCTTAGGAGATGAGGTGATGGCTGGTTCTTTACTTTGCAGAGGAGATGAATGATGCACTAGATTCGGTATCAACCGCTTAAGTACTCTCTAATCCACGTGAATATCTTCCTTATACGGAAAGTATCCGCGTGACTTTAAAATAGGTCTCATCATGTATCAGCAGTAACCCTTTTAAGCGGTGTAATCTTAAACTTCTGCGTTAACGCTTAGTCTTAAATGGGAAGCGATGATTTTGTATAGTTTAATACTGTGGTTTTGCTTGGCCGATACGGATTTACTAACTGATTCACTAACTTCACAATTGGTTTTAGTTTATATAACCTATTGTGCGAAATAAAATAAAAAAACGTTTGTTAGTTTTCATATACGAGATCAACAAACAGACATACTTACCTCCAAATTCAGTGTATGTGGATGCAAATGTCGACATTGCAAATCATTGAGACTCATTTAGCATAGACATCTTTCATATATGGTTAGGTCTCATATTAACGATAAAACGATTTTACTATGCGATATTAAACCTTATGGTTTCTTTTTTATACTTAAAAAATAATATAAATAACAAGAAATTAGAACATTTTAACGATTAGTATTTTTGCAATACACTGGTGAGCAGTTCAGTAATGTCGGTGAGTGTGTACCTATTTTATTATACTTGTTATTATTTAATAATAATCAATATCCATACCGACGACTGGATAGCTGAGTGGTTAGAGAATCAGGCGACAAAGCTTGAGACAGATATTATGTATGAAAAATATGAAAGTTTGTTCTTGAGCTTCGAGTGTTTAATATATAAGTAAAGTGTTTAGTATTTAAGTATATATCTATCTATATAAGTATGTTTATTCGTTGGCCAGCACCTATAACGTAAGCTTACCTTACTTTAGACTCAGGTTAATCGACATCAATTGTCTCTGATATTTATTTATATAGTAATCCAATGCAAGCTTTATTGTAATACTCGATTTATAAATTTTAATGTCGTTTAGTCATGATAAGAATTCTTTTGTTAATTATCGATAAATTACGATTAATTGTTATCAAACGCCAATGTTACTGACAATTATTTGATTCAAAAATTTTGAATGTCTTTTCTTTACAGGATACAGAAGATCTCTTTAATTTTGTACCAGCGGATCAGCGTGCTACGCATGGAGCAGAACAAAGATCTACCACTCATGATGGCGCTTCTCGCAAGAGAACCAGAACCGAACTACCATATTCTTCATACATAAAAAGAACTGTAAAACGTGCGACAAAAATAATTAAAATAGAAATTTATGACGCCGAGAACGCACCGAAATCTGAACATTCAATGTGTACTTGTGAAGCAGAAATCTGCGCCCAATATGTTGTGAAGGGTATATTATTTGATGACGTATATAGCGCAACTAAAGATATCATAAGTAAAATTCAGGATGATATGGATTTGAGAATAACTAAAATGTGTTAGTTAAGTATAATAATGTACTACTATATTGTCTACTTATTAAAAATAAAGGAGTTAATGTAATATGATATGTTTTATTTATAATAATTCAGATACTTAACTATAGCGTTAATAATCTTATATAATTACGAGTCTGAACGCTGAATAAATAAATTTAGACTTCAATTTAGAATTACGTAATTAAATTACTATTCAAGAATCAAATAAAATAAATAAGTTTCTGCGTAAGACACGTAATATAACATAGTCAGCATAGTAACTGGTGAGCGAGGTAGGTCTGTTGCACAGTAGTGTGCAGCGGATTCTGCTCTAGGGTAGGCTGGATACTTTTCTGATTGAGCTTTCAATCCAAATTGAATACCTAGTAGAATGGACAACGGTTTCTCATGAAATATGCATCACTGATGTTACACAATAATGATAACATATTACCTATTTAATATCTTACCCGTTTCGTACGTCAAAATCAGATTATTGAATTATATTAAGCAATTTATAGTGAAACATATCGAAACCTCACATTAAGTATTCTCTTCTTACAATAAATTTATAAACAAAGAATTATTGATTAAATAAAAAAATAACAAAATTGAATCCCTGTTTCATATTATAGCATCGCTAGTGAAAGATGACAGCTTAAAAACTCGGTCTCACCTGAGCCGTTGTTTATACTACGTCTCAATGATTCGTCAAACAACACGCCATTATCACGAATGCACTAGCTTGCATTTTCTCTATTGCTAACAAAGAATTTAATATCGTAAGTATTTGAATGATAATATGATTGTATAAAAATGGTGACTTAATATATATGTTTGCTCCATAACCAACGATATCAGAGTGTACCTATTAGAAATAGAATTTAATTGAAGTAGTTTTTGATTGAACTAGTATTTGATTATCGGATTGTACTGTAATTATATGCTCAACAGATAATTCGATTGACATATATTAATGTATTGATTCATGATCAGTAATCAATATAACGTATGATTGGGGGATCCTGGATCTCGTTTGATCCAGGTCCCCCAATTATACACTACTCATATTGACGTTTCATATAGTTCCGCTTTGTTTATTTTCAAATAAAGTTACGGTCAACGTACCGTAAAATTGTTTGTTACACCAATATTCTTTGAAACTGTCACATTTTAGACGTAAAATCGTTGATAAAACACTGCATTAAAATGCAAGTTCTTCTTTCATACCTTTTCTACTCTTTATTCTTGTATTCACAGGCCTGAATTGAAAAATATTTCAAAAACATTCTGCACTATCCAGATTCTGAATTACCCATCTTTACACAATTTATCATTTTCCGTCGTTTTTGTCTTAAAAAGGTACGTAATGCTCTATTCCTTATTGTATTTTTCACACCACCTGCTCGACAATGGCTGATTATATATCATGTAAACCTTACTCAAAGTAACTCATTATAGCCCTTGGCTCTAGCCGGGTAATAATATTGTACTGAATTTCATTATAACCCGCCGGTTAGTAATGTGAATCTCACTTCTCATAGTTCTTATTGTTATACTCTTAAAGTCTAATTTCGTAAAATAAGCACGGCACCGAAAATCGAGATGGCCATGCCACGGCAAGCGGCGGCATTCGATTTTCAAACGAATGAAACTTTCAAATAAAACAAAAGCCGCGAGTGTTTGCTGACGCTGTAATATTGTTACGCATTAGAACGGCTAAGATTCCAAATAAAAATATTACAACCGGACCAATGTCTTAAATATTTTTTTTACTTTTAATTTTGTTTACTTACTGTTGTTTAAATGAAATTATTTTTCTAGCTACCTTGGTTTTTATTGTCTCGCAGAAGGTGAGAAAAGTAGAGTATACTCCTCGGGGATACAACTGTTTATGTCTTGGGAGCGCTTAAATTCTTCGCTCCTCTCAGGACTCAATTTTAATTCTCTCGCTACGCTCAGGAATTAACTCATAACACCCTCGCTGCGCTCGGGAGTTAAATCTGGAGTCCTTCGCTGCGCTCAGGATTCAATGTCGCGCCCGTGACATAATGCAGTGCTTTATCCCCTTGGTGTACAATCTACTATTTCCAATAGTGGAGGGTTTTCAATTTCTCGTACAAAATGAATTAAGCCTCTGATTGAAGCACATACTATTCGAGATGATTTCTGTCCAAGAACCACATTAAAGTAAGTACTCCAAGTATCAAGGTTGTAAGTCTTAGAGAGACCCTCCTAAATTATACAGTGCCATCAACTGTTGCGGGCGCCATTATGTAAATTCGTGATCATTGGAATATTTATTGGCATCGAATTGGTAATTAGAAGCTGCCCGGTGGGAAATCGCACCGGATGGATTGACGGCGTGACTTCGCATCAATTATGATTAAATTGTCGTACTAAGTCGCCAAAGCTTATTCCTTTTGCTATACGGTTGGGATTCAAGCGATCGAATGCCCCATGGTTTGCGAAAGCAATTGTCGGAGATAGTTGCTAAGATATTGTAGTGAGGCGTTGTGAATAATGTTTGATGTTTTGTTTGCGCTATAAGATTGACTAAGTTTATAGTGATGCTTTATAGTAACTATGGCGTGTAAACAAGTCTTGGAAATAGGGGATAGTGAAGTGAAAATAAATTGTAGTAATATTATCGTTTGTAAAAACCTTCGGAGGACACTTTACTAAAAAAAAATAACACAAAATGCTACAACACGCTGTTTATTCTGTGATCATTTTTTCATTTGCACTAACCAACATGCATATATATATAAACCGCCACGCCTCGTTCCCATAAGGGTAGGCAGAGACTACTTTGTTCCACTGGCTACGATCCTGACGTAGTACTTCTTTGCACTAAGCTATTGATTCTCGAATAGCGAGGTTCAAGTCGCCGTAATGATCGCCAACCTTCGATAGAAGATGGCACCAGAAGAAGAAGAAGAAGAAGATTGATTCTCGATCCTTGGATTTTTTATGTGTAGCTATTATATGTATCTATATAATGTATGTTTATCCATTGCCTAGGTCCTGCGGCACAATTTTTACTTAGTTTAGAATTAGATCAATTAGTGTCGAACGCCTTGTCATATTTATTAATTTATTATTATTAAGGTTACCATTAAGCTGACACAACAATGTCCAGTTTCCTATTAAAGTGATACTAGTACGCCTCGAGCATCAAAAGAGCAGGCTTATCTTTTATTAGCGTAACTATGCAAAATTTGTTTTAATTGGGTACTTGTTAGAGGATACTTCGGCTAATTAGGAATCCCCATATTGCTCTGACCAACGCCTATCACACAACTGCCCGATACTCACGGTCGATAACAATGGAGAATATTTAAAAATAATGTTTTTAGTTGCAGAAATGATTTACTTGATATGGAGAAGTATTTTTTTTATATATATTATACTAGCTGTTGCCAGCGACTTCGTCTGCAAAGAATTCGTTTTTCGCTATCCCGCGGGAACTACGCAATTTTCCGGGATAAAAAGTAGCCTATGTGCTATTCCAGATTTTTCTCTCTCTATGTGCCGAATTTCATCCAGATCCGTTGGGCCGTTCTGGCGAGATTGAGTAACAAACAAACATCCATCCATCCATCCATACTTTCGCATGTATAATATTAGTTACATTAAGTATTAAATTTCAAGTGATATTGGTTCTAAGGAAATCTTTCAAAAATTGTTAACCACTAAAGAACTAGCTGACTCTCGCCACTTCATTCACAACTTCATTTTGGTATCGTTTTTTAAGTTTTTCCAACTTTTCTCTTCATGAAAACCTTCCTGAGATTACAACGAATACTTAAAAAAACTGTAACTACTCGAGTTTTGCGCTTAGCAACTCATTCGTACAAGTATAGATTACAAAGAATATCCAGGTAAAACATGTAATATTCTGCGAAAAAATATAAACAATAAGAAGTATTTTAACGCGGCTTATCATGGTAAACGGTAAGGCTTAGTACTAGTGAAGTAATGATATTTCGTGCAACTGATAGGTACTGTAGCGCACTGGCTGCTTCGCATCATGTGTGCTGCATTTCAAATTAAAATTCGAAGAGAGTTCTTCGAATATATGTCAAGATTAAACAGTTGTTGTTTAGTTGCTTTTCAGGTATCAATGTTGAGAAATCTCAATACTTTAACGAAGAATATCCTGTATATCTGAATTACAACCTGCTACAGTACTTATCTATAGATACAATGTTCGAGATCCCTCCAGCTAGTGTGTACCTACGCATAACTAGGCAACAAATTGCAAAATGGTCACAAGGTGGGGTTAGCGGACGGAGTGGCCACGCTTGGGACGCGATATAATCCGGGGTCTCAAGCCCAATCCATTGTTAATGATCGCAAGGCCTCGGGCGTCGGAGATTTGATACGAATGTGTCAGAATTATATGCAGTTTTAGGGGAAAAATCGGCCAAGTGCGAGGCGGGCCGAGTGTTACGCCTTTACCTACGCGTAGTTTTGAGAAGTAGGTACACAGTAGTATTTTAAGACCATATACATATTTTAAGCTTTTCGTAATCTCTGACATTCAAGCTTCTGTTCCGTGGTCCGCGGACCGGGAGACGAGATGTTGGAACAAGATGGAGCGATGACCTGATCAGGATCGCGGGATCGCGGTGGATGCGGAAGGCACAGGACCGGTCCGAGTGGAGAGCCTTGGGGGAGGCCTATGTCCAGCAGTGGACGTCTTTCGGCTGATATGATGATGATGAAGCTTCTGTTAGTTTTAAGTGCGTTTGTGTTAGATATAAATTCGTTTCGACATTTATGTGTCAGAGACAGATAAAACCAAAAATTAACGTGATAAAATATTTTTTCGTTTTTTTTATGTACCTAATTTGAGTCAGTATTTTCGATAAAGGTGGAATGAAGGATAATGTTTTATTTATGAACTACTAGATGTTATCCGCGGTTTCGCCTCCGTACCAGTTTTCAAAATAACGTTGCATAAGAACCTTTTCCTGATAAATAACACACAACAAAAAAATAATTAAGTAACAAAATCGGTCCAGCTGCGTGATGCCGTGACCAAGGGAGGGATTAATTTTTATATTGTACTAGCTGTTGCCAGCGACCTTGTCTGCAAAGAATTCGTTTATCGCTATCCCGCGGGAACTACGCAATTTTCCGGTATAAAAAGTAGCCTATGTGCTATTCCAGACTTTTCTCTATCTATGTGCCGAATTTCATCCAGATCCCTTGGGCCGTTCTGGCGTGATTGAGTAACAAACAAACATCCATCCATCCATCCATCCATCCATCCATCCATCCATCCATCCATCCATCCATCCATCCATCCATCCATCCATCCATCCATCTATCCATCCATCCATCCATACTTTCGCATTTATAATATTAGTTAGATAGTAAATATTATTAAATCTATTTGTTGCGTTGCATTGTACAACATGTTTTTTTTATTCAATCATTTGACCCCAATATGTGATCCCGACATTCAAAAAATGTATTACGTTGCCCGTAACCGTTTAGGTCCCAGAACTGTATGTGTATTTAGAACTTAATTTACAAGGATAAATGGACAGACGATAAGTTTTTGTTAATCGAACTGCCACGCCATAAAACGTAATTCCAAATGAACTTCCAAAGATACTAATTTCAAACTTTTAATTTCCAAACTGACAAAGCAGCGTATCAAACAAAAGAAGTCTCGTTGCCATTCCGTTTGTTCAAAAAACTGGATCTGCTTCCGACAAATTGCGGAAAGAAGAAAAAAAGACCGCACCGCTGCCCGGGCTAATCTATTCCTTCTCCGGTCAATCCGGCGTATACCCTATTTATCAAATCTCGCCTCGTTTGTTACTATATTCGTAAATATTTCAAGCGTTATTGCGGCCATCAACATAATGTTATGGGGCGAAATTTTACAAAACGGAAACAAAAGATATAAAGCTGCGACGTGGCGAATATCTGTTTCTGTATTAATGTTGCGCGACGCCGCGTTATTTACAATTGGAGCGTCGTATCTAAAATATATCGCGCTTGTTTGCTTGTAATGCGATAAATATGGTAAGCGTTAGACTATAGACTTATCTACACGGTGTTAGGAATACCGTGTGAGTTGTCTTACATTGCCGTATTCGATTGATCATTGTAAATCCATAGCCTCGTTGGCCACGCATTGTAACGCAACTCGCTTAAATTTCTCGCACTAAGATAAAACTACTTATTTCGATAAACGTCAAATAATGTTGCGCGTGAACCCATGTGTATTATATTTTATTCGCTTCCAATTTGATCTAACGTTGGTAATTTAAGGGAAAAAAGGTCTTCATTATTGAGACATAAAAATTACCAAAATGACACTAAGTGTTTTATTGAAGAAAAACAATTTTGTTCCTCGTCTAAAATAAAAAAGGTTGAGTCAGTTGAACAAATATTACGACAGTAACGTTCCCCCTTCATATTAAAGGAAAAGCAGGTAATTATTCCGTAACAAACCTATTCATTTGATTTAAAACGCCCGTTCCGCTAATACTCAACGCCACTTCAATATCCAAACAGACCGGTAAAAATACTTCTGAACTCATAACATTTAACATAATGAGAATAACCATAAACTCTAGCCGCAAGCCGCATAAAGTTACCCTTATTACGGCCTCCGGAGCCCGGTCTATTTAGACGTCTAAATTGGACGTTATATTGAGTGAGTTATTTAATATGAGTCCACGTGCATTTTTGGTTATTATTATTGGGGCTGTGTAAGCCGTAGTAATCCAATCAACTCTCATTACCGAGCGTTTCGGCTGTAACTTTATTTGCTCGCGCGGCTTTGCCTTGAGCCTCCCGCTGCCCCAAATAGCACGCTCGAAGCCACCCGATAGACAAAGTTGCCCCAAATACTTCCCAACAAACGTAATTATTAAAAATTGCTTTCAATTTTGCGGCATCGCTGCACTCATCTGAATGTATCGGAATGTTTATGTTATGAGCGAGCTCCATTTTACAAGCAATTATTTTTACCTGCTGTTGTGCATGCAAAAACAACTGTGCTTTTTATTTTTTGTACACAGAAAATGTTGATATTACCTAGACCGTTAGAGTTGTGAACTCCGTTTTTAATAATTTACTACGGCCAGACTTTGTTTTCAAAGCAAATGCCTGTTTAAATTTTAAAAGCTTAATTTGAACTTCGTAATGGACAGGGAAGCGCAAAGTTTTTTCACCGCTTTAAGAGATTTGAGACAGGCGTCGGAGTACGTAATTCCGAGATTATGCCTATCATTATACTGTTTAAGCCTGTCTCGTGACCGTTGTTTATTTAGTGAATTTTACTGGAAATCTGAACAATAAAAGCGAACTTACGTGCCTTTTTACGACTAGTCTAAGGGCCATGAGTAGGTTTCCCGATCAATAAAATCCTGGCAGCTATAAAACAGTGTCATTTCTTTACAACATATTTATTATTCTACAGTAGCCGTAGACCGGAGTGAAATTGAACTTTCACTGGAGGGAGTTCGCCCGGTTGCCCGCTGCAGTACTAACCATCATGTTTATGACTTCTATAGGGAAATACTATCCGCGACAATGTACTGCTAAATGGAAAAACTTTTATTTCAACACATGCGCGTATATTAGGAGCATTTTCATATTTTTCTCTGCGGCATCGATGAGTTTTTTATGTTTATGCGCTCGTAAAGTTTGTCGGTTTAGTTCGGGCGACAATGTTGCCCGATGTGTTTACGTTCCGAATATGAAATTTCCAATGTAACGAGCACCGAGTGTTTACGGGCGGGGACATTCTGAATCGACGTCTCGGGGTTTGTTTTATTGACACTTATCAATTTCATATTAATTGTGTTTATTTTTACTTTATTTCAGGTCCAGGCGGTAACGAATCTGAGTAGATAGTTAGTCGTCTGGTATACAAGAATTGAAAAATAATTGACCATTATTATTTAATTTTGAAATTTTGTGTGTATTAGATTAGGCTTGCGTTTAACGAAAATCACGTCTGGTGATGGGCGAGTTTAGCTAGTTTTGATATTTTTGAGCTTTACGTATGTATGTACACTCCCGCTATCAATACAATAAATTATTGTTCTATTATTTATGTTTTTGGGGGTTATATTCCACTACATTCTTCTGTTAACCGAATTAAAAAAACGGCCAAGTGCGAGTCGGACTGTCTAGCTACTACAGTTCTTGAGATACAGCCTGGTGACAGACGGACGAGCGGACGGACGGACAGCGAAGTCTTAATAATAGAGTCCCGTTTTTATCCTTTGGGTACGGAACCCTAAAAAGGAGAAGGTCATTTATTTAACATGAATTTAGGCTTTCATGATTCTAACCGGATTTGATGCCAAACAAAAAAATGCATTTTATAATATATGTACTAACTAAAAGTTGGTTGCATTTAAGACTTCTTTGATACTTGTCGTAATAATATTAATCTTCTTCAACTTATCCTTCTTGTTCTTATCAAACTGATCATAATCCAAGCCAAACATAAACTATTTCACATATAGGTACGGAATACACGTTATCGTTTGAAGTTCTTATCCCAAAACTTCGAACATAACCAATCAAAGAGGTTTATGATATTACAGTCAAATTTACATCGTAAACACTAACTATGGGGTCTATCAAAATTCCCCAATAGTTTCGCCTTTAAGGATTACCTTTTGTAAACTGAAATGGGACGCAATCATCGTCTGCCCACCAGGATTACATGAGGGCGTAGGATTACACGCGACAAAGTAAATTAATGGGTGGACTGTACAAGGCTTAATAAATACAAGTAGGTACAAATTGTACAAAAGTATAAAATATTCTTAGGAATCATGTTACAGGCGATGCGGTTAGCAACCCACCAGTGGCGTAACTACAACGTCAGGGGCCCGCGGCCAATTCATCAGACGGGGTCCTTCCTCATTATAAAGAAGTGCATCATCTTCCCATCTATGCTCAAGGCCAAGCCAGTTCGGGGCCCCGTAGGGCTGGGGGCCCGTGGCATTTTGCCAGCCCTGCCACCCTATAGTTACGCCACTGCAACCCACCACTATTTTGATTCCCCTTTCCACCTATAGGTACGCCCGCAAACATGCTAAACGTGGCCTTTAGGTCTTGTTACTCGGGCTCTGTCTACCCCGTAAGGGATAAAGACGATTTATTTATGTATAAGTATAAATAAAGACCACTAAAAAAACCATCGAGTTCGATGAATGGTGAAAAAAGTAGATCTTGTTGAATATTTGTAGTGAAAACAGACAAAGCTATGTATATAGTTAATTAATTGAATCAATCGTTACTTTGTATAATAACAATTACCACTTCTTCTTCTTCAACCATAACTACCATAAATTGATAATAAATATGTAGGTGTTAAAATTATGCCCAAGAGTTTAATCACTGATTACTTTCTGCTTCCGTATACCAAGTACCTACAATGCAATATGCCATTAAACGCTTAGCAAACCACGAACCGAATTTTAGTTGGGGACTTTTGTACATTTTTCTCATCAAAATACTTTCAGTCACACTCGTACACCGCCGGTTATAATCTGTTTTACCGTTACCGGGATAAATCTTTCCAGAAGCACGTAAGTAAATTAAATAAATACACTGACAAAATCCTTGCAAAGTTGTATAAAGTCACACGTTATTTTTGCTCCCAGTAGTCCATTTCGCTTCTGCGTAGTCATTGTTCTTAGGCAACTATGTCTTATTATGCCACGGCCTCAGGGCAGAGTCCCCTTTGGTCCTCCGCAAATATTCCATATAATCATTCGCTTTTAATTATTATTGCCGCAGTGGCGAAGTTTTGTTTGATGTATTGATTAAAATCGTGTTTGTGTTGAAGTGCCCGTGGTCGAGTCAATAGATATGAGGGCGTTTTGCTGGGGGATTGACAGACGAAGAAGTGGCGATTATGGATTCGTTGATAGAATTACTTGTATATTTATTACAACATGTTGAGTTAAATTGAGTACCTATGTACTATAGGTGTTATTCTAGTGGGACTTTGAAGGGGTTGTTATTTATTTACACACATTGTTTATAAATACTAGTGTCCGACCGAAGTTTCGGTTGGTTTCGGCATAAAAATCATGTTTTGTGCCCCATCTTCGCGTACCATTAGGCGTGATTGTGGTCAAATGCAAGTTTAATTTCCACAAAAAAGAACTTAACACAAAACTACAATGAGGTTCAAATATTGTAATTTAAAATCGATGACTCATTTATTTTAATCGAGAATTGCTCATGTTTTGGACTAATTCGTAGTCCTTATTCCCGGAGCGTTGGCCTCTTGAAATTTTTAACGCAATATCCACTTCGATACGTGAGTTATCCGTCCGTTTTAGTTGACAAAAACTTTGTACATATATTGTACCTTCTATAAAAAGTGTGAAAGTTTATTTATGTTCTGTAAAATATATCATTGCCATTTCAGCAGCTCGTGATGTCGTAGTGTGGCAATTAAAATAAATTTTGGTATGCAAAAATGCTACAAACTGACTGAGAAAATGAAATCACATTAGATTATTCAAATCAGTATGAAACATTGAGTTGTGGGAACGTAAGATACCTTTATGAGCGGACCCTTGTCGGAAAAGCGCCGTGTTAACAAAACAAGCATTGTTTAAAGATCTGTTTTCATAGTCCTCAGACTCTACAGTACTCAGTTTAGTACAGTAAAACAGTTAGAATCTTATTTAAAAAAATCGGATAAATTATTGCATGAATTCACGTGTGTAATCGTTTATAGACTCTAATTATTAGAGTCTGCTGCAGATTATACGTTATATCTTTCGTTTCAACAAATACAAAAAAGTTATGTTATTAATTAGTGACCTAGAACAGTTTCCTAGATTTAAATGTAGCATACTTCAAAAACTTTTTTTTAAGACTTATTAGGCAAAAATGTAGAGTCTATAAAATATAATCGTGCCTCGTCAAGTTATTATGCTATTTAAATAATAATACACAAATGAAAACAGATTTTAAATTTGAAGTATTAAACATCTGATTTCCTCTTTATTGAGACATTGTTTTACGCAATTCGATCGTTACCTTCACGACACACCATGAAAATTAATTAAAAGTTGAGTTGACAATACTGTTTCAAATTGTAAAATGATCAACAGTTGCGTTCGTCGGGCTAACAGTTGCTTTATTTTGATGAGAAGTACTGTTCTCACACTATCGAGTATGGTATGGTTTCGACATTACAAAACGCGCATCCTCTTCAAGTATAAAAGCGCTTTTCGTGAAGCTCGTGTTGGCGAAAGGGTAGCCTACAAAAGGCTTTTTAAAATACTTTCGTCATGCGTATGTATAATGAAAACACCCGCTGTTCTTAATAAGCATTCGGCATACTGTGTGGTTGCCGAGTAATTATTTTGAATACGTATTTTGCTATGGGTTTTCCGTTTTATATGTGCGGCCATTCACTTGGAATGAATGGGCGGAGATAAAGTTTTTGTTTTGTAATGATAATTAAAATTTCCTTTGTAAGCTTTGTAAGTACAGTCTAGTTCAAAAGTAGCTGAAGCGAACACTTTAGTGCCTTGTCACTTTCAGATATTTGGAATATGTCATACTATTTGTAGCTGTTTACTGCGGCAAGGTAGTAACGTGTTCAACTACTTTTAAGCTTGAATTACCAACATGTATAATTAATGTTTTGAGTTTTTTGTTTAATTGTAGATAGGTACTGATCAAAAATCGATCTATGGATCTGAGCCTTTAGTGTAAGTTTTAGGCACGACAAACACTTCACAACAAGCACTTCTCGAACACGTTCGCCTTAACGTTTCAATTACTATGGGAAAATGAACAGCGCCACAAGCGGAACGAAACGACAACTAAAGTTTCTCATAGTAGGTATTTGACATTTTAACGCAAACGCGGTCGAGACGTATTTTGTGACCAAAAACCTACACTAAGCATACTGAGCCTCTAGTGTAAGTTTTCACACGAACAAACGTCTCGAACGCATTCACGGAAACGTCTCAATTACTATGGAAAATTTGGCAGCGCCACTTGCGGATCGAAACGGCAATAAACTGTTCTCATAGTATTTGATATTTTAAGGCAAACGCTTTCGAGACGGTGTTCTGTGACTGAAAACTTGACACTAAGCATACTGGTACTAAATACTTTTCGGAATACGTGAAATTATAAGGTTATCGGTTTGATTCAATATCCACTATACTGTGTATTTCATCATCATCTCCAACCTATGTAAGTCCCACTGCTGGGCACAGGCCTCCTCTCAGCATGAGAGGGTTTGGGCTATAGTTCCCACGCGGGCTCAGTGCAATGCGGATTGGGAACTTCACACACACCCATTGTGAATTGCTTCGCTGATGTGTTCCTTCACCGAAAAGCTCATGGTAAATTTCAAATCAAATTTCGCATATAAATTCCGAAAAACTAAGTGCGAGCCCGGGATTCGAACCCACGATCTTAACACTTAACAAATTTTAACAAATAACCTTGTGCACACATGGCGTATGTTTACCCCCGATCGCATAAAACTATCCCAGAGGAATCAGTTGCAATTTCAAAAACATCCGGATAAAGGAATACGAATATTATAAGCAGGTAATAAAACTGCCTCTTCAAGCTCCAGACGCTACTAATGCTTCACTTTTATTACTCTACGATACAATAGTTTGCAGAACGCCGTAACAATTTAATATGGCTTAGGCGACTTAAGGATGTATACATAGCTTTGTATGTCTTAAAAAATAAGCAATACAGTGTCCATTATGACGATTCAATCTGATAATACGGTGTGCCTTCAAATGAATCTTGAATACGAATACTTTTACAAGTTCGAATTGTGATCAAAGGCGTCTCTAGCCCTTGTGGCGCCCGTGTGCAACCAGTACCCTGGCGCCATAACACGGGCGCAGGGTCCTTGAGAGCGCCGGCGCTGTGTGCGACGCATCTTTGGAGGTGTCGCATTAGAGGGCGCTCGGCGTCCCCTTAGACCCGGCGCCTGGTGCGCCGCACACCCTGCACCATAGGCAAAGACGCCTCTGATTGTGATGCGTGGTCAATATGAAGCCAATCGGCGTAGATTCTTGTCGAGTTTGCAATGTAAGCAGAATTGTCACTTGTCTCCGACTATAATTGTCGAGAAGTGAAATAGGGGCCAGTTGGGTTAGCTTGACTAAACAAAACACCCTTGCAAATATTTTTCAGGATTTTATAGTTGTAGTTGATAAAAAAAAGCCGTGGCAGCCTAGTGGTTTGACCTGTGGCCTCTCAAGCAGAGGGTCGCGGGTTCGAATCCCGGGCTCGCATCTCTGAGTTTTTCGGAATTTACGAGTATGTGCGAAATTAAATTTGAAATTTACCATGAGCCTTTCGGTGAAGGAAAACATCGTGAGGAAACCGGACCAATCCTAATAAGGCTTAGTTACCCTTGTGGGTTGGAAGGTCAGATGGCAGTCGCTTCTGTAAAACTAGTGCCTACGCTAAATCTTTGGATTAGGTTGTCAAAGCGGACCCCAGGCTCACTGAGCCGTGGCAAATGCCGGGAAAAACGCTAGGAAGATGATGATAGTTGTGGTTTATAAATGTTTCCATACATTATTGGCCGTTATGAAAAAAGTGATTTAATTTTGAATCAAATATTAAGATGAAACCTTAACAGGAATGTTCAATCGAACAAACCCAACTCTCTGCTCGAACATACTGGAACAATTAATAGACCTTGTATACTCAGATCAAATAAAAAAACCGATTGTCTGTAAAGTCTGTTTACGGACGATTTATGTGATAACGTCATAAAGAAATCAAACTGCCATCTCTGACGTCGCGCGAGAAGATCGTGCCTCTCTATCGCTTGTTCCGCGCTCTCGCTTGCACACTCTGACGTCACGCTGAACGTGACAATGAGTCATGCTTTTTCGTGAGTGCATCGATTTATAAGACGTTATCACGTCAAAAATACAGACGGAGTTCCGCAAACAGAAAAATGTGTGGCCGATTTAAACAAAGTCTCGCCTGATGCGCGTGTGCGCAGTTCAGCCTAGCAGTGAATAAAGTGCGAATATTAGGCGCGCGGCAAAGCGTAGGTAGTTTAAAACGATCATATAAAGCTTCGCAGAACGTCGTCTTCACTGTTATCATGTATTTACAAAATAAATAATATTTCGGTACATTATATAATTGACCTCTGCTGGAATACAAAAGGTATAAAGTCATATACAGACAATCAACGAGCAGCGCCGTCATCCGCACCTCATCAAAATATCGCGTTACACAAATTCATTCCGCCGGCCAATTATACGAGGGCGCTCATTTTCCGTCTCATTCCCCCGCGTAATCACGTGATGATTTTGACAGTTGCGCTACCCGGCTTACCCCCAACGGGGTAAGAGTGGAGTCTGGTTACGACGAATGTTCGTTCATGAACTATATTTTAATCATAATCATAATCATAATCTTAATCATAATCATAATCGTTTATTTGTTAACATAGGTAAACATTTAGACAAATATGACAGGTCACTTCTAAATGATGATGTATCACTATGTTGCGCCATAACATAAGGCATACAAATAGCTACAGCTCGACATGCAGCATGCTTCTTACATATTAACTATATCTACTACAACTAACATAAGTTCTCCTCAATACAATAAATTAAAGTTGAAATATTAATAATTAAAATCGATTTGTATTAATAAAACAATTAATATGTCACAAACTACAACTAAAGAATTACATCACAGTTTCCCCGAAAACGTTTCGAGTTTTCGAGGTAAAGTTGATCATTGTAAACCGGACAGTGAGAGTCCGACTTGCGTACTGTATGTACCTACGCACCGTACATTACCAATTATGTTAGAATTTTGTTATGTATAAATTCTGTGACCTGAAATAAAATTTATTCTGGAAAATTTAGACCTACTAAATATTCTTGTTTCATAACCACAAGTTTATAGCATAAAACTCACGTTTTTGTTTCATTTAATTGTTTTCATGACTATCATTTTGTTTAATACCTACATAATTATGTATAGCAGTCATGAATTTTATTTTAAACATCTGCTATAAACGAGTGTGTTATAAAAATGTTATATAGTAACGATAAGCATTTGTTATATTATTTAGGTATACGTATTATTAAGAAAGCCCGCAGTATTGAGTTGGCAGTTCATTTTGTTGCATACTTACTTATTAAAAGATGCCTCTAACTTATATCGACAGCCTAATCACTTAGCCTTGATTATCAATTATTTTAAAGTCTATTCAATGCTAAGCTTAATTTTTTTTAAAAAAAAACAAGGTAAATCACAATTTTTTAAATAAATTGACCCTGATTATACTCCATTCGCCCAGAGGAACTCTTCCCTAACAACGCAGACAAAATGCGCTCACCGAATGCAAATGTCACTCGTTAACATGCATTGCGTGAACTCGCCCGTCTAATTAGGATCACTCACTTGACACGATCTCGAGGCGCAATTTTCATAAGACCAATGATATCTGGTATCATTGCTATTATGAAAATTGTACCTCATTAGCATTCATGTCGGAAGTAGTTCCGGCTAAATAGTACAATGGGAAGAAAATGACTGCAATTTAGTTTTAACAGAGTTGAGATATGTATTAAATTTTTGACAGTTGACTGTTTGCTTTTCAAAGTTCTTGTCACGTTTTTTACTTAGATTTCCTTCATACTCATGCTATTTTTACTATGCTTTCATATTATGTACCTAAAGAGCATTGATGACTATGCAATAATCACTTTGATTCGATGAAAGTCTCTTAAGCTGGTGGTAAGCTTGTTTGAAAATGTTTTTTTTTAGTGAGAAGAATAATTTTTAATCTGTCTGCGGGTTATCAAACTTTGTAGAAATAACATTTGTGAAACAAAATGTAAAAAAATAATAATGTCACTCTTCCGACATTAACACAATACAAAATTTACGCGATTATAATTTCTTAACCACCAAATACCTTACTAAGAATTAGAATTCTTTCTTCTTCTTATTTTTGTAACTTAAAGGTTCAATATTAAAAGCAATAGAAATATCGCAGTTGAAAAAAAGTCACACAATATTAATATTTCAGTGCACAAGTTTCGAGAATAAATTTCTCTCGGTTGCGAAATTTAAAATTGCCGCCGCAAAATAGTATTGCGAGAATTATTTAGATATGGTTTAGAATTTATTGAAGTGGCTGCAGGGGACCGAAGGCAGTTAAATTAGTTCTTCAAGCATCTGGGATCGACGGAGCAAGTTCTCCCTCGGAGCATTCGCAGCGAAACGGGCATACATTAAAAGTTTACCGACGAAATATCAACATTCGCGAAAAAGACAATTAAAAGAATAAATTCAGATGTGTATGGGTACTATGGGTTCTTGTATTGCTTCTTGAGGTTGACACGTGAAGTATTTGTATAAATAAAACATGATAACACTTGTAAGTACACAATGTTTCAATAATGGTCCGCATTGGAACAATCGTATTGCCTAGCAAGCAGTCAATGACATTAATGTATGTAGGTACTTATGTAAAACTCTCTATTGCATATAAGTCAAATAAAAAGCGTGACGAGGCGCAGCATAAATAAATGAGTGACTACTTGTCAGTGGTACAGTGTTCTGTACTTAGAGTCAAAATAGACCTACAAATTCCCGTGGGTGCCGTAAAAGGCGACGGAGAACCTGAAAATTAAATGAGGGTGGTCAGCAGCGTTCTCTATTTGCCAACTTACTCCAGTATGAAGCAAAACTGTGGAAAGCTACCGTACTAGCCTAAGAAATTCATCGTAAGCAGCAACTACCACGACTAGTTTGTAAAGAGTGTAGCTACTTCGAAGAAGTGAGTTATTACCTAAATATTAGTGTTGCCGTCTCCGAATTGGACGGTACCGTTCTAGAGCGCAAGAGCACTTTAAACTATTAGATCAAAATAATTGATTTTAGCGTCTATCATCCGTACCATAAGAGGCCATACCTAATCTACATTTTCAAATACATTGTAATAGAGATACGCAATGTTAAACCAACCAGCGTATCTTGAGCTTTGTTTTGTTGCGAGCCGTTTTGTCCTTGATGTTGTTAAAGGCATTAAGTCGGTGTAGAGAGCTCGCTTTAGACTGGTCGGTGTTGTAGTGTTAAGGTACTTGGTTGTCAGGGTATGTAATCGAGTTTAGCAACAGAAATGAAGGGCCTCATGCTATCTGGAACAGGTAATTACTTTACGCATCAATTGCTTTCCGTACTGTTGAAGCTAATCTAATAGTTTGGTAATTGCAAATAGCTCAAAGAGATAAGTCGCGTTTCATTATCTTTTATGTCGTTACTATCTCGAACGTTTACCAAAACACGACCTCGGTTAATCGGTCACAGTAAATTCAAGTTTTTGTTAAGAGTTACATAAAAAGTTAGGAATTACAACATACATACATACATACATACATACATAAATCACGTCTTTATTCCTTAAATTATTGGCATCATTGAGAACTACAACTAACCTAAACATAAACGATTAGAAATAAAACCTAAAAATTAATATCTAAATTTGAACTCTTTGGCGGGGTTGACTTGCAAGAAACGATTTCACCCGAAAAATCGATACCTACGTGTATATTTTCAGGTCAAATAAAAACTAGTAAATCTTGCCATTTTTGCTATATTGACAAGTCATTTATGAAACCGCTGGATTGTTGTATCTTACAGTACAGAAACTGAACCAAATCTGGCGCCATTAGAGCGATGCGAGAGTTGAAAAAAAAACCAAAAAATCTATTTAACATCAAAAACCGAGCACGCTGACTGCACATTTAACTACACGGAACACGATACTAGTATGTATAGTATTATCTTTAATTTTCTACGAGCACATGCGTCAATTAATTTAACTATAATCAATTAGCACGACTTTATTAAGTAGGGTCTGCCGAGGCGACTGCACAAAGTGGCCTTCGGGTCCGGCCACGTGGTCGGCCCTTCGGTTATTATAATTAACTATAAGAGGAAGTGACCTCTAGGGCTTTGAGGGTAACTTCGTCATAAGTACTGTGACTGACAAAAGGGTTTCGCGCGGGGAAGCGAGAACATTCGATGTAGGGTTTTGCGTCGGTGACAACGTATTACGCAGCGTTGTGGTGAATTTGGCACTAGAAATGTAAGAAAGATAATGACAATAAAATTCTCAATAAGAAAATAACATTAGAAAAGGTGATTTTAGTAGGTTTGATTTAATTTAATTAGACATAACTTACCTATGAAGAATATTAACTGAATGGTTATATAGAACCATTATAAGTCGGCGACGATGCGACCAGTTTCGGTCTAAGCAGACCTTTTGTTTTTCCGAGTTGCACCTATCAAAGACTGAATTTCAGTATTTTATCGTGGGCAAATTCCACTGCAATTAACAAAGTAATTAATAAGTATGATCTGATTAAGAAATAATAATTTTCGTAATTAAATGATACCTCCAGTAAAAAATACACATTGAAAAATAGTTGTCAATAAATAGATGTTAACAAAAAGATTCGATAACATTTCAAACACTGTCTTGTGCGTTTGGTTGTACCAGAACCATTTGTGGATATTGATGGCTACAAGACAAAGGACTTAAGAAGATGTTAGTAGTTTGGAAGATTATAAAGGATGCTTAAGTTTTAGCTCAGTAATGGTCATGGACATAAGAGGCATTACATAAATAGCAGGCTATCAAACTCATAGGCTTACCATTTATAGCAACAGAGGTTATAAATCTCTAAAAGGTGAAATGTAATTCCGGTCAATGTAAAACCGGTCAAGTGCTACAATACAATACAATACAATAACTCTTTATGAACACCACAATATAACAATCAAAACAGAAAAAAGGTATACAGAAGTAATAAGGTAACAATAGGTATTCGCTGAATAGTATTCAGAATCTCGCACTGGGGGTTGTACGTATTTAATCGACCTGCACAATCTAACTAATATTATAAACTAGCTTCTGCCCGCGACTTCGTCTGCGTAGAATTATCAATTGACATAATGTTAATTGCTATCCCGCGGGAACTTTACAATTTTCCAGGATAAAAGGTAGCCTATGTTCTAATCTGGACTACCAGCTATCTCTGTTGCAAATTTTATCCAAATCCGTTTAGTCGTTCAAGCGTGAAGAAGGAACAAACATACACACTCACTCACATCGTCACTCACAACCTTTCGCATTTATAATATTAGTAGAATGCGAAAGTTTGGATGGATGGATGGATTGGTGTTTGTTTGTTACTCAATCACGCCAGAACGGGCCAACGCATCTGGATGGAATTCGGCACATAGATAGAGAAAAGTCTGGAGTAGCACATAGGCTACTTTTTATCCCGGATAATTCCCGCGGGATAGCGATAAACGCATCCTTTGCATACAAAGTCGCGGGCAACAGCTAGTTTAAGTATAAATTTGGTACACAAGGAAGTAATTTTATTACCTAGTTCCATTGGTCAAGACAAGACGGACTCATCCCTTGGGTGTCGCAAAAGACAACTACATGTACACACAGCAAAACTATTCGGTATGCACCCTAGTTGTCCATGTGTGTCATTCTATACACACATCCGCACCTATCCGCTGCCTTAGTTACACACACAACAAAATGGTTTTGTATCCACACGAGTATTCACACTAACATGGCCTATGTGTGCTGATTGTGTTCTCTGACTACCTTCACATATCTCTTATTGTATAGGTTATTGTTATTCAAACGATTTTGCTCAATGGAACAATAATTTCGTCATTAATAATATGAGCGCGGTGGCTCAGTCGTACTGTTTAGGACTATGAATGTTAAAGACCTCGGTTCGAATCTTGCTCAAATGTGTCTATTTTGTATTTTTTTTTTCAATTTATAACTATCTCAAAACCAAATCATGACTACTTCAAACAAGAAAAAAAGAAAGTAAAAGAACAAAATAAGAAAATAAAATCATTGTTTCAAATTGTTTATTACAACATTTAAGTAATTATTATTACCATAAGACTATAACTAATTAAATGAAGAAGGACAACATTTATTCGTAAAACAACACACACTATAGTGACCAGTATGATTTTAGGTTAATTAAAAATTTCTGTTACAAACATAATTTAAAATTACAATACAAATGGTAAATTGAATGCACACCACAAAAGGGCTATTTTTAAGATGTAATTTATTCGAATTAACAAGGGTTTTGAAAAGAGTATCATTTATAAGAATTTCCGATTTATTAAGTTTACTTAAGTCTGAGAAAGATGAACGAAACGTTTTATTTGTCGAGAAATAAAGTCAGTGTTGAAATGAATCGACATGTTAAATGACAGCCATTAACAATAACATCATTGCACACTGGATTAAATCTCCACTTTCAAGTGACTAAGCTACCTAAATTTGCTTTGGATTTTATATCAGATGGATCCCAGTTAATAACAGTTAAGGAATCTTGTTGGGTGCTCAGCCAGTCTTTGACTATGACACAATAACATTGTTATGCACGAAATAGGTCACACATCACTTTTTTTTAGCACTGTTATTACGACCCCCAACCCACTAACTCACAAATCCCATGGATGACATCCAAGCACTTTTCGCCACAAAATTTTTCGTCCATCTTTTTCAGACGTAAATGGTTTTTCATCACTAAAAATCAATACATTATTATTGTCAATATCAATACAGTATCATTCTGTTTCTTCTATGCTGGCTGATCCGTTGAAGTATTTTTTTTTTGCTGGTTTACGAGTTACGACAATGCTATCCTGCAACATGCAGATGAAGTCGCACACAACGTAGGTAACATTGTCTCTCGTTGATGTGAAATAGGTCCCTTTAGCGTGTGCGGCAACTACTTATGTCAAATGGCGTGAAGATGAGACCGGTCAAGTGCTACAATACAATACAATACAATAACTCTTTATGAACACCACAATATAACAATCAAAACAGAAAAAAGGTATACAGAAGTAATAAGGTAACAATAGGTATTCGCTGAATAGTATTCAGAATCTCGCACTGGGGGTTGTACGTATTTAATCGACCTGCACAATCTAACTAATATTATAAACTAGCTTCTGCCCGCGACTTCGTCTGCGTAGAATTATCAATTGACATAATGTTAATTGCTATCCCGCGGGAACTTTACAATTTTCCAGGATAAAAGGTAGCCTATGTTCTAATCTGGACTACCAGCTATCTCTGTTGCAAATTTTATCCAAATCCGTTTAGTCGTTCAAGCGTGAAGAAGGAACAAACATACACACTCACTCACATCGTCACTCACAACCTTTCGCATTTATAATATTAGTAGAATGCGAAAGTTTGGATGGATGGATGGATTGGTGTTTGTTTGTTACTCAATCACGCCAGAACGGGCCAACGCATCTGGATGGAATTCGGCACATAGATAGAGAAAAGTCTGGAGTAGCACATAGGCTACTTTTTATCCCGGATAATTCCCGCGGGATAGCGATAAACGCATCCTTTGCATACAAAGTCGCGGGCAACAGCTAGTTTAAGTATAAATTTGGTACACAAGGAAGTAATTTTATTACCTAGTTCCATTGGTCAAGACAAGACGGACTCATCCCTTGGGTGTCGCAAAAGACAACTACATGTACATACATACATACATATCATCACGCCTCTTTCCCACAGGGGTAGGCAGATACTACTTTGTTCCACTTGCTGCGATCCTGACATACCTCTTTCGCTTCATCCACATTCATCAATCTCTTCATAAATGCTCGCCGGTTTCGGGTACTCTTGACCTGGCATTTTTCCAAAACTTTTCTCTTTTCCAAAAGACAACTATACTTGATGAAAGATGACTGATGAGGTGTAGAAGACAAGAGATCACCACACTACTTTCCCGTTAAAGTTAAACAAAGGATTTCTCTCGAAGGTTCTCTCGCAACTCATCTGCAATCCTCTAGTGTTGCGAGGCGAGTATCCCTGGGTGACAGGCATTGCTCACTTACCATCAGGTGACCCACTTGTTTGTTTGTCTTCTACACATACACGTAAATCACGTCTTTATCCCTTATGGGGTAGACAAAGCCTAAGGTAACAATACCTAAAGGACGTTTAGCATGGTTGTGTTCGTATAAGTGGAAAGAGGGATCAAAATAGTAATGGGTTGCTAGCCGCATCGCCTATAACATTATTCATATGCCCATTCGCTTGCCTTCTATACGTACAAAAACAACTAACTACCCATACTGGAAATGGTTCGAAATTCACTTGCAGCATTTAAAACAATAAAAATGCGAACTGAAAGGATATGATAAATTTAGAAGAAGCTAGATCACTCTCTGTAAACTGTGTCATGTAACTTGTAATTAGCCCTAACACAGGCCTCGGTTTATTTGGGCTGTTATTGCACACTAATCTCTAAACGTTGTCAGGACCAATGTGTAATCTTAAGTAAAAAAGTGAAATGTGGATTTAATTTAGTATTATATAATTACTAGCTGTTGCCAGCGACTTCGTCTGCAAAGAATTCGTTTATCGCTATCCCGCGGGAACTACGCAATTTTCCGGGATAAAAAGTAGCCTATGTGCTATTCCAGACTTTTCTCTATCTACGTGCCGAATTTCATCCAGATCCGTTGGGCCGTTCTGGCGTGATTGAGTAACAAACAAACAAACATCCATCCATCCATCCATCCATCCATCCATACTTTCGCATTTATAATATTAATTAATTAATTAATAATTAATAATTAATTAATAAGTTAGATAAGTTAGATTATAATAGGTACTACCAACTATTCTCCCATGGATACGATTATTTATTTTAACTATTGTTGCATGATCGATTTCACCTTTACTATTTTACTTTGTTCTTGTGTATAATCTGTCTGTATCGCTAAGCGAATTGTTATACTGAGCCTTTTTTTATATGCATATCGCCGAAGTCGGAGAAACTCAAACTCAGTCCCCCAAGACACAGGTCTTTGCCTAGTTTGGGGGGTCGGAATTTTTGACACTTCATATATGACTTCTCGGTACATCTGATAGTCCCGTAAGTACTGTAACTTGCTTGTTTTTTGATTGTACAGTAATACATTTTTATTAATATTATTATTATTAAAATAAATTTAATGTTGAATTAATAAATAAATAAATAAAATAAATACAAAAGCTTCAGTCTTTATTTTTCAGTCCCTGTGATTCCCATTCCAGCCCAGTCCAAACAACAAACTATAAGAAAATTGACATGATCAAGTATTCTTGCGACGCACGCTCTTCGTTAGGACAGGCCCCTTACCTGCACTGCATATGTTAGCCGTGTTTTACACAAAACTAACGTTTCACTGGTTTTTAGGGGCTGGAATAAAAATTTTCAACGACATTTTTTTTTCAAACGTCAACTTGGTAAGTAAAAGCCTTAGAGTAAGAGTTCTGATATAAATTATGAACTACTAACTGTATTTCGCGACTTTGTCTACGGAGAATTCGTTTATCGTACGCCCGCGAACACTATGCTATTTTCCAGGATGAAAACTATCCTATGTCCATTCCCGGGACTGAAACTATCTCTTTGAATTCACTATGTCCTTATACAACTCTATCTCATACGGGGTAGATAGAACCTAAGGTAACAAGACCTAAAGGCCCGTTTAGCATGATTGTGTGTGTATAGATGGAAAGTGGAATCAAAATAGTAATAGGTTGCTAGCCGCCTCGCCTATCAAAAGTACGTCGAAGTATGTACATGTATTACGATGTCTTACGTTTGATATGTCAAAATTTTAGCAACGTAAAATTCGAACGGAACCCCTGTTGCAAAACACTTAGTACGCTTTTGTTTATTTGTTACGGGTTGACGTACGAGCCCGCTAAATCGAATTTCCTTTGATTCTACGGGAACGCAAACAGAAAACAAAAGAATGAACAAACAGTTTTTAAAACTATGCGGACCGTCTACAAACTGTTAAGTGACCATGTTAAGCTAGTAGCAAATACGTATTTACAGGGCTTGCTACAACATTTTATTTAAACCGACTTTTGCTTGTATTTGCAATGGCTGCTATAACTAGCTAAGCTATACAGCTAAAATTAGTCGAAAATATTGCAATGAGCTTAACTTTTTTAGTTTCATTTAGGAACTAGGATGCTTGGCTGGCATTTGATTTAATAAACGTAACCCGATCAGTGGCTACGACAATTAGGAATACATTGCTGGCTTTAAGAGTTCAGTGTTAACCGGTGCTACATATTGGGTAAGGAATCTACATCGAATTGTGAGTGTGACCCGTCGCCTGTCACGTTTACGAAATAGGGAATAGAAGACAGAGTTCTTGATATGAAGTAGATGTTAATATCTCAACTGCTGGCACTCTCAGTATGAAAACAATGTGTGTATGTAAATTGGACAAGCCGCAAGATCTATGTGTATGGCCTTCTGTCGGTCACTAAGTACAAATGGTTAGGGCGTCTACGGCATACTGTAATAATCATAAATCCAGTCAAATGGTGCCAAAAGATTCGATAAATCTCTAAGATGTCTCCATTAATACTGATTACACCTTGATAAGCAAGACAAAGGGTTTAAGTTAATATCTCAGCCCTTTCAACCCTCATGACTATTAATGTATGTCATTACAATAATTGCTCTGAGACGTCCCGAGACTACGGTCATTCAAATAATTGGAGAGGTTTTCTTAATGAGAACTTCTTTCTTATAATAAGAAATTAATAATTAAGTTTCAGCTATTTCAATTAAGACGAATAATGATTCCAAGTAAAGTAGGTAGGCACTTAATGCTCCGTTAAATTTGTATGTTAATCGAATTTAATGAAAAAGAAAACTAAATTATCATCAAGACGTATTCATATCAATTTGCTATCAAAGCGAATAGAGACGATATCCAGATCCATCTAGTCCGAATGCATTTACAAATTCTATGGAAAGTAAATTCTTAATAACTCGTCTAGACCAAACATTGGAGCGAGCGATTTTTGCTGCGGCAATCCCAAGTTTTCCACTCAAAGAGCCACCATTGATCGGCAAACGTTTTATTGGTTGTTGTTGGTGCAAGTTCAGCGAATTCATTCCTCTTGTTTAGACTCAATCACATTCAACATCATAAAACGGAAAATAAAAACTATAATGAACCAACTTCGTCTTAGCAAATATTTGCTCGTCTGGAAGGCGCAATAATGACTGGAGTTCTGTAGCGCCAGCTCCGCAGAACTTTGGCGCAAATGAGTTAGGTTTGCTGAAACGACTCATATTTTGTTCACCGATGTACTGGGGGATATTAAATTAATTTCGCTTCGTTGGCGCGCTCATTCAATATCCTATTCCAAACCGGTTTAGTTTATTAATACTTTTGCTCTTATTTTACGATTTCATTATTTTTATATCTCTTGCTGTTACACTGAAAAAAATATTTAACCAAACTACTTCGACTATTTCATCAATAACTATAATTCGTTAGCGTTAACTATAAGGCGTTATTAAAACTTTTTTAAGTTACAAGCTGACGAAAGTTCGGTTTAATTTGGCAAATTTTTTTTTTTAGTGTATAAACATTAAAAAGCGCTCTTTTTTGAAATAAACTTAGCCAGTGTTGACTGAACTTTGATCAGAATGATCAGTGTCGTGTTCATCGGGCGCGCTTCAATCTCCCTCTGCCTTTGTTCCTCTGAAAGTACGTATCTCACCATTAAATAAAGCCAAGCTGCTCAACGGAGAGCCGCTCTCAAACGATCCCCAGATTTGCATGTAATTATCATTTTTGATTCGCTCTTCTTTTGTGTAAATACTCTCTAAAAGGTAACGCCGTAAATGACATAATGCTGCGAAAGATATGCTGAATTTTTTATGCCCTTATACGATCTTGAGAGCGCGTTTTACATCTCCGCTTTAGCGTTTAAATACGCCTCAGTGGGTATTACCTTTAGGGATTTTTGCCTAAATAAATTATTACATTTGACTAAGAACACGTTTTAATGAATTTTGAGCGGGTGTGCGGTGAAAAGTAATACGATTTCCCATTTCATTTTGTTGCTTTTACGACATGAAAGGGAATTCATTTGGAGGTTGACAACCGATACACATTTAAAATGGATATATTAAGATATAGGTACCTAATAAACATCTATATCCTATTCCAAAGGAGACTGTATAAAATAACATCATTCACAAAATGGTTCTTTGTCTTTGATACTAGATAGGCTTTATTCTAAATAAGTGACAAGTATTTTAAAATATAGCTCCAAGTTGAGTTGAAGTGTGCCCCTGTCAACAATTTTTTTGTAACTTTTACAGTCAAACACCATTTCCTCCAGTCAATAACGCACGTTACACCAACTTTGACATTTGACGTAGACGTCATTGTTAAAAGGTGGCGTTGTGTTTGACACGAAAATTGTTTACTCGAAATAAAATAGGGCGTAAAATTCGTTCCGAAGAAGCGAAATTTGATTTGATATGAAATTTTTCCTATATGCCACCAAAGTTTACGTAAACAAATGCATAAAGCTTTATAGTATTAGTGCAGATCGTTTTTAAATATGAGATGAATTTATTACGTTTCTGAATTTTGTTTGACTCAAGAAAGCAAAATTCACTGAAGAATTAACAACGAAAATCTAATTTCTCAAAGCATTCTCATTCTTCGTCAAAGTTACATTATTACTGTAGTATTATAAATGAAATACTAATTTATATTTGCTTTGTCGAATGCAATCTAGAAACAGTAATTGAAAAATATTCAGTCACCTCTTATTTTCTTTTTGGCTTGATAAATTAGAAAATTAGAATTCGCAATGTACTTACATTAATCTTGTTAGTTACTTATCTTGATATTGTTTTGATGTCTTGGTGAACTTAATGTATACTAATAATTATTTTGAAATATAACTTGTTGATAATATCGTATCCAATATTAATTTCACTTTGGTGATGGCGATAAGTTGGTAAATGAATGAAAAACTTAACTGGGTACATAAACAAGCTTTTTAATGTTTTTTTCTTCTCACCGAGCGAGATTTCTTATCGCTCACCAATTTTTTTTACTTTATACATAAATATAAGTGTTTTTTTGCTGAATTTGTATTATAAGTGCGTAAAAATTAAGAGTTTTAGCTGTTAAAGTCTTGATAAGATTATTGTTTAGTCTGACGTTTGCAGATACTTTGTTCGAACCACCTCGATATATAAAGTTTTATTCTAAGGTTACCCAGGGTTATAGTAGCTATATACGTGGTAGAAATTACAAAAGCCTTAGTCATTAATCTTACGGTTTCATGTGTAAAGAGATTATGATTTATTTAAGTTAACTTAAATAAGAACACTTAACTTTAATAATGGTTTAGTTTTGAGCTTAAAGGCGCAATTTTTCATAAATAGACACAATATAGATGATAGATGATTTCACAATATAGATGGTATATAGGTCAATCACTAGTTACTGAACTGCATTCAGTAGCATTAAACCCATAGCTACAATGACCCTGGTTCACCTTACTCATTTATTTGTCGCCTATGACGCATAGAGCAATAGATTTAGTATCATGGCTCTTAAATAATAAACAATACGGCTGCATCGTCAGCGGTGAAGGAAAACTTTATTTCATACGATTTCCTTCCGAAAATCAACGCTTTATTGAACACCACTGAACAAATCTATTATTTATGATACTTGTAAGGTTTCTGAAACATAGCGACACAAAGCAACATTATCACTTCGGGGGGAACAACCAGACACAGTTTCAAACAGCAGGAAGAAAAGTTTTTCTTTATTATGATTCTTACTAACCAGTTTTTTTAAGTATAGATAGTAGTTATTTAATTCCTTTTTTTACTTCAGTAATATTTATTAACCTCATTAACCTGTCCCCCGTATTCGTATTTCAAATACAGTAGTTTGCTGAAAGAGATAAAGACGGTGATAATATATTATGTATGTAGTTTTCTAGCTGAGCCATGATTCACATTCCTGGGAACATAGTATTTATATATGTAACTCTTACATACTTACCTGTAAAAAGTAAATTATAAAGTGACGGCTAAGATCAAACAAGTGACAATAATTCTAAAAACTGTTGAAATGTATTCTTTCATCGTTTGTAATGACCAGAGTATTTTTTCTCAAATACATTCTTTCGTGTACAATTTGTTCTTTGTACCTATTAATATCCAAATTAATGAACACACTTACAACCTGATATCGTTCACACGCTGTGTAAAAACTCAAGAGGAAGCACAACGTCAAAATGGAAAAGGCAAATTTTCCACACGATATGCCCACAGCCCGCGTTGACAGTGTACGTGTTACTTTTAACAAAGGGCCAATCCATGTGAAATGACAGAGGCTGACAGCCTCCCAAACGACCGGCGAACATTATCGCAAAATACCCTTAACTGGATTCGTTCATATAATATTCATGACGCGGTGCGATCTTTCAAAAATTGACACCTTTTTGCAGGGGTGAGGGACCCTCGGTCGGTGGAAACGAACAAGTTTTTTGTATCAGACGGTGAATAAATTTAGGTGGACACAATAGATAACTTGCTTTACGACTGTTCTAATTTATACGTGTGGCTGTGAACAGTGATATATATCAGCCGATACAATGTTTTTGGGAAGGTAAATTGAATTAAAAAGTACAACGTGAAACGGGTCGTGATGAATGTTGGGAGAAGATAATAAAATCAATGAATTATTAGTGTCCCCGTAACAACGTATGCGTTTGATACGCTCCATCATTATGATACATTTACGTTGATTTTATTTTCCTTTAACAGCTTAATTAAATGGCACCTCATTACAATCAGAAACGAAAGTTTAAAATAATACCTTTATTACCTGTCTATCACACTTTTTAATAGTTCTTAGTATAGGTACTTGTATGTAACTTAGCTGTCTAAGCTTTTCCATTTCCATAATAAATGCGCGCACGCCAAACAGATCGCGTCAGCTCCATATTCAACCAGGCAGTCAATTTGAATAAGTCCGGGTCGACTTTCACATTAAAGATATTGGTCAACACAGCTGAGAGGGAATTTTTAGAGGGTTGACCTATGTACACATTACTTAGTAATAAAGCTTTAAAACAAATAGTTGTCCCAGGAGAGGCCTAGAGGAGATCAAATAAGCGGGTGAGGTGAGGACCGGCCCTCGTCACTCCGCGTAACTCGAGCTGATTGTTTGTACTGGGAACATGGATTTTTCCACTTGATTGTCTGATTTGATTTACTTAAGGGTCGCGTCTTGGGTTGCTGTGTTTACGCGCTGGTGGTCAAAGCTGGCAACTATTTTTATTTAGAAACAATAACTATCGCCGCCACTTCTAATACTTTTGTATGTGTGTAGATTTTTTTCTACGGAGACAGTGTTTAAATAGAAACTAGTCGCTTTCTACAGCTAAAAACTACAAAAAGTCGAGGTCGATCGGATTAGTTTGCTGTCCTCGACTTACAATCGTAACTTTAATAGTTTAATAATGTTTCACGATGCTATAAGAGGTGGTATTAAGTACTTAAAATATTAAGAGCCCACAAAGCGACATTTTGTGTAGAGCGCCAAAAAATGACATCATAACATATTGCATGACGCATTTAATTTCTGAAACAACTTTCTTTTCTAAACGAATCGCAGAAACAAAGAAAATTTATTATTAGGCACCCAGAATACAAAAGTTTGGAAGCAATTTTCTCTTTGTTGTGCTACTATATTGACTAAGATCGAGCACTTGCAAAATGACTGTCAAATATATAGTCGCAATCTCCTGAGCATAAGTTTTCGATAACTTTCAAATGAGTTGAGAATCTTCAGAAATACTTTGAATGATCTAGCGAGTGCATTGCTCTTTACCTTTATTGATCAGTTAAAAAGGGTGATTCGAATTCGTAGTTTTGAATTCGTCGATATTTGAAGAATTTCATGAATCTTTAAAAGCGAGTAATGTAATATCAGCACGAAATATTTACAACATGGATAACTTCTTTACGTTTTGCTTTTGGCCCCATGAATTGTATTCAAACTCAAAACTGATCCTACTTATAATACAGTAAAATTTTGTAATTTCTTATTTGTAAATAATAGGTTTTTATAGTTAGTTTTAGCATAAATATTAGTGTTTGTAATTTATTTTAATTAATTGATTATGTTAATTATGTATTCAGTAGGCTTATTGTCTAAATCGCTCGCAATCGCCATCGTTTTCATTTTGACAGTTCTTGTATGAATTTGACAGCTAGCTGATTCCGATGCCAATTGTCAGCCCATACATGAACTGTCAAAATGAACACGATGGCGATTGCGAGCGAGTTAGACAATAAGCCTACAGTATCGTTTAGTAAAGAAATGCCTAGAATACAGGATTTCTTTTAAGTTTTTAATAAAATTTATTATTATTTTGCAATTACAGAGACTTTTACACAACAAATACCAAAGAGAATGGCTGACCAAGTTTCCAGAACACAAAGCTTTTAGGTATGTCAAAGCTCATTATAGAATTGATCCGAAAAACTCCAATCCAACCTCCTCAATTGCCAAAAAGTATTTCCGTGTCACCTACTTTTCTATTAAGGATTACAGAAACTAGTTTCCTCACTATCTCACTGACAACCGTCACGAATTCCCGCTTTTGTCCGCGCTGTCATTAAGTTTTTGTCTCCCCTTGCACTCCAGGCTTACGTCAAAGAAGGCACACATTAATTTTAGTGACGTCCGTTGTTATTGTGCAGATTTATTTGTTTCCGACAGAACTGGGAAATGCTATTATAATGGCTACTGCTTGACAGTCCGGTTGTCATCATAGTGATGTCACACAGAAATAAATGATACCACATATTTTGGAAATAGGGATTGCAATCCCGCAGCTCATTCAATCCCGCGGGATTGATATGCGGGATTACTCAATCCCGCGGGATCCCGCGGGATCCCGCAACTTTGAAATTATGTTATAAAATCAAATAGAAACTACATAATTTTTGTGTAAAAACCAACTTCTATTAAACATTTCTTACATTAAGAGCGTTTATCCATACCGACCTGGCAACGTCGCATTCCTAGTGCTCTCCACGACCACTCCACAGAAATTGAATAAAAGCTTAAAATGTGGTCTATACAAGTTCATTGTTTTTAGTGTATCAATGTGTCCAATGCAATAACTAATCGTGACGGACTTTTATTTTCGTATTAAAGGGATAAAATAATATAATATATCGTTTGATAACAAAATAAAAGTCAATCAATTATTGCATTAGACACACTAAAATACACAAAAATCAAAGTGCACTACAGACACACGTTTCAAACTTTCATTCAATTTCCGTGAAACAATCGCAAACCAAAAACGCGACGCCGCCAGCCTAGTAGGAATAAACCTTCTTAAGCGACAGAAATTATTTCTTCGCTATTAATTTAGTATAAGTAATTAGTAATCTGTTTTTTTAGATTCATCTTTAAATGATTGGCATAGTTTAATAGTTTTGTAGTTTTATATTTTTAATTGAGTCTTATTTAATGACTAATAATAATCAAATCACAACTTTCTTTTAGATGCTATTACTATGTTATCAAACTATTATGGTTATAATACGCTCTTTATCGCTGTTCGCGCCCGCGCAAGCAACGTCATCAGGCGACCGAGGGGAAGGAGGTGTCCCCGCGGCCGCCGCCGCCGAGCACCACACATTCGCTTCCAACAGCCGGCCAGAACACACGCGTCTTGATTAATACCAAATCTATGTACCTACCTTATTGCAATTATAAGTTTATAAAGAAGTAATTCTTCGTACCATCATTTAACCCTTATGTACGCTCGTACATAAGTTTTGGCGACCGTGACAGGACAAGAGTCCTTTAGCAAAAAGGCGATCAAGAATCGAAGCGAGCGCAAGCAAGAAAACTTCACCAGCCGGGCGGCGGACACGTCACAAGGTCATCGCCGGACGAAGTATACCCACCTACGCTGCGACGCCTGCTTTGATCATCTTACCAAGGAGAGTGCCGTGAGCTTACCTATCGATTCCTTTCTTTTTTCCCCCTTAATTTGAGCATATAGTGACGACTGCAATTCTTATTAACGTGTGTGTACCCCGGTACTTCTTTTATCCTACCTTCATTTGTAGGATTGATCATCATTTCATCATTATCGTAATCGGCAAGCTGGTACTATCCTTTCTTTCTTATCATTAAATCATCTTGCGGGTGGTAGGACCTTACTGTGCTGGGTCCACCCGGATCGCTACCACCATCTTACTCGCCAATCCCGCCGCTAAGCAGCAGCGCTCGCACTGTTGTGCTACGGCGCGGAGAGTAAGACAGCCGTTTATAAATTTCTTGCACAGGAAAGAGGCATTTCATCTTAGCCCTCCATTTTCGACCATCGATACATGTACCTATGTACTTAAATCTACCCTCATAAACGCTACCTTGCTTCTTGCATAGCACCGCTTACGTAGCAGCGCTTGTAGAAAGGTAGCTACATATTAATCTTGTGTTTTTTTACAGCATCCTACATTTAATTTGCGCATTTGCACATATTTTGCATCGTTTAGCTTGACCAACTTTATTCATTTTGCGCTAATATCTTCCTACCCACTTTCAAATTAAATAAATTGCATACGTACTTCTTTCTGTCTGCCTAGCTAAAAGCCGATCTAAATCAACATTTTAATTAAATTTTATTTTTGCATTAATTCATTTTTACTAAGAACATCCATCAATTTAACTTCAATCTTTGCCCACATTCACCGCTTGTTTACGCTCACATCTTCTATTCATGCGCATTCCAGTGAGAATTCTTGCCCGAGTATCGAACGGGAGCAAGCGCCCGCGCCCGTCCCGCTGACCGCTCCGGCCATACCTACCGGCCGCTCGGCTGCCTCGCCGCGCCGCCGATTGCTGACGCCAGCGCATTCCTCAACACAAAGCAAGGAGCGTAAGCCGTTCGCAATTTGTACTTGTTTACAATTTTAACGTCATTATAACTTAACGATAATTTATTCTACTTGCACCCTTCATTTGCAGTTGTCTCATTGATTTGATTTTTTTTACGTAAACTTAAACATGACACTTTCTGATTCGAAGTTGGATATGAATTCACAAGGGCATCGCCAAGTGCCGACCTTTAATATACCTACAGACGAGTCACTTGCTGATCTTAAGGTTAAACGTAGCTCAATTAAAGGTCAAATCACAAAGTTTAATAACTATTTAAATAGCATCGGGAATAATCCATTATCCTCGGTTCAAGTCAATGAGCTAACTTTAAAGTTGAATAAATTTTTGGATCTTAGCAACAAATTTGAGAGCATGCAAACTCGCATAGAAGTCCTGAATAAAGACGAACTCGCTAACGAATTAACCGAAAGAGACTCAATTGAAGAAAATCTTCATCATTGCATAGCCATAGCCCAATCCTTGATTGACACAGTTAAATCTAAGGACAGCTTTCACGACGCCGATCAAGATTCTTCTTGCTCTGCTGGCAGACAACGTTGCCATGATTCCATAGGTTTTAAACTACCGTTAATCCAAATTCACAAGTTTGATGGAACCTTTTCCAAGTGGCTTGAATTCCGTGACACTTACGAGTCTCTTATACATAAAAATACGAGGATTCAACCCATACATAAATTTCATTATCTCTGCTCATACCTTGAAGGCGAGGCGTCACGCGTCATTTCTAACTTAGAAGTCTCAGACCACAACTACACTGAAGCCTGGGACCTTCTTTGCGAGCGTTTTAATAATAACCGTCAACTTATCACTAATCATCTTAATTCCTTGTTCAATATTGTACCTTTACAGACAGAATCAGACAAGGCGCTGAGATATCTCAGCGACCATGTCACAAAAAACTTGCGAGCGTTAAAGACGCTCGGCCAACCTACCGATCAGTGGGACACGATCATCATACATCTTATTACAACTAAATTAGATCAGGCTACCAGTGTGAAATGGGAAGAGTACCGTAATGATTTATCAGAGCTACCCTCATTAGATGATTTGAAAAAATTCCTAAAAAATCGCGCAAATGTTTTGGAAACATTATACAGGTCCAAAAGGGACAAACAGCATAAACCTCAGGTTAAGTCAGAAATTCATCCTACCAAATCATTTGTCATTTCAGCGGGCAAAGAAACACGGCGGCCGTGCGTCGTGTGCCAGGGAACGCATCGCATCTTCGACTGCAAGGTCTTCAGTAGCCTGACAACAGATGAGAAGTGGGCACAGGCTGCAAAGCTCAAGCTCTGCTTCAACTGCTTGCGCTCGGATCACGACACATTTCGCTGTCGTCTTGGAGGTTGTCGCGTATGTAAGAGGCGGCACAACACTATCCTACACAAACTTAACACAAATACACCCACATCTTCAGCTTCTTTTAAGTCACTTGATCAAAGCAAGGGCAGTGATGAGAAACCTTCTTCTTCGATCGTCATGTCAGCAGTATCATCTTCTGAAGTACTGCTGTCCACTGCCTTAATTGACATCTTCAACCCCAGCAATAACAAAGTAGAAACAGTCAGGACACTGCTAGATAGTGGCAGTCAATCTTCATTCATCACTACAGACTTAAGGTCACGTCTTCACCTGACTTCTCAACACTCCACTGCCACAAGCATCCTGGGCATTGGGGGCACATCCTTGAACATCGTTCCAGAGCGCTGCTCTGCAATCATTAAATCGAAGCAGAGTACATTCGTTCGCAAACTAGATTTTCTTGTACTTCCTCGTATAACCGAAGCGCTTCCTAAAAACGTCATTCCGATTGATCATCTTAATATACCATCATTTATTAGACTAGCAGATTCAACTTTCAATCAGCCCTCCCCGATTGACGTCCTTCTAGGTGCTGACGTGTTCTGGGACCTAATTGGACCAGAACAGCGCTCTCTGGGGGACAGACTTCCTATTTTACATAGTTCCAAATTGGGTTGGCTACTGGCCGGTCCCATCTTTAAGGGCGGCACTAAGTGCCATGTGACTTCTTGCCATTTTGTGGCAAACCATACCGAAAGCAACTTAGAATCACAACTGACAAAATTTTGGGAGTATGAAGACTTCCCCATGCCTCATCAATCTAAACCCTTCTTAACAGAAAGTGAAAGGCACTTTCTACAAAATACGAATCGCCTAGAAAGCGGCAAATTTTGTGTCAGATTACCTCTTATTGACTCTCCAGACTGCCTAGGAGACTCATACTTCTTAGCCAAAAAGCGTTTTTTAAACTTAGAGAAACGTCTTAATCAGAACCCCGAATTGAAACGAATGTACTCTGACTTCCTACAAGAATATCGCGATTTGGGGCATCTTTCTGATGCTATTGTTGAAAGGCCATCGACCTCTTATTACTTGCCACATCATGCTGTACTTAAAGAGAATAGCGAGTCCACCAAACTTCGTGTCGTATTTGACGCCTCAGCCCGAACTTCATCAGGATTTTCTATAAATGATTTACAAATAGTAGGACCAAATATTCAAGATCCTTTGTTTAATATACTGCTTCGCTTTCGTCACTATAAGTATGTCCTATCAGGCGATATAGAAAAACAATATAGGCAGGTTGTCATGAACGAGCTGGACCGCGATCTACAATTGATTTTGTGGCGCGAAAATGAATCCCTTCCTATCCGAACGCTTCGACTTAATACAGTCACGTACGGCTTCTCGAGCGCTAGTTTCCTAGCAGCTAGATGCTTGTGGCAACTGGGTGAGGAGACAGCTGACCCAAACATACGAGGCATAATACAGAACGACTTTTATTGCGATGACCTACTTACCGGAGCGGACACGGAACCTGACCTACTTAACATTAAACAGGCCGTATCCAGCTCACTTGCCTCAGGTTGTTTTAATTTGAGAAAATATCGATCCAATTCGGAAGCTTTCATTCGCAGAGAAGCTGAAAATACAAAAAATGTCAGTCTTGCTTTGAGCCAGTCACTTCATACATTAGGATTGCTTTGGAACCCTAATCAAGACACGCTCCATTTTAACATTGATGACAATTTTTCGAAATCTATCACAAAGCGCTCAATCCTATCTACCACGTTTAAAATCTTCGATCCATTGGGCCTTCTTACTTTGTGTACCATAAAACCCAAAATCTTATTGCAAAAACTCTGGGCACTTAACTTAAATTGGGATGACCCTGTACCTCTTAACATTCAGTGTGCCTGGGAACATTTCATCAATAATATAAATTATCTAAAGTTACTTAATGTACCCCGAAACGTACTTAGTGATTCAACTTCGTTCATTGAACTTCATAGCTTTAGCGATGCTTCACAGGCAGCGTACGCCGCCTGCATCTATATAAAATCATTTTCACCATCCGGTCATCACAAGGTAAACCTTCTTTGTGCGAAGTCCCGTGTCGCACCAACCAAAGCCAGCACCATACCTCGCCTGGAGCTCTCTGGAGCCCTTCTCGCCAGTCGCCTTGCCGCCACAGTTACAACATCACTTCGTAAACCTATAGCACGCTGTATATACTGGACGGACTCTAGTGTTGTGCTAGCCTGGATTAATACCTGTCCGTCTAAATTAAAAACATACGTCGCGAATCGTGTTGCAACTATTCAAGAGCTAACTATGGCTTCATCATGGCGCTATGTGCCCACAGCTCAAAACCCGGCAGACCTCGCATCAAGAGGCATTGACCCTCAGCACGTCCAATCTGCAACGGCATGGTGGTCTGGCCCGACATTTCTCTTAGAACCCGAAGAAAGCTGGCCCGTCCTTAGTACCTACAAATGCACACCCGACTTACCTGAATACAAACCTATCACTTCTTTACTGACAAACATAGATGAGCTAAATAACGTGATAGACTTTGAAAAATATTCCAAGTTCACTAAATTGAAACGTATAGTCGCATATGTGCTACGCTTTATTAACATTAAATGCAAAAAACAATGCATAAAAGGGCCATTAAGCGTAGAGGAGCTAGAACATGCATTAAATGTTTTAGTAAAGTTGTCACAACAACAATCATTTTCTACTGAGATAAACATATTAAGTAGAAATAAGACTTTAAGCCCAAAGTCAATCATTAACTCGCTAGCGCCTTTCATCGACTCTCAGGGGATCCTGAGAGTAGGGGGCAGGCTTGATAAGTCTAACTATGACTTCTCAACTAAACATCCTATACTTCTTTGCTCAAAACACAAATTGACAAAACTCATATTCAGCCATACACACAGACGCCTCTTGCATGCGGGACCGCAGCTTATGTTAACGTCTGTGCGCGAGCAGTTCTGGCCCATTGGGGGTAGGAACCTGGCACGACGCACGGCCCGCCAATGCGTCATCTGCACTCGCCTTTATGGCAAAACCATGACAAACATAATGGGTAACTTGCCTGCGCAACGCGTCACGCCTGACTTCCCGTTTCACAGTGTAGCTGTGGACTTTGCCGGACCATTTTTGATCACTGATCGGCGAGGGCGTGGCTGTAAGATTACTAAATGCTACCTATGTATTTTTATATGTCTTAGGTTTAAGTGTGTCCATCTAGAGGCTGTGAGCGAATTGTCAAAGGATGCCTTTGTATTGGCCCTGCGCCGCTTCATTTCACGCAGGGGCAAGCCCAAGGAAATATTCTGTGACAACGGAAGAAATTTTGTAGCAACTGCAAGGGAAATAAATGATTTTTTTGAGCAATATTCGGATTCTATGATAGAGTTTGCAAGTGATCAAAACATTAAATTCAAATTTGCGCCGGTTTACGCTCCAAACTTTAATTCTTTAGCTGAAATTGGCGTAAAGCTCGCCAAATTCCACATTAAACGAATACTGGGCAACACGCACCTTACATTTGAGGAGCTGTCGTCATTATTTGCTCAAATTGAGGCTATCCTAAACAGCCGTCCTCTCGCCCCCCTCTCTTCCTCTCCCAATGACTACGCAGCGCTCACACCCGGGCATTTTCTCCTTGGCAGGCCACTGACGTCGATCCCGGGGCCAGACCTGGTGGACACCGCTATCGCCAAGAGGGCTCGCTTCAAACTGCTGGAGCAAATGAGACAGCATTTCTGGAAGCGCTGGCAAGCTGAATACGTCACGGAGCTGCAGCAACGCCACAAGTGGAGAACACGTACCAGGGATCTACAGCAGGGAGACCTAGTACTCATAAAAGAGGACGGCGCGCCGCCACTGCTATGGCGCCTGGGGCGAGTACAGACGCTCTATCCCGGATCGGATGGAGTTCCCCGAGTCGCCGGCCTCACCACTGCCAGAGGGGTCATCAGGCGCGCACTGAACCGCCTCTGCCTTCTTCATGACTCTTGAAAGCAGAGCTTTCGAGGGCCCCCAGTATGTTCGCGCCCGCGCAAGCAACGTCATCAGGCGACCGAGGGGAAGGAGGTGTCCCCGCGGCCGCCGCCGCCGAGCACCACACATTCGCTTCCAACAGCCGGCCAGAACACACGCGTCTTGATTAATACCAAATCTATGTACCTACCTTATTGCAATTATAAGTTTATAAAGAAGTAATTCTTCGTACCATCATTTAACCCTTATGTACGCTCGTACAATCGCTAGTTTGAGCACCAAATTTTTAATTTGCGGGATCCGCGGATCCGCGCTTTAAAGGTGCGGGATCCAGCAGATTAATAAAAGCTGCGGGATCCCGCGGGAATGCGGGATCCCGCTTTGCGGGATTGCAATCCCTATTTGGAAACTAACTCATTTTATTACTTACGAGTTCAACTACTGGCCACAGGCTGTGACTCAGAATTAGGGTTCGAATTCGGGTTGTAGTTTACATGCGGGCCCAGGGCTGATTGGGAACTTAAGTAAGACACACAATTGACAACATTTCATTTTTATAACACCTGAAAATGTATATGTATATACAGAAAGCATTATGCCTCCTGATCACTACAATATCTTTATATAATTTTAATATCGCTTATTATAAAAAATAAAAATTAATTAAAAATATGTCCTAATTTTACCAAAACTACCACAGGATAGGTGAAACGCCTTTGCTTTTTTCACGAGAAAAAATAAGCGATCATAATTTTGTATTTTTGACAACTTCAAAGTACAAGGGGGGCAACTCTGAAATTCTGTTTTCGAAGTTCGTTGCATACCTTCTCTCTCACTCCCAAGATAATGACTATTAGATGAGCGGACAGCACGAAGCGAACCTCGAAAATCGAATATTGGAGAATAGGACCTGACATTGACAATTTGAAATTAACGTCAGTTTTTTTTTTCTATAGAGAAAAGACAAAGGGTGCATTCTGTGATAGTATTGGAGTTACGTCCTTTTAGAATAAGCACAAATTAATAAATTAATTATAAATTAAATACGAGCCCTAGAGAAAAAATTTAACTGTCAGCATGTTCATCTTTTCAAACAAAATACAGAGAACCATTAAAATTATAGGCTCAGAAATATGAAATGTTGTCAATTGGAATATATACTTGACAGGTGTGTGTGTATTGGGCATTTTTTTTCTTGACAGAAAAGCTGATGGTGCTTAACACACATTTTGCAAACCTTATAAGTGCGAGACCACGTTCTAACCCACGACCCTGTCATTGACACGACCTGTAGGCTTATTGTCTAACTCGCTCGCAATCGCCATCGTGCATGTTCATTTTGACAGTTCTTGTATGAATTGTGACAGCTGATTCCGATGCCGATTGTCAGCCCATACATGAACTGTCAAAATGAACACAATGGCGATTGCGAGCGAGTTAGACAATAAACCCACTGGTTAAGCCATTAAGTTACAAAGACTACATATATTTTGTCTTGAATAACTAAATATTTTATGACTGACGTATTAATTGTTAGTTGAATAAAAAACACACAATCTTTGCGTGGATGATTGAAGGTGGTAACAAAAAATTCAATTAAAGCGTTAGAATAACAGTTAATTAGACGAGGTCTTACCCCCTTATTCATAAACGCACTATAGGCCTCTGTTAACTTAGTAATCGTTTGTCCTTATCTGTCACTTTGACATTTACCTTTCACAGATAAGGACAAACGATTACTAACTTAGCAGAGGCCTATAGTGCGTTTATGAATAAGGGGGTTAATCTGTTTAAGACATTTGAGAGAAATAAGCGAATTGCAGTTGACAAGACTGGTAAAATAAATTACAGATTTTTACAACAGGATAGCTAAGTGGAGTGAATTTATTTCAATGGTGAAACTGATCTTATTTTTAATTTTGCATTCGAAAAAGCTCACTGCAAAAGAACGTCGTATTGGAAAAATTACGAAGAGAAAATCCACGATCATCGTGGCTAACAATCTTAGAGATAATTTGGAAGGCGATCGGAATTATCTTGCATTCGCGAAAACTGCTGACGTTGCTTCTCATGGAGATGCGTCTTCTAGAAGTGATTGCTATTTGAATAAAATGTAAGTAAGTGGCAACACAACTTACAAGTGTTTTTATGAGGAAACGTGATCTACTATCTTTGATTATGATTCTGATAATTTTACCAATTTCTACTATTAAGACAAGTTTCCAAGGTTTTCTTCATAAGCAATTATAAGCTTTATAAATATTTATTTCAGCGTTTATTTCAACTACACGCGTTTATTACAATAGTTGGGTCTACGTGTTATTATGTCAATATAAGTAAAAGTACCTACGTGCCAAACCATACACCCAGTTATTGTATGAAAACGTAAATGTGTCGCAGAGACGTAGCTATCTTGAATATGTGGTCGTGGTTTTAGTTTGTCCATTCTAGCATGTAAACATCCATAACAATCGTACGTGCCGCGCACGGTTGGTAGGTGGGATAGTAATGAGCAAAGCCGGGCGAACCGCACTAACTCGATTATGCGATACGAGCCCCGCATCGCAATAGGACAGACACTATTTTATTCTCGTTATTAGATGATGTCGTACGACAATTAATGGTGAGCTTTTTGGGTGATAATCTGACTTTGTTGACGTACAATTTGGCAGAGAGACGGATGTCGCCTTAAAAAACATTATTGTATAACGGAAAATTGCATAATTCCCGCAGGACAGCGATGAACGAATTCTCCGCGGACGGAGTCGCGGGCAACAGCTAGTTGCTAATAAAAACCGAAATTGTAAAGACGGTTACTCAGATTATCATCAGATGCAAAGTAGTAATAAAAAGCGATATTAAATACAGCACGCGAGCTCGATTAGCGGCCGCAAGACTATTAAACTACACGGATGGCGCCCTTAATGGCGTCTACCGTTCCTCCCTTATTATCTATTTACAACCCGCATTTTATTATTGGGATTAAGATGGTTGTATAAAAGCTGGAGTAGGAAGGGCGGGGCGACGAGATCGGACAGTCGTTAAGGGATGGGTTTACGACCATCAAACGATACTTTGTGCGATGCCATCGTCTGTAAGTGCGTTGTAGCCGCTCTGGAAATGTTACATTCAATTCGTGTCTAAAGGATTTCGTTTTAAATGGTGAGTATGGCTTATATAAGGGCTGATATACATTTGCAGTTAAAGAAAAAAGCTAATTTTTACCAGATATATCTACCAGCTTTTAATTTCAGTTGACACAACACACGCAACGCAAGGCAACTAACATACTGAAGGTATTTATAGGAAGTAGGTATTTCTAAAATACTATTACTTAGTTTTCTTCTATTCTACTGCTCGTATTTTAGATTGATCACAATGTTTCACAACTTTCGAATGGTATTGTCGAGTAGTTTTTAAAAATCGACATTAGGGACCCGATTTTGAAAGCACATAAATGGTGAAAATATCAATCAAAAGTTCATAATTAAAGTTTAATCACGTTAACTAGTGAAACAATTGATTCGAGTTTTAGTTTTGAAGATATAAGCAGATTTTTACCACTTTCGAGTGATATACTTTCAAAAATCGGGCCCCATTTCAAAAAGCGTTTAAAAGAACAGAGAACACCTTACAGCAACACCCTTTTGCAAACGGCTCAAAAGAGAAAAAAAACTTACGAATCTGTCACTTGAACAGTTTGTCGTGCACAGCTGTGTACAAATCTGTTTCGTACGTGCCCAAGCTGTGTTTGCTCTTAAGGCGAAGGGATAGGCAAATGACCTTGCCCGTTCGTGACGTGGCAAGCAGTCCGATCAACGCGACATCTGTTAAATAATCGACGCGTGAACTCGATGCGAATGGGCGCGGGCTGATGGATTGAAATATTGCACTGCGATGTTAGTAGATGGCGCTTGCTTTAGTTTTCCGATTGCCTACACAGACACAGCATAATGTTCAAATCAGATTTTGCAAAAATAATAAAAAAAAATAACATTTCGGCATTCGTAACGTGGCCTTTAAGGTCTTGTTACCTTGGGCTCTGTCTGCTCCGCAAGGAATAGAGACGTTATTTATTTATGTATGTATGTGATATAATACATGACAAAGTTTGTGACGATGTGAGTGAGTGTGTATGTATGTTTGTTTCTTCTTCAAGCTACAACAACTGGACGGATTTGGATGAAATTTGGAACGAAGACAGTTGGTACCCTAGATTAAAACAGGCTACTTTTTATCCCAGAAAAATGCAGTTTCAGCGGGATAGTGATGAACGTGACGTCAAAGGTGTCCAGAGTCTGTTTAGAGTTGCAACGTAAATTATTATGGCAGAATAAAGTAAAACTTGAACGTGTGCGGGAAAGATACAGAATAAGGCATGGTTTTTCCAATGATTATCTTCAAAACCGATATCCGAGGGTCCGAGAGGTCCCCAAACATAAATCCGTAATCAAAAATGAAAAAGGTGGCCGCCATTTTGAATTCTTTAAGTTTTGGACCGATTATTTTCAAAATCGATATCTGAGAATCCGAGTGGTCGTCAAACACAAATCTGCTATCGAAAATGAAAAAACTGGCCACCATTTTGAATTCTTTACTTTTTGAACCGATTGTTTTCAAATTCGATGTCTGAGGATCCGAGTGGTTCCCAAACATGAATCCGTTTTTAAAAATGAAAAAAGTAGCAGCCATTTTGAAAACTTTTGTTTTTCGACTGATTGTTTTCAAAATCGATATCTGACAATCCGAGTGATTCCCAAACACGTATCCGTTATATAAAATGAAAAAAGTGACCGCCATTTTGAAATCTCTAGTTTTTGAACCGATTGTTTTCAAAATCGATATCTGAGGATCCGAGTGGTCACCAAACATGAATCCATTATCAAAAATGAAAAAAGTGCCCGCCATTTTGAAATCTTTAGTTTTTGGACCGATTATTTTCAAAATCGATATCTGACGATCCGAGTGGTTCCCAAACACGTATCCGTTATATAAAATGGAAAAAGTGGCCGCCATTTTGAAATCTTTAAGTTTTGGACCGAATATTTTCAAAATCGATATCTGAGGGTCCGAGTGGTCGTGAAACACAAATCTGCTATCGAAAATGAAAAAACTGGCCGCCATTTTGAAATCTTTAGTTTACTGACCGATTGATTTCAAAATCGATATCTGAGAATCCGAGTTGTCTCCAAACATGAATCCGTTTTTAAAAATGAAAAAAGTGGCCGCCATTTTGAAATCTTTAAGTTTTGGACCGAATATTTTCAAAATCGATATCTAAGGGTCCGAGTGGTCGTGAAACACAAATCTGCTATCAAAAATGAAAAAACTGGCAGCCATTTTGAAATCTTTAGTTTACCGACCGATTGATTTCAAAATCGATATCTGAGAATCCGAGTTGTCTCCAAACACGTATCCGTTATCAAAAATGACAAAAGTGGTCGCCATTTTGAAATCTTTAGTTTTTGGACCGATTATTTTCAAAACCGATATCTGAGGGTCCGAGAGCTCCCCAAACATAAATCCGTTATCAAAAATGAAAAAAGTGGCCGCCATTTTGAAATCTTTAAGTTTTGGACCGATTATTTTCAAAATCGATATCTGAGAATCCGAGTGGTCGTCAAACACAATTCTGCTATCGAAAATGAAAAAACTGGCCGCTATTTTGAATTCTTTACTTTTTGAACCGATTGTTTTCAAATTCGATATCTGAGGATACAAGTGGTCCCCAAACATGAATCCGTTTTTAAAAATGAAAAAAGTAGCCGCCATTTTGAAAACTTTTGTTTTCCGACCGATTGATTTCAAAATCGATATCTGAGGATCCGAGTTATCTCCAAACACGTATACGTTATCAAAAATGACAAAAGTGGCCGCCATTTTGAAATGTTTAGTTTTCAGACCGATTATTAACCGATATCTGAGGATCCAAGAGGTCCCCAAACATAAATCTGTTTTTAAAAATGAAAAAAGTGGCCGCCATTTTGAATTCTTTACTTTCTAGACCAATTGTTTTCAAAATCGATATCTGAGGATCCGAGTGGTCCCCAAACATGAATCCGTTTTTATAAATGAAAAAACTGGCCGCCATTTATCAACCCGTTATCAAAAATGGAAAAAGTGGCCGCCAGCTCAGATATCGATTTTGAAAACAATCTGTTCAAAAACTAAACATTTCAAAAATGATGATGACTTTTCTATTTTGTATAACGGATACGTGTTTGGGAACCACTCAGATCGTAAGATATCGATTTTGAAAACAATCAGTACAAAAACTAGTTTTTAAAATGGTGGACACCTTTTTTTATTTTTAAAAACGGATTCTTGTTTGGGGACCACTCGGATCCTCAGATATCGATTTTGAAAACATTTGGTCCAAAAAGTACAGAATTCAAAATGGCGGCCAGTTATTTTTATTTTCGATAGCAGATTTGTGTTTGATGACCACTCGGACCCTCAGATATCGATTTTAAAAATAATCGATCCAAAATTTAAAGATTTCAAAATGGCGGCCACTTTTTTCATTTTTAAAAACAGATTTATGTTTGGGGACCTCTCGGACCCTCAGATATCGGTTTTGAAAATAATTTATTTATTTATTTATTTATTTATTAGATTGTAATGTCATGTACATTTATATTAAAAGGTGTTAAGCATACATTAGTCGGTCCATGACGCCCTGCAAGGGCACACAATAACAATTTATCACTAAAATCTAGGAATACATAATTTAAATGTCAATAGTTACTTAATATGTTAATTTAAATCATGCAATTGTATCGTATCCATTAAATTAAATTTAAATTAGCTACTATTTATGTCAAGGAGTTTTATAAAAAAGATAAAGACAATTAAATAAAAAGTGTAAAATGAAATAGGTAAAATCCGCATGTCAACCATTACATTAATAATTTAATAATGATAATAATATATAATTCATAGTAATAAAAAGTCAAGATTTAAATACAAAAATGTCAGTCTTAATTGAATTTATTCATAATATCTTGCAGTCTCATCGTTTAAAAACTCGTTGACCGTATAATAGCATTTCTCAATTAAAAATGTCCTTAACCTATTCTTATATATAGTTATTCGTGATTCGTTTCTGATGGATTCCGGGATGTTGTTTGCTATTTGGATACATTTATACTGTGGACCCTTTTTAAACATGGCCAAGTTTGACTTGGGTAGTAGCAGTTTATTTTTGTATTGTGCCCTAGTTGTGCTAACTTCTTTGCTAGCCTTGAATAAATGTGCATGTTTTCGTACAAATAGGGCGCATTCTAATATATAAATCGAGGGTAAAGTTAACAGTTTGTATTTTAAAAAGTGCTGACGGCAGCTATCTGGTATACGGATGTTGGCTAGTATACGAACGCACTTTTTTTGCATAACGAACAGTTGCTGGGCCTCAGTGCTGCCCCCCCACAAAACCACACCATACCGGAGCCAGGCGTAGGCATACGCGTAGTAGGCAGACAGAGCACATTCAACATCCGTGTTCACTTTCAGCACGCTCAAGGCATAGACGAATTTAGACAATTTAGTTTTTACATTTTGAATATGGGCTCGCCAGTCAACATTTGAGTCGATCGTTATTCCTAACAGCGTAAATTCTGACACTTCTTCAATTTTAAGATCTTTAGCTAATAATTTTAATTCTAACGGTGCTTTCTGTTTTGGTCTAAATTGAATAATTTTTGTTTTTTTGAGGTTTATCTCTAGATTATTGTCTCCAAGCCATTCTGCAAGAATATTTAGTGTATGTTTTAGTTTTGAGTTACAATCAGTGCTGCTAGTGCCATTAAACAGCAGTGATACGTCGTCAGCGAACATAATACATGCTGTATCCGAATCTAGAACCTCCGGCAGGTCGTTGACATAGACCAGGAACAGGAAACACGCGCATATACTTCCCTGTGGAATAGAGCAAGTAGTGCGTCTCATATCAGACGATATTGCCGTTACCTCTCTAGTGTCGTTATTAAAGTAATCAATCTGCACGAACTGCCTACGATTTCGAAGGTAAGATTGAAACCAGCTATATGCCGAACCCCGTATTCCCATGTTATACAATTTAGTTAGAAGGATATCGTGGGAAACTCTGTCATATGCTTTGGTCATATCCAGTAACAAACCGACCCCATATTTTTTAGAGTTTATATGGCCTAAAATTTCCTGTATGTACTTATATACCGCGAGCGATGTTGAGCGATCCTTTCTGAAACCGTACTGATTTTTTGTTAATAATTCGTATTTCTCCAAAAAGCTGTATACACGATTTGCCATACATTTTTCGAAAATTTTTGAAATTGATGGAAGAAGAGCAATGGGACGGTGCTGACTTGGGTCCGTCGCATCACCACCTGGCTTCAATATGGGCTTAATTTTGGCAATTTTTAGTAAATCTGGGAACGTTCCTTCGGCAAACGATTGGTTAATTAGACGTGTCAACGGCTTCACCAGTTCCGTCTCGCATAATTTTAAGAGCGTTGAAGGTAACTCGTCATACCCATAACTTTTTTTGTTTTTTAGGCGTCTAATAATTTTTATAATTTCTGGTTCTGTGACCGGCCGTATGTATATAGAATTTAAAGCGGGGGTAGATATTGCGCGGCAGCGGTCACGCCGGGAGCCTGCGCTCTGCAATGATGACTCACCCACAGAGGCAAAAAATTCATTTAGCACGTTAGCTATTTTATTAGGCGATTGAATAGGTTCAGACATGTCAACGGTTTTGATAAGCATGTTCTTAGCGTTTTTATCTTTGACTTTGTTAAATGTATTATTTATAATTCCCCACATTGTTTTGGTTTTATTTTTTGAATTTTTCATTTTCCGCGAATAATTGATTCGTTTTGATTTTTTTATACATTTTTTTAAAATATTTTCATACTGTTTGTAGTGATTTTTAATTATTTCATTTTTACATGTATTGACCAATACTTTTAACTGTCGTTTATGTTTACATGATTTTTTTAAGCCTGTTGTTAACCATGTCTTTGTGCCTTGTTTTGTAATTAATTTTAATCTTTTTTGTGGTATGTGTTTATTTAAAATTTCTATTAATTTATCATTAAATATTGAATAATTCGTATTTATGTCATTTTTATCTAAAATTATTTTATTCCAATCAACGCATTGTAAAGTTTGCCTAAATGATAACATATTTTTTAAGCTATACAATCTAACTTTAGTGTACCACGGATCTTGTCGCGTCTGCGCGGTTTGTCTTTGCATTGTGTACAATATGCCTTTGTGGTCGGATATGCCGTGGTCTGCTACGTCAACACTGTAATGCCACTGGTTACTATTTGTGAATATTAGGTCTATGCAAGTGCTTGAATTGTTTGATTCTCTTGTGGGTTTTTTTACAATTTGTCTTAAATTATAGCTTAACATAAGATCCATCAGTCTCTTAGAATTAGTAGATTGTAACAGAACATTAATATTAAAGTCACCAGCAATAACAATGTGTTTGTTCCGTTCTTTTTGATTAATTTTTTGTAATAATATTTGTAAGGAATTAAAAAATATGTCAATGTCATGATCAGGTCTATAAATATTAACTAATATAGTGTTTTGCTTCGGTAATTCTACTGCACAGCACTCGAAAAAGTACTCTTGCGACATGTTGGCGATATCCAGTCGATTTGTATAAGTGATGCCTTGTTGGAGTAGTATTGCAACGCCACCACCTTGACGTTTCTCGCGGTAGAAGGCTGCAGCGAATTCGTAGCCGTCGATTTTTATCGTGTCCTCTTGGTTCTTTGAAATCCATGTCTCAGAGATGCAAACTGCTGGTATGTTTTCGTCTAACAGTAACGATTCCACAATATGGGTTTTGTTTTTGAGGCTTTGCACGTTCTGAATTAAAATCTTAAATTCCTTTTCGAAAGGAATTATTTTGTTGTAGATTTAAATTATCAGCCGACGCAGTAGGCGTGGGGTGATTTTGGGTTATGCTTATTGTATGGCTTTCTAATCGGTCCGAAAACAAAATATTTCAAAATGGTGGCCACTTTTGTCATTTTTGATAACGTATACGTGTTTGGAGACAACTCGGATCCTCAGATATCGATTTTGAAATCAATCGGTCGGAAAACTAAAGATTTCAAAATGTCGGCCAGTTTTTTCATTTTTGATAGCAGATTTGTGTTTCACGACCACTCAGACCCTTAGATATCGATTTTGAAAAAAATCGGACCAAAACTTAGAGATTTCAAAATGGCGCCCGCTTTTTTCATTTTTAAAAACGGATTCATGTTTGGGGACCTCTCGGACCCTCAGATATCTGTTTTGAAAATAATCGGCCCAAAACTTAAAGATTTCAAAATGGCGGCCACTTTTTTCATTTTTGATAATGGATTTATGTTTGGGGAGCTCTCGGACCCTCAGATATCGGTTTTGAAAATAATCGGTCCAAAAACTAAGGATTTCAAAATGGCGGCCACTTTTGTCATTTTTGATAACGGATACGTGTTTGGAGACAACTCGGATTCTCAGATATTAATTTTGAAATCAATCGGTCGGTAAACTAAAGATTTCAAAATGGTGGCCAGTTTTTTCATTTATAAAAACGGATTCATGTTTGGGGACCACTCGGATCCTCAGATATCGATTTTGAAAACAATTGGTCTAGAAAGTAAATAATTCAAAATGGTGGCCAGTTTTTTCATTTTCGGTAGCAGATTTGTGTTTGACAACCACTCGGACCCTCAGATATCGATTTTAAAAATAATCGATCCAAAATTTAAAGATTTCAAAATGGCGGCCACTTTTTTCATTTTTAAAAACAGATTTATGTTTGGGGACCTCTCGGACCCTCAGATATCGGTTTTGAAAATAATCGGTCCGAAAACAAAATATTTCAAAATGGTGGCCACTTTTGTCATTTTTGATAACGTATACGTGTTTGGAGACAACTCGGATCCTCAGATATCGATTTTGAAATCAATCGGTCGGAAAACTAAAGATTTCAAAATGTCGGCCAGTTTTTTCATTTTTGATAGCAGATTTGTGTTTCACGACCACTCAGACCCTTAGATATCGATTTTGAAAAAAATCGGACCAAAACTTAGAGATTTCAAAATGGCGCCCACTTTTTTCATTTTTAAAAACGGATTCATGTTTGGGGACCTCTCGGACCCTCAGATATCTGTTTTGAAAATAATCGGCCCAAAACTTAAAGATTTCAAAATGGCGGCCACTTTTTTCATTTTTGATAATGGATTTATGTTTGGGGAGCTCTCGGACCCTCAGATATCGGTTTTGAAAATAATCGGTCCAAAAACTAAGGATTTCAAAATGGCGGCCACTTTTGTCATTTTTGATAACGGATACGTGTTTGGAGACAACTCGGATTCTCAGATATTAATTTTGAAATCAATCGGTCGGTAAACTAAAGATTTCAAAATGGTGGCCAGTTTTTTCATTTATAAAAACGGATTCATGTTTGGGGACCACTCGGATCCTCAGATATCGATTTTGAAAACAATTGGTCTAGAAAGTAAATAATTCAAAATGGTGGCCAGTTTTTTCATTTTCGGTAGCAGATTTGTGTTTGACAACCACTCGGACCCTCAGATATCGATTTTGAAAATAATCGGCCCAAAACTTAAAGATTTCAAAATGGCGGCCACTTTTTTCATTTTTGATAACGGATTTATGTTTGGGGAGCTCTTGGACCCTCAGATATCGGTTTTGAAAATAATCGGTCCAAAAACTAAAGATTTCAAAATGGCGGCCACTTTTGTCATTTTTGATAACGGATACGTGTTCGGAGACAACTCGGATTCTCAGATATCGATTTTGAAATCAATCGGTCGGTAAACTAAAGATTTCAAAATGGCGGCCAGTTTTTTCATTTTTGATAGCAGATTTGTGTTTCACGACCACTCGAACCCTTAGATATCGATTTTGATAATATTCGGTCCAAAACTTAAAGATTTCAAAATGGCGGCCACTTTTTTAATTTTTAAAAACGGATTCATGTTTGGGGACCACTCGGATCCTCAGATATCGATTTTGAAAACAATTGGCCCAAAACTTAAAGATTTCAAAATGGCGGCCACTTTTTTCATATTTGATAACGGATTTATGTTTGGGGAGCTCTCGGACCCTCAGATATCGGTTTTGAAAATAATCGGTCCAAAAACTAAAGATTTCAAAATGGCGGCCACTTTTGTCATTTTTGATAACGGATACGTGTTTGGAGACAACTCGGATTCTCAGATATCGATTTTGAAATCAATCGGTCGGTAAACTAAAGATTTCAAAATGGCGGCCAGTTTTTCATTTTTGATTGCAGATTTGTGTTTCACGACCACTCGGACCCTTAGATATCGATTTTGAAAATATTCGGTCCAAAAAGTAAAGAATTCAAAATGGCGGCCAGTTTTTTCATTTTCGGTAGCAGATTTGTGTTTGACGACCACTCGGACCCTCAGATATCGGTTTTGAAAATAATCGGTCCAAAAACTAAGGATTTCAAAATGGCGGCCACTTTTGTCATTTTTGATAACGGATACGTGTTTGGAGACAACTCGGATTCTCAGATATTAATTTTGAAATCAATCGGTCGGTAAACTAAAGATTTCAAAATGGTGGCCAGTTTTTTCATTTATAAAAACGGATTCATGTTTGGGGACCACTCGGATCCTCAGATATCGATTTTGAAAACAATTGGTCTAGAAAGTAAATAATTCAAAATGGTGGCCAGTTTTTTCATTTTCGGTAGCAGATTTGTGTTTGACAACCACTCGGACCCTCAGATATCGATTTTGAAAATAATCGGCCCAAAACTTAAAGATTTCAAAATGGCGGCCACTTTTTTCATTTTTGATAACGGATTTATGTTTGGGGAGCTCTTGGACCCTCAGATATCGGTTTTGAAAATAATCGGTCCAAAAACTAAAGATTTCAAAATGGCGGCCACTTTTGTCATTTTTGATAACGGATACGTGTTCGGAGACAACTCGGATTCTCAGATATCGATTTTGAAATCAATCGGTCGGTAAACTAAAGATTTCAAAATGGCGGCCAGTTTTTTCATTTTTGATAGCAGATTTGTGTTTCACGACCACTCGAACCCTTAGATATCGATTTTGATAATATTCGGTCCAAAACTTAAAGATTTCAAAATGGCGGCCACTTTTTTAATTTTTAAAAACGGATTCATGTTTGGGGACCACTCGGATCCTCAGATATCGATTTTGAAAACAATTGGCCCAAAACTTAAAGATTTCAAAATGGCGGCCACTTTTTTCATATTTGATAACGGATTTATGTTTGGGGAGCTCTCGGACCCTCAGATATCGGTTTTGAAAATAATCGGTCCAAAAACTAAAGATTTCAAAATGGCGGCCACTTTTGTCATTTTTGATAACGGATACGTGTTTGGAGACAACTCGGATTCTCAGATATCGATTTTGAAATCAATCGGTCGGTAAACTAAAGATTTCAAAATGGCGGCCAGTTTTTCATTTTTGATTGCAGATTTGTGTTTCACGACCACTCGGACCCTTAGATATCGATTTTGAAAATATTCGGTCCAAAAAGTAAAGAATTCAAAATGGCGGCCAGTTTTTTCATTTTCGGTAGCAGATTTGTGTTTGACGACCACTCGGACCCTCAGATATCGGTTTTGAAAATAATCGGTCCAAAAACTAAAGATTTCAAAATGGCGGCCACTTTTGTCATTTTTGATAACGAATACGTGTTCGGAGACAACTCGGATTCTCAGATATCGATTTTGAAATCAATCGGTCGGTAAACTAAAGATTTCAAAATGGCGGCCAGTTTTTCATTTTTGATAGCAGATTTGTGTTTCACGACCACTCGGACCCTTAGATATCGATTTTGAAAATATTCGGTCCAAAAAGTAAAGAATTCAAAATGGCGGCCAGTTTTTTCATTTTCGGTAGCAGATTTGTGTTTGACGACCACTCGGACCCTCAGATATCGATTTTGAAAATAATCGGCCCAAAACTTAAAGATTTCAAAATGGCGGCCACTTTTTTAATTTTTAAAAACGGATTCATGTTTGGGGACCACTCGGATCCTCAGATATCGATTTTGAAAACAATTGGCCCAAAACTTAAAGATTTCAAAATGGCGGCCACTTTTTTCATATTTGATAACGGATTTATGTTTGGGGAGCTCTCGGACCCTCAGATATCGGTTTTGAAAATAATCGGTCCAAAAACTAAAGATTTCAAAATGGCGGCCACTTTTGTCATTTTTGATAACGGATACGTGTTTGGAGACAACTCGGATTCTCAGATATCGATTTTGAAATCAATCGGTCGGTAAACTAAAGATTTCAAAATGGCGGCCAGTTTTTCATTTTTGATTGCAGATTTGTGTTTCACGACCACTCGGACCCTTAGATATCGATTTTGAAAATATTCGGTCCAAAAAGTAAAGAATTCAAAATGGCGGCCAGTTTTTTCATTTTCGGTAGCAGATTTGTGTTTGACGACCACTCGGACCCTCAGATATCGGTTTTGAAAATAATCGGTCCAAAAACTAAAGATTTCAAAATGGCGGCCACTTTTGTCATTTTTGATAACGAATACGTGTTCGGAGACAACTCGGATTCTCAGATATCGATTTTGAAATCAATCGGTCGGTAAACTAAAGATTTCAAAATGGCGGCCAGTTTTTCATTTTTGATAGCAGATTTGTGTTTCACGACCACTCGGACCCTTAGATATCGATTTTGAAAATATTCGGTCCAAAAAGTAAAGAATTCAAAATGGCGGCCAGTTTTTTCATTTTCGGTAGCAGATTTGTGTTTGACGACCACTCGGACCCTCAGATATCGATTTTGAAAATAATCGGCCCAAAACTTAAAGATTTCAAAATAGCGGCCACTTTTGTCATTTCTGATAACGGATACGTGTTTGGAGACAACTCGGATCCTCAGATATCGATTTTGAAATTAATCGGTCGAAAAACTAAAGATTTCAATATGGCGGTCTTTTTTATTTTGATAACGGATCCATGTTTGGGAACCACTTTGACCTTCAGATATCTTTTTTTTTTCTTTCTAATGATAGACTATACATTGGAGTACTACTTGCCTCATTATCAAAATTTTTCATGCAGTAATTCCAACCAAAATCCTATTTCCCATGCTTGTTCGCTAAACAGCAAGTATCAAACCAACCTGCCACTAAGTTCCCAAAAAACGGATTGAAAATAATAACTTTTAACAATATAGGTATTATACGTGCGAAGCGAACGAGTACGACTTTTTGAAGCACTGTTTCGCGCCTATTCTGTGACTCAAACAACATGCTTAGCCAAACCAATATGAAAAAACGCGAAGCGAATATTGGCAACGTCGCGTCGCTTACGCACTGCCGCCACCGAGCGAACATGCAACGTTGCTTTTTCCTTATTATTTTCATACGTCTTATCCAAATTATTTTTTTATTTATTTATCTATTATTTTTTTATTATTTTTTTATGAACATTTTTGGTTTTATCTTAATAATTTATTTCATTGTATTATCTTTTTAACATTTTTTTGGTTTCCGAATTTTTTTGTACATTGAAAAGCGCCTGATTGAATGTGCGGGCAAATATTGCGTTCGCCCTTTTCACAGGATCTGGGCAGTACTACTCTCTAAAGCCTTATTTGTTGGCTAATTGAAGCAAACGCACCGTGGAATTTTAATTATGAGTTACTAGAGTGACCTCGTCGAGATTGGTAGCAAACAGATTGGTTTCACCCGAGCAAACCGCGCACAAAATATTTTCGAGACTCTTAGAGCAAACGAATTTTTGTACTAACTACGACATTAAGGAATATGTTTTCACCGGTGAATTCTAATTCAAGACATGTTTTATAGAATGTGCAGTTTTCAAAACTCCAAATTGTGTATTATCGCCATAAAACATGCACAAAAACAACCAATTTATGAGCTTTTGCCTATCCCTTCGCCTTAATGAAGAGCACTTACCGCTCTCAGCCCCGCTTAACTCTTTCCTCAACTTTCCAGTCAAGAAAGTGAGTGAAAACTCGAAGTGGACGCAAGTAGCTAATATGGTCTTAGAAGAAAATGTTAGCGGGTCCATTTCTTGAGTTTAATTGTGCGGTGCAAAAATGACTCCCAGGACTTAATCACATAAAAATATTTTAAACTTACCTCAACGTTTTGACCGTAATACTGCGGCTGTGATCGTTATTAGGCTGAAGTGTTGGGTACGTGTTACGTTTTCAAGCAGCCCGCATTTTGTCCATGACTATGTAGTAACAGCCTACAACATTGGCAACGTCCAAAAATTTTCCCGTAAGTTCGTCCCGAGACCTACACTAGCCATCACTGCATTTCTTCGTACTTTCTTAAACTTCTGCGGCTGAATTGCGATCCACTATGCGAATTTATGTTGACATTATAATGTTATGAATCTCTCAAAGAATTGTCGTAAAAATGATTGATTGTGAAAAGGTACCACAGCGGTACGTTCCACCAAATGGAATCCTGGGCCACTGTAACCTTAACGCAATAAGTGATCGGCTTGTTATTTGTGTCTATCAGTGCCAAAGTACTCCGACATCGATTGTGAAAAGGTTCTCCATTGGCCGAGGATTCCATTCAACTGACTGTTTAGTTACTTAACAGTGAGTTGGTAAGCTATTATATAGAAAATGAGCTACGAACAAAATCTTAATAGTGTTTAAACTTTTCTTGTGATTTATCCTGCGAAGTTAACGACTTTCATCTCAAAGTAGCTCACGTCCGAACAAATAAGTATACGAGCTTAATAACGTCGCGTACGAAACATATTAAATTCGTATCATGATTATTCACAGAGCGTTTTTAATTAAACAAGTCGAGTCGTTCTATCGTCCCATAAAACTTTATAACCCTTTAATAAGACGTAAAACTGCTATTAAGCTCAGTTTTAACACGAATATTAATGATTATACGCCACAAAATATTGTTTTCGCGATCTGAATTATTCAAAATTGCTGGTTAGAAACGCAATTCGTGTGAACATAAATTTTGACAGCGAAATCTTGTTTTCAAATTTTGTTTTAAAAATGAATTATTAAATTACATTTTGTGAAATTCGCCAACAAATGAATTTTTGCGTGGCTAAACACACGTTGCCGTGCATGTAAATTTAAACACGTAAATCAAGATAATTAAAGTAAAGCTCGGTTGAGTTGTGAAATTATTTCTATCGAAAAGGTGGTTTTCGTTTTGTTCATAAGTGTTTTTACAGTTTCACTTATGGGCGAATAAAGTTGTCATTTGAATCCCGCTCTGGCGACTACAAAAAAAGTTCAATACTTTAATCTCATCTTTCTAATTAAATCAACTTTATTTCGATATATAACTACTACCGTAAATTCATCTACAAGGAACAAAAACATAAATACAAACTTTAATTGACATTTATAATAGTAATAGGAGTAGTAGAATGTATAATAACGCTGACAAAGCTCATCCCTTGAAAACCTTTAGATAATACTAGCTAGACTTCGTCTGCAAAGAATTCGTTTATCGCTATCCCGCGAGAATTTTCTGGGATAAAAAGTAGCCTATGTGCTATTCCAGACTTCTTTCTATCTATGTGCCAAATTTCATCAAGATTCGTGGGGCCGTTCTGGCGTGATTGAGTAACAAACAAACATCCATCCATCCATCCATCCATACTTTCGCATTTGTAATATTAGTTAGATTCCAATTAAACTTCACTTTAATCATCGACTTCAACGAGGACTGAGCACAATATGGGAACGGGAACAAAGGCTAGTATTTATAAGTGGACTATAAAAAGACACTTTTTGTGTCGCCCCTCCTAAAAAAACCCCAAAGTTTGGCAGTAACCGGGCCGGGTCGCCGGATAAACCGTCAGGATTACGTCGCAATGCAGTTAAAATCGTAAGAGTTCAATGATGTTTGAATTTTCCCCGTACTACGGTATGCTTTTTAAGCCTTGGTAAAAAGAGGAACTCGTTTGAAACCTTTTTCTGTCTGCGCATGTTCGTCTATGTCATAGATGATAGATAAATGGCATAGAGCATTTTGTCAGCGTTTTTACAAGCTTAATTTTAATTTTCTTTGTTTGAATGTAAAGATAGAAAGACTGACGAGCAAAAATAACGGGTCACTTTTTATACAAAGTTCTATAAAAAGCGACTCGTTTTTGCTCGTGAGCAGTGTTGTTATGGATATCCATATCCGTAACCGAGACTATCGTATATCCGAAATACAAAAAATGGGTCTCCATCGCTTGCCCGAATTTCATATGCCATAAATGTACTATTTGCCATAATGATCATTTTGTCATAACCCATTTCTCTCTTTATTTGTTAACTAGCTGTTGCCAGCGACTTCGTCTGCAAAGAATTCGTTTATCGCTATTCCACGGAAACTACGCAATTTTCCGGGATAAAAAGTAGCCTATGTGCTATTCCAGACTTTTCTCTTTCTATGTGCCGAATTTCATCCAGATCCGTTGGGCCGTTCTGGCGTGATTGAGTAACAAACAAACATCCATCCATCCATCCATCCATCCAACCATCCATACTTTCGCATTTATAATATTAGTTAGATTATTCAGGATTGTTATGAAACAAACCTAACCTAACCTACAGAGTTCTACAGGATTGCCATTACAATGCTCCTTATATGTTTATGGCAAGTGATCATTATGGCAAACATTACATTATGGCATTTGAAATTTGGGCAAAAGAGGGGCTCCGTAAAAAAATATCCGTAACCGTAACCGAATCCAAAATGAAAGTTTTGGATAGTTTCGGATAGGGCGGAGTCTAACTAAATACTACAACTCGTACGAATTAACTGTGCACTCCGCTGGAATGCGAACCTCTCCCGCTACCTAATGACGTCACAGCGCGAGGTGCACAGCAGTGTTGTTATGGATATCCATATCCGTAACCGAAACTATCGGATAAACCGAAATAATTTAATATCCATAACCGTAACCGAAACCGATATTATATTTTACCAATATCCATATCCATATCCGGATCCGAAATTATACATATATCCATAACATCCCTGCTCGTGAGTATAGATCGTTAGTGACATTTTGTTTGACTTGAAAATTGGTACCAAATGGACTATTCAAAATAATCATAAATTTTGAAGATTGAATGGCTACAAAAAGTGCAGTGAACACAAAACGCGTGTACAAAAAATAAAATTTGAACGAAAACTTATCCTAACTTTTCTGTTTCTTTTAATTGTTTTATTGATATTTTGAGTTTGCGAAATAAAATATTACATTCCTTTAAGTACCTAGACAAGGAAAAAGGACGAAATTCGCAAAATTTCCACCGGATGCGAGTTGTGCCGCAGGCGCTGGGTAGTTAAGATAAACGATAATTTTATACGTAATTTGTTTACTTCTTCAACTCTTCCATTAATTGCCTTTTCCACGAAACGGCCCATTTTTATTCGCACGGAGACTAAGTAAAACATTATTTCTTAATAATAGCATTAGGTATTAACAGAATTTAGCGGTCACCTTCACGAAAAACTATGTGTACTTCAGCTTGTTGAAACAGATTTTTTTTCCGGTACTCCTCGGTTCCGTTCACAAAATAAAAATGATTTATTTGGCTTATACATCAATAGGGGCTTACTGTGTATATAATTGTGAACTAAGGAGTAAAAGTCTCAATTTAATCCTTTAATAGAAGTGTGCAATAAAACAAACTCAAACAACTGAAATATTCCAAAATATTTTTAAGATACTTTGTATACGTTACAGTATTACAGATGCACAAAAAGTGGTCGCAAAAATTGAAAATGGCTGAACTTTCAGCTAACGTTAGGTCCCTAAAAATTGTTATTATCTAGCCAGTATCACAGCCATTAGCACTACTAAGTGAAACCTGATTTATGAGAATGTCTAGACACGCTATTGTAAGAAAAACAAATTAATCCCCTGTATTGTACGGCCGGTCGAAAAGTACTGCGCGACATTTATGTCTCCATTGAATTATGGTGCGCGCTGTAAGCGAAATTTAGAAAAATTCGTATACAACGTAAAGTGGCGAACTATTAATCGAAAGGTAAAGTAATTTAAAAGTGTACTGTATGTGTGTGTATTTGTAAGTGTGTAGTGTCTTGACACTATGCTTATTATGAGTAGTAAATACCGTACAGTACACTTTTAAATTATTCAAATTATCCACTAACAACAAAACGTTATGATGAAGATTAAAAAACATGTTGATGAATTATACCTTTGGAAAGTTTCAGTTTCAGTTTATTTATTCAAAAAACAATTTTCATTGTGTACGAATATTACATAATTAAATTAATACAGTCATACTCAAATTAAAACTAAGAAAATAATGATACTTAATTAGAAAGTTCAATATAAAGAGACAAAAAAAAAATTAAAAAAAAAATTAAAAAAAATAACACATTACATAGGTAGGTAGATAGGTAGGAAAATAGCTAACTTAAGTATAATGAAAATATAAAGAAGGATTTTAAAAACATCAATCAGTTCGCAATTTGAAATAGGTTCATTGAACCCACAGCATGATAGGGTTAAATTCA